>JAUIMM010000217.1:1800000-2217500 GCA_031769625.1 Taudactylus pleione
CTGAGCGCTGGATAAGCCTGCAATGTGATGAGAGAATGGGGGAGTGACATGCGGCCACTCCACCAAAATGTAATTCAACAGGGGGTGTGGCTTTGCTGACATGAGATCACCCACATTTCATGAGCGCGGAGTCCAGAGGTGGGGGTGATAGGGTGAGTATGCACACTGGGTGACACCAAACCTAGTGATGTCACTGTTGTCACCTTTTTACTTTCAGATCCCCGGACAGGGGGCCTGGTCAGTAGTCATGGCCATAACTGCAGTAGGGTTACGACTTTTATTTGTCAGAGCTCCATCTTGCTCTTTATGTGCCATCAGACCTTATATGTCACCTTCTCCCTTTGCCCATTTATAGGCCCTTAGCACCCATACATGCACCTTTACATGCAGAGCTCTGTGCGATTTAATCTTAAACCAGCCACAGCACAGACAGCATTAAAGCATACCACCCACAGAGTCAGCTTCTCAATTAGGGGAATGGAAGTTAAAAGTAGGGATGGGAATCATTTGATGTTTCATCAGAAACATCGGTCAGATGGTTTCGATGTTCGATGTTTAACCCTGCAATGTTTTTGAGCCATTGTTTCATTACCATCACTAGATTTCTCCCCCGATGTTTTTCCCTGCTTTTCCAATGTTTTTTTTTTTGTGACAAGGGCCCTGATTCAGAGCCGCTTGTAAGCGGCCGCTCGTTCATTCTGACCGATGTTCGCACATCTGCGCATGCGTACGGATTTTAATACGCATGCGCGAACCAGTCAGTGCGGCCGAAAATCGTCTGTTCGCTATATAGCGAATGCCTGCTATTTTGAGTGACAGAAGGAGGCGTATGTGGGTGGTAACAGGGGAAGGTGCTTGAAAACGGGGGTGTGGAATTCGAACGCAGGCGTGCTTAAAGGTCAAAACGGGCGTTTTAAGGGAGTGCATAATTGATACAGCAGCGTCATTGACCACGTCACTTGTTTTTTTTTCACTCAGAACTGCTCGCAAAATAGCGGTTGAAAAAACCAGCCACAAGAATAGCGAGCAGTTCATACGCTGTTCGATGTACTCGATTAATCTAATAAATAGCGGACATGACGTATGGTGCGAGCGGCAAGGGAGCGTATTTTTCAAAATTACAACCGCAAGTTTTGCTCGCTCGTTCAGACTTAGAGGCATGAACAGACCGCAATTAGCGAACGGTTCATTTGAATAGCCACCCCTTGTTTTAGAACGAACGACCGCAAATAGCGAACGGCTCTGAATGAGGGCCAATGTGTGGTGCAGTCACTGCTTTGGGCTTCCAGCTGACTCTCATTTTTTAGTCAGTCACAAATTAAGATAAGAGTGTACAAAACACACTGATTGGGCTACTGCTGGTGGGGGTGGTGGCTCAGCAGCACATAGGACAGTCCCACCCCTGGCTCACTGTCACTGGTGCTGTTCTCAGTGAACACTGGTTGTGTGCTGGAGTGTCTGACTGCAGCAGCTATTGGCAATATGGTAAGCAGCAGTGAGATGTTTAACTTTTTCATTAGTTAATGCATCACATTTTATTTCTTCAAGAACAAGTTTGATTCACCATGAAACACCTTTTACTTCTAAAAATGAATACATGCTACTTTTTGCACCATGTGTGTGTGTGTGTGTGTGTGTGTGTGTGTGTGTGTGTGCGCGTGTGTGTGTGTATGTATGTATATATATACACACACACACACACCCACACACACACACACACACACACACACACACACACACAAACGAGGTAAGTCTGGCACTCCCAATGACACACTCCAATTTACTACTTCCGGTGCCCCCACAAAAGTAAGTAATAGGTCAAGGCAAGGTGCGGCACTCTGGGCATCATAATAACGAGACAACTCATGGCTGATACTGTTGTGAGTTGTCTCGTTATTATGATGCCCAGAGTGCCGCACCTTGCCTTGATATATATATATATATATATATATATATATTAGAAAAAAAGAGTCAGCACATCCATATAAATCCATAGAAAAAATGTAATAATCCAATATTCAACACATGGCAATTACATTTTTTCTATGGATTTATATGGATGTGCTGACTTTTTTTCTACTGCGTAACATATTATGTGTTTGCACTCCGCATTGTTGCAATTTTTAAGTGTGTGCTGCTGGTCTCATGTACTGCTATATATATATTATACTGTAAATATCTGTTTGCCTCCATGTGAAGATAGACATAGTATAACAATTATTTGAAATGTTTATTAGCCTATTTTATGTTTAAGTACAGTTTGCTTAAAAAAATGAAACATTATTAAACATCGGTTCCAGAGAACCAATGTTTATATCTAAATAATGTTTTGAATTCAATGTAAAAAACATCGCTACTTCCAATGTTTTGTTTCGATGTCCCATCCCTAGTTAAAAGTGTTTGCCTTAATCCGTCAGTTTGTGTGCAGACAGGTAGAAGGATTTGAGAGGAAAGGGGGGGGGGGAGGAGTCAGAGGAAAAAACTCTGGGGGGTCATTCAGACCCGCTCGCGAGGGAGGTTCGCTCGCAAGCGGGTCGATGTTGTGCGAATGCGCATGCGCACGACGGAGGGAGCTCCGCCGTGCGCATGCGCGAGACCCGGCAAGCGACGAGAAATACGTCGCTCGGGGTCTTGCACCAAAGGGGGCGTGCTGTCGATGGTGACTGACAGCACGCCCCCTTTGGTGGGCGTGCCTGCCAGACGGAGGCGTTCCCATGGGAACGCCTACCGTCTGAGTCCGGCCCCACTGACATCAGTATTATGTCAGTGGGAGTGACTTTGGCTCTGATAGAGCCAAAATCACTCCTGGGCTTGCGGCAGCGAGACCCTACCGCAGGGTCTCGTCGCGACCATCATCATGGACGCTCGCATAAGCTGTGGGTGGTAACCCACAGCTATGCGAGCGACCAAGAGGCTGCTCCACATTTAAATAGGACAGCCCTGATTCAGAGCGAGCATTCTGCTCAGAGCGTTCAGCTCTGAATCAGGCCCGCTGTCTCGTACACACAGACAGAAAGGACTAGAGCAGAGGCTGAGCAGAGAGGGAGAGCCAGCATTGTGATTTCTGAAATGCTGCCCGCCCGGAATTACTTAGAATCCAGATTCTGCATAGATGGCCAGTTTTCCGTACTTTCTGGTGTAATCCTGGATTTGTGGCAACCCTATAGAGTTCCCAGAACAAGGGCACACTGACACTAGAGTTCCTTCCCAGAACAATGGCACACTGTCACTACAGGTTCCAGAACAATGGCACACTGACACTAGAGGTTCCAGAACAAAGGCACACTGACACAAGAGGTTCCAGAACAATGGCACACTGACACTAGAGGTTCCAGAACAATGGCACACTGACACTAGAGGTTCCAGAACAATGGCACACTGTCACTACAGGTTCCAGAACAATGGCACACTGACACTAGAGCTTCCAGAACAATGGCATACTGACACTAGAGGTTCCAGAACAAGGGCACACTGACACTTGAAGCTCCTGAGTAATGGCACACTGACGTTCGAGATTCCACAACAATGGCACACTGACACTAGAGGTTCCAGAACAAGGGCACACTGACACTAGAGGTTCTAGAACAATGGCACACTGACACTAGAGGTTCCAGAACAATGGCACACTGACACTAGAGGTTCCAGAACAATGGCACACTGACACTAAAGGTTCCAGAACAATGGCACACTGACACTTGAAGTTCCTGAGTAATGTCACACTGACATTTGAGGTTCCAGAACAATGGCACACTGACACTAGAGGTTCCAGAACAAGGGCACACTGACACTTGAAGCTCCTGAGTAATGGCACACTGACGTTCGAGATTCCACAACAATGACACACTGACACTTGAAGTTCCTGAGTAATGTCACACTGACATTCGAGGTTCCAGAACAATGGCACACTGACACTTGAAGTCTCAGAACAATGGATATTGACACTCTAAGTACCAGAAAATATTCTGACCAATCAGAGCGACCCCAGTCACTCCTATGAGAGTCACCGGAAGTGACAGGCTTTCATAGGGAGAAGTTGCAACTTTATTTTTGTTGTACCATTTTATGCCAACATTGGCCAAAGTGGTTAAACACCGTAGTATTTTTTAAGCAATAAATGGGTAAAAGAGGAGTGTGATTGAGTTTTTTTCTTCAACAAGGTTTTTTTTTCCAAATTCATTGTTTGTGTAGTAAGTTATTTTTTAATGTTTCCATTTACAGGTGCACTACATTGCATGCCAGCACTTTAGAATAATTGCTGGGACCTGTAGAGCTCTAGCAAAAGACAATATTATTACTACTCTCTACTGATTAACCCAACACCTGCCACCCTGGGATGTGGGGAACAGCCCTCCAGTAAAGGGGGTGCTCTTTTTTTTTCTTTTGGGGGCTTGACACCCCTGGGCCAGTCCTGGTGCCAACTACCCTATTTCCTGTAAAGGCTACTTCATCTGTACAAGCTGTACCTTATATGATGGAGGCATCAATGCAAGAATTTTAAAAATACAGTTTCCATTGCCATATAAATTAGTCTTATTGTTCTATAATTCAGTCTGTCACCCAAGATTCATTTCTCCATATAAACATAAAATCATCTAGGCATCCTAACAATGGGAAGGATGTTACTCTCAGCCATGAGGGTCTTCATGCCTGGATTCCTTTCAGCAGTGGGTAGGGTATGTGGGGGCTGTCATTTTATCATCTGACGTGTATGCTTGTTTCTCATCTGAGTATACTAAGTGGAATGCTTGTATATCTACCCTGCCTGGGTAACCCCCCACACACATAGATTACCAATTATGTATCAGCGTTAGCTTCAGTGTGCCCCACTTTTGTCATTTAATATATAGTGTATAAGAAACTGCCGCCTCTTGCTGAGACATGACTAGATATTCATATTTCTGGTCTATACAATAAATACTATTTCGTTTATTCAAAACATAACTGTGTGGACAAACCTTCCGTATAATCTGTAGTCAGTAGACTTGCATTCCCTTTCCATCTGGTGACTGTCATGGCTTCCCTCAGGCAGTGCACTTCTGATATGAACATGACTGTATAATGTTTGTGTGATAGTCAATCTTGAGCCCCTACTGTAAAATGTGTGTTTATACTGATTGATTCTATGTGCAAGACAAAGAGAAAAAGTGAGTGAATGATAAGCACATTATAAAATGAAAGGCATATTAGCATTTAGATATATAAACTGTAACGTACTAATAATGGGGGTCTCAATTTCATGCAATTACTGTAATTATTCACATGGAGCTGATAGCAATCCAGAAACAATTTAATTGCAGACTGAAGTTAGATTTGCTGGCTGAGGCTGGCCACACACAATGCAGTACTGTCAGCAGTATATGCAAATATCACTACGTTTGGCCCCCCAAAACAGAAAGGATGTCTAAATATGTCTGTATGTGGTCACCTGCCAACGTCTGCCCATCCTGCAAACATCTCTATGCGAAGCAGCTGCTTAGATTAATCTGCGGACATCTGGTTTGGTCCAGTTTGGCCACCCACCCAAGTAAGAAACTGGACTGCAACTGTGAGCTGCGGGTGTTGGTCGGCCCTACAAAGTTTCCTGCTTGTTTAATGGAGTAATCATTGGAAGTTCAATAGCAGAGCAGTAATAGGGGCTTCCCAGAAAGTGACAGTAAGGTATTTCGATCCTGCTATGAATGTGTGAACATTTTCCAGTAGTTGATGTGACCCAGTAACTCTTTGGCCAGTACATCTACATTATGGCCCTCATTCAAAGGCGGTCGCAAGAAGCGATCGCTCTCTCTGAATGAGGGCGGCTGCTTCATTTTTTTAGTGCGGCCTCCTGGTCGCTAGCTAAGCTGTGGATTACCAACCACAGCTTAGCGACCGATCAGGGTTATGGTCGCGATGGTCAAGACCATCGCGACCATCGGGGCTTGCGACGAGACCCTAAGGTTGGGTCTCCGCAACCGCAAGTCCCAGGGAGCTTCCTGCTCTGATCGAGCAGGAAGCTCCCCACTGACATCACTGCTGATGTCAGTGCGGCCGCCCACAAAACGGCAAGCGTTCCGTCAGGATCGCCTCTGTTTGTGTAGCCACCCCCCCGCCCTGCCTACAAAACGGGCCGAGTTGTCGATCAACATCGACAGCTGGCCCTTTTGTAGTGAGCGCCAGAGCGAGAGAGTTTCTCTCTCGCTCCAGGGCTTGCGCACGCGCAGTGCAGCCGCTGCGTGTGCGCAGGGCCTTAACATCAACCCGCGAGCACTCAGCGCTTGCGACCGGGTCTGAATGAGGTTCTATATCCTGAAGAGAGTTGTATCTAAAATGTATATTTCTTACACAAAGTACAAAAAAATGTTTTATTACATGATACACATCTCTATGTTGCTGACGGGACCATTAAGAAAAAAAAAAATTGTGCTTTTGGCTTTTTGGAAATGATAAATTTGCTCAGTTGGATTTTTTTTCAATTTGGTTTCAAGAAATTATTAATGACGCTCTGTTATATATTTTACTGTACTGTACGAATCACACATCAACAGGACTTGTGACTAATCAGCCTGTATTTTTATCCAGCTTTGCTTATTAAGGGATGTGATGTGGCCCTGTCCATGCTACCACCACCAAGTATGTGTCCTGCAATATAACAGCACCCTGGCCAGTGGGGACAGCTCTCAGAAACTGCAAGTGGCTGTTTGCAGGCAGGTTACCAAGACCTTCATTTTGTGGTGAGTAAATACTGATCCTGATAACATAACTAGAAAGATGCATCAGATAAAGTGAGAATTTTATTGTTTAGAAATAAAACCTGACGCTTTCCGCAATGTCACTTTGCACCCTGGCCAGGCTACTGCGGGCATGTATTGTAATGTCACTTTGTACCCTGGCCAGGCTACTGCGGGCATGTACTGTCACTTTGCACCCTGGCCAGGCTACTGCGGGCATGTACTGTATTGTCACTTTGTACCCTGGCCAGGCTACTGCGGGCATGTACTGTATTGTCACTTTGTACCCTGGCCAGGCTACTGCGGGCATGTCCTGTCACTTTGCACCCTGGCCAGGCTACTGCGGGCATGTACTGTATTGTCACTTTGTACCCTGGGTAGCCTACTGCGGGCATGTACTGTCACTTTGCACCCTGGCCAGGCTACTGCGGGCATGTACTGTAATGTCACTTTGCACCCTGGCCAGGCTACTGCGGGCATGTACTGTATTGTCACTTTGCACCCTGGCCAGGCTACTGCGGGCATGTACTGTATTGTCACTTTGTACCCTGACCAGGTTACTGCGGGCATGTACTGTCACTTTGCACCCTGGGCAGGCTACCTTGGTCATGTACTGTAATGTCACTTTGTACCCTGGCCAGGCTACTGCGGGCATGTACTGTAATGTCACTTTGTACCCTGGCCAGGTTACTGCGGGCATGTACTGTCACTTTGTACCCTGGCCAAGCTACTGTGGGCATGTACTGTAATGTCACTTTGTACCCTGGCCAGGCTACTGCGGGCATGTACTGTAATGTCACTTTGTACCCTGGCCAGGTTACTGCGGGCATGTACTGTAATGTCACTTTGCACCCTGGCCAGGCTACTGCGGGCATGTACTGTAAGTCACTTTGTATCCTGGCCAGCCTACTGCGGGCATGTACTGTCACTTTGCACCCTGGCCAGGCTACTGCGGGCATGTACTGTATTGTCACTTTGTACCCTGGGTAGCCTACTGCGGGCATGTACTGTCACTTTGCACCCTGGCCAGGCTACTGCGGGCATGTACTGTAATGTCACTTTGTACCCTGGCCAGGCTACTGCGGGCATGTACTGTATTGTCACTTTGCACCCTGGCCAGGCTACTGCGGGCATGTACTGTATTGTCACTTTGTACCCTGACCAGGTTACTGTGGGCATGTACTGTCACTTTGCACCCTGGGCAGGCTACCTTGGTCATGTACTGTAATGTCACTTTGTACCCTGGCCAGCCTACTGCAGGCATGTACTGTAATGTCACTTTGTACCCTGGCCAGGATACTGCAGGCATGTACTGTCATTATGTACCCTGGCCAGGCTACTGCGGGCATGTACTGTATTGTCACTTTGTACCCTGGCCAGGCTACTGCGGGCATGTACTGTAATGTCACTTTGTACCCTGGCCAGAATACTGCGGGCATGTATTGTCATTATGTACCCTGGCCAGCCTACCGCGGGCATGTAAAGTCACTTTGTACCCTGGCCAGCCTACTGCGGGCATGTACTGTAAGGTCACTTTGTACCCTGGCCAGGCTACTGCGGGCATGTACTGTCACTTTGCACCCTGGGCAGGTTACTGCGGGCATGTATTGTCCCTTTGAACCCTGGCCAGTCTACTGCGGGCATGTACTGTAATGTCACTTTGTACCCTGGCCAGGCTACTGCGGGCATGTACTGTAATGTCACTTTGTACCCTGGCCAGAATACTGCGGGCATGTACTGTCATTATGTACCCTGCCAGCCTACTGCGGGCATGTAAAGTCACTTTGTACCCTGGCCAGCCTACTGCGGGCATGTACTGTAAGGTCACTTTGTACCCTGGCCAGGCTACTGCGGGCATGTACTGTCACTTTGCACCCTGGCCAGGCTACTGTGGGCATGTACTGTAATCTCACTTTGCACCCTGGCCAGGCTACTGCGGGCATGTACTGTCACTTTGCACCCTGGGCAGGTTACTGCGGGCATGTATTGTCACTTTGCACCCTGGGCAGGTTACTGCGGGCATGTATTGTCCTTTGAACCCTGGCCAGTCTACTGCGGGCATGTACTGTAATGTCACTTTGTACCCTGGCCAGGCTACTGCGGGCATGTACTGTAATGTCACTTTGTACCCTGGCCAGGTTACGGCGGGCATGTACTGTCATTATGTACCCTGGCCAGCCTACTGCGGGCATATACTGTAATGTCACTTTGTACCCTGGCCAGGCTTCTGCGGGCATTTACTGTAATATTACTTTGTACCCTGGCCAAAGCTACTACGGGCATGTACTGTAATGTCACTTTGTACTCTGGCCAGGTTACTGCGGGCATGTACTGTCATTATGTACCCTGGCCAGCCTACTGCGGGCATGTACTGTATGGTCACTTTGTACCCTGGCCAGGCTACTGCGGGCATGTACTGTAATGTCACTTTGTACCCTGGCCAGGCTACTGCGGCGCATGTACTGTAATGTCACTCTGTACCCTGGACAGGTTACTGCGGGCATGTACTGTCACTTTGTACCCTGGCCAGCTTACTGCGGGCATGTACTGTAATGTCACTTTGTACCCTGGCCAGGCTACTTCGGGCATGTACTGTCATTATGTACCCTGGCCAGCCTACTGCGGGCATGTACTGTAAAGTCACTTTCTATTCTGGCCACACTACTGCGGGCATGTACTGTAATGTCACTTTGTACCCTGGCCAAGCTGCTATGGGCATGTACTGTAATGTAAATTTTCTGTAACAGTGTAGCTATATAGGAATTGAAGGTAGTTCACTCTAATATATGTGATGATTATATTAATGTGTGATTTATATGCGTACCTTTGTGAACTATAGGCCTGTTTCTGAGATGGAGGCAGTGCGATGTTTACGCAGTTCAGTGATTACCGGTGGTCTTCGCATGCGTCAAGTTTTATTACTGATGTCGCTCGCAGTGCGGATTTATTTGGAAAGTGATTGACATGCAGGGACCATTTGTGGGCAGCAATGGGCAGGTGGCGAGTGTAATGCAGGACGTGTCTCTGCATGTGACTGTGATCCCGTACGCAGTCAAATGCGCTCCAGCGGATCAGTTCCCATGGACATTCTGCGCGACCATAGGGTTAATCAGAAGGATTAGCAACTGATCTGTGATCAATGTTGCATCTTTGTACGCAGTTACTTAGATTTGCGAAGCCGCTGGCGGTCGTCGCAAAAAAAAAATCAGGCCCATTGTACTGAAGGATCGCTTTTCCCAGATCTCTGACCATATGTTCCCTCTCTTGTCCATGGTACTGAAACTCCCTTTCCCTTGTCTATGGTTCTGACATTTCCCTTCTAGTGTTTATGATTTTGTAAAGACTCTTCCCTTGTCCATCATTGTGGAATTCAATTCTCCTGTCCATGGTTCTGCAATGAAGCCTACCTTAACCATGGTAACTATACTATAAGTGGGAAAACAACTGTGCAGCTAGTCTTATGATCGGACACAATGGTTGTGTAATTCCATTCATGTTTAGATTTCTTACCTATCCCACCTAAAAAAGTCATTTATCACTTTATGCAAATTAGAAAAAATGTGTATATTAACCTGAACTGCAACAGTTTAGTCATCTCAGCCTCCCCTGACTCTACTCATGATGTTTCTGAAGGTAGACAGTTCTTTAACAAAAAATGAACAAAATTAATGGAAATGCTTTGCAATGATTAACTGTATTTGGAAAAACAAGTAAAGGAAATAAAAGAAGTTGCTTCAGCACGCATCATAAACAGAGCTGGATATTCCATACCCCACTTTTATTAAGCCCCAATTGTCGTAGTTACTGGGCAATGTACCAGTTGTGGGAAGCCTCCCATAGATAGAGGGCTCTTTGTGAACACTCTCTGGAGATTACATGGAAGAGTTAGCAACTTTTGGCCAGTGGGCTCATACAAGCAAGAGTCCCATGCTCTTCTACCAGCATAACATGAAAAGATAAGAGACAAAAACTGCGGTTTGTCTAATGTGGGCGTGATTTTATATAGCCAATAAAATATTTAAAAAGTCCAACCAAAGAGCTATCATCAAAGGCAGCATAGCCCCATATGGCTAGTATGCAATCTGTACAATGCAAAAAGCTTTCTAGTGACTGCTATACACTGTAGAGCTCTTCTTAATCTCTGTCTCTCTCTCTCTCTCTCTCTCTCTCTCTCTCTCTCTCTATATATACACACAGTATATAAAATCAGATGTCCTGATTCACTGACTGACTCATCAATGCCCAGCCCAAACTCCTGGACCTAGAAACATGAAAATCTGGGAGTATATTCCTTCCATGACATAGGTACCCACTAATGGTGCATGCACACGGTCAGATTTTCTGTCAGATCTGAACGATAATGATTTTAAAAATCGTTCACATCTGAAAGAAAATGTGACATGTGAGCCTGCAACAATGAACGATGCGCGTTCCTGCTTGTCACATAATGATATCTGACATCTGATGTGTTTGCAGTCAGATTTGGACGATTCCATTAATTTTAATACAGTCTAAAATCGTTCAATCATTCATCTGACATATTTGACCATGTGTATGCACCATAAGAAGGGATTTTTTTAAATTCGGCTCCTAAGGGGGTGAAAAAGGCTAAAATGTTTCCTCCCCCTGTGCAATGACCTGACTGACTGTCTCATCATGGCTGTAGCACAGGTCATATTCAAACACCAACTGTCATCCCAAGTGCTGCCAAACATCAATGGCAGTTGGGGTGCCTCCCCTATTTGAATAGTGAGGGAAGGAAATGTGTTACTACAGAGGTGAGAGAGTAAAATATGTTACTACAAAGGTGAGGGAGGGGAGTATCAAATGTGTTACAGTGGGGTGAAGTAAGGCAAAGTATTACAACATGGGCGAGGGAGGGGAATGTGTTACTACACAAGAGTGACCGGAGGTAATGCGTTAATACAGAGGTGAGGGAGGGGAATGTGTTACTACAGAGGTGAGGGAGGGGAATGAGTTACTACAGAGGTGAGGGAGGGGATGTGTTACTACAGGGGTGAGTGGGTGTAATGTGTTACTACAGAGATGAGGGAGGGAAATCTGTTACTCCAGAGGTGAGGGAGTGAAATAACTTACTAGAGGTGTGAGGAGGTTAAAGTGTTACTACAGGTGTTAGGTAGGGATTGCATTTCTACGCAGGTGAGGGAGAGGAATGTTGAATGTGCTACAATATGGGCGAGGGAGGGAAAGATGTTACTACAGAGGTGAGGGGGTGGAATATGTTAGTACACAGGTGAGGATAGGTAATGTCTTACTTTAGCAGTGAAACATTATTACAGAGGTGAAGGATTAATGTGTTATTGGAGGGGTGAGATAGAAATGGAAACAGTAAATATCTAAGGTCTACCTGGGTAAAAAAGGGTACTTCTTCTAGTAAACAATTTGGAATATACAGAAAATTCTAGTGACCACTAAACATAACACAATGCATGCTACAGTAGTAACTAGCCAAGTGCGGCTGTTAACTGTGCGGAATTGCCTTAGATTATACAAATGGTGGCAGTCTATGGATGGATGGCCCTTTGCTCCGCCTAGCACTGTCCAAGCTTCAGAATAGGGCACTTCTAGATACACTCTACTGGAGAGTATAATAATACAATGCTATGGTTTAACTCGCCACAAATCACTCCAAATCTGGCAATTTTGGCCTCCAAATCACTGGATGTATCATCCAGGAATTTGGAGAGTGAAATCCCAAACGTACGGCCATATTGTATAATTACCCTGGTATCCACAGCTACCAGGAAGGCCCATTGCTATTCAGCATTGGGCCGGTCATCTCTAGGTGGAGGGTGGGGGCACATGTTTGTTTGGCACCTTCCCCTAGAGATTATATTTTTTAACACAATGCTTATTACATGCAGTGATTTTTATTCATAATAAAATAAATCGGCATGGCAAATCGTGTTTTAAAATGACAGTTTTATTGCGATTTTGCCTATATTACATCCTCCAAAAGCTGCATTTTTTGTAAAATCACAATCTTTTACATTTCCCATTATGGTCTTTTTGTAAATGTACCTTTAAACAGAGATGGATCAAGAGAGGGAAGGGCCCGAATGCAGCCCCCCACCCCCCTCTCTCCAGCAGATTTCCACAGTAGACTCTGGTACTAGCCACAGTCTACTGCGCATGTGCCAATGAAGATGGCCATTTTCCCGGGGATTTCTGTTGTGCACATGTGCAGATCTCCACAAACATAGCGTTTCCGGTGATATCTGTGGCGCAGATCCCCTGAACATGGCACTTGTGCATTTTCCCGGTGATATCTGTAGCACCGATGGAGCGGTAAGTATTGTAAATGGGTGCAGGGTGTGCGGTGTGGGCCCGTGTGCGCTGCACAACCTGCGTCCATTATAGATACACCCAAACTCCATTAACAACTTTTTCATTTTCCTTGCATTTAGATTACAATAGTTTTAAAGGGTTAATAATATCAGGATTTGCCATATAGCAAAGGTTTATATTATGACATGAATAATATACCTGAAATATCTGAAGTAATGATCCTTAACTAAATGAATCCACAGGACTCTCTCCTTCATGTCCCTTCCTTCATGTCCCCTGCAGCATGTTGCTACATGAAGAGGGAGGTACAGCTCTCACGGAGCAGACAGTCATCCTGACTTGCAGAATTGCACCATGCGGTTTGGTAGATTCATTCACTAGGGAAGGACCAGTGATGCTGCAGCAGCACAAATACAGATGTGGCCACATGAACCATTGCTCACATCACACCAAATAGCACAGATACAGATGTAGATGTGGCCACATGTACCATTGCTCACATCACACCAAATAGCACAGATACAGATGTGGCCACATGTACCATTACTCACATCACACCAAATAGCACAGATACAGATGTGGCCACATGAACCATTGCTCACATCACACCAAATAGCACAGATACAGATGTGGCCACATGTACCATTGCTCACATCACACCAAATAGCACAGATACAGATGTGGCCACATGAACCATTGCTCACATCACACCAAATAGCACAGATACAGATGTGGCCACATGAACCATTGCTCACATCACACCAAATAGCACAGATACAGATGTGGCCACATGAACCATTGCTCACATCACACCAAATAGCACAGATACAGATGTGGCCACATGTATCATTGCTCACATCACACCAAATAGCACAGATTCAGATGTGGCCACATGTATCATTGCTCACATCACACCAAATAGCACAGATACAGATGTGGCCACATGTACCATTACTCACATCACACCAAATAGCACAGATACAGATGTGGCCACATGTATCATTGCTCACATCACACCAAATAGCACAGATACAGATGTGGCCACATGAACCATTGCTCACATCACACCAAATAGCACAGATACAGATGTGGCCACATGTATCATTGCTCACATCACACCAAATAGCACAGATTCAGATGTGGCCACATGTACCATTGCTCACATCACACCAAATAGCACAGATTCAGATGTGGCCACATGTATCATTGCTCACATCACACCAAATAGCACAGATACAGATGTGGCCACATGTACCATTACTCACATCACACCAAATAGCACAGATACAGATGTGGCCACATGTATCATTGCTCACATCACACCAAATAGCACAGATACAGATGTGGCCACATGAACCATTGCTCACATCACACCAAATAGCACAGATACAGATGTGGCCACATGTATCATTGCTCACATCACACCAAATAGCACAGATACAGATGTGGCCACATGAACCATTGCTCACATCACACCAAATAGCACAGATACAGATGTGGCCACATGTATCATTGCTCACATCACACCAAATAGCACAGATTCAGATGTGGCCACATGTATCATTGCTCACATCACACCAAATAGCACAGATACAGATGTGGCCACATGTACCATTACTCACATCACACCAAATAGCACAGATACAGATGTGGCCACATGTATCATTGCTCACATCACACCAAATAGCACAGATACAGATGTGGCCACATGAACCATTGCTCACATCACACCAAATAGCACAGATACAGATGTGGCCACATGTATCATTGCTCACATCACACCAAATAGCACAGATACAGATGTGGCCACATGTACCATTGCTCACATCACACCAAATAGCACAGATACAGATGTGGCCACATGTATCATTGCTCACATCACACCAAATAGCACAGATTCAGATGTGGCCACATGTACCATTGCTCACATCACACCAAATAGCACAGATACAGATGTGGCCACATGTATCATTGCTCACATCACACCAAATAGCACAGATACAGATGTGGCCACATGTACCATTACTCACATCACACCAAATAGCACAGATACAGATGTGGCCACATGTATCATTGCTCACATCACACCAAATAGCACAGATACAGATGTGGCCACATGAACCATTGCTCACATCACACCAAATAGCACAGATACAGATGTGGCCACATGTATCATTGCTCACATCACACCAAATAGCACAGATACAGATGTGGCCACATGTACCATTACTCACATCACACCAAATAGCACAGATACAGATGTGGCCACATGTACCATTACTCACATCACACCAAATAGCACAGATACAGATGTGGCCACATGTATCATTGCTCACATCACACCAAATAGCACAGATACAGATGTGGCCACATGTATCATTGCTCACATCACACCAAATAGCACAGATACAGATGTGGCCACATGAACCATTGCTCACATCACACCAAATAGCACAGTATGGTTGGCCTCAGACTTTGTGACCTAGCCGCACCAAGCGTCCCGGCAGAGACTCTTTCTTACAAATATACATTGTATTGGTAACACTAATGCAGCAAAAGTACAATGCAAGGGTACACTGAATACTGGGGCTGGCATTTCATGTAGTTCTGTGTGCGTCTACTGTATTTTTCTGCTTAATCTGTGACTTTATACCAATTCCTTTGGGACTAAAGCACTCTAATGTCCCTGGTACACAGTGGGTGACTAGGTATGCGGATGTGATGCAAAAAAAGTAGCAAAATTAGGGAAAAGTACGAATCGCTACCCATCTAAGTCACGACAAGCATCTCATGCCATATGGCACAAAAACGCTAAGTGAATGAGGACACATCTGTAACTACATTCTCAGCTCTGTGACCTGTATCAGATGCCATTAAGTCACCGTCCTATAGATGTGAGAGGAGCTTTAGCTGTCTATAATGAAGTGGAGGCAGGTAATACTTTCTTCCAGAGCTGTTTGGCAGTGCCAGGGTTACATAGAATATTATACTTTCCCATGACGGTTAATGTTAAACAATTGAATGTCGGAGTTTGCAGTTTGTTTAATAATATGGCGTATAGTAAATTAATTAGACAGTAGATTTTGGGGATGTAGTTGGCATCACGATGGTCAGGATGCCGGCGCTCATAATGCCGGCAGCAGTCAAAATCCTGGCTCCCGACTGCTGACATCCTAATGGTAAGTATTGGGGTTAGGTTTAGGAATAGATCTCACTAGGGTGAGTGTTAGGGTTAGGCTGGGGGGGGTTAGGGTTAGGCTGGGGGGGGGGTTAGGGTTAGGCTGTGGGAGGGTTAGGTTTAAGACATACATGCCTACTATCCCAGGAGTTGCGGGAGGCCCCCGATTTTTCGGGTAACCCCACGAACCCCCGAAAGAGTAGTCATATCTCCCGCATCCCGCCCACTTCCTAATGATGGGGATATTTTAGGACAGATATGCGGGTCCGCTGGGAGGGAGCGGAGCTAAACATCGCAAATCGTGTCATTTAGCTCCTTCCCCTCCTCGCGGACCCACGAATCGTGGGCTTTCCAGCAAAGGGGTGGGGCCTAATGACAGCTGTAGCCTGGCCCCGCCCCCGAAGCCGAGATGACCGGGCTGTTCTCGGAAAAAGTGAATTAAAAGTCGGCAAGTATGGTTTAAGCTTCGGGGGGCGAAATGTTTGGTTTAGGCTGTGGGGGGGGGGTTTAGGAGTAGGGATAGAGTACTTACCTACAGGTATTGATATTTTGCATTGCCCTGTCATAGGACAGCTTCCACAGAGGCAATATTGCTACAATACAAGTGTTTAGGAATGAACACATTGTTATTTGTATGCTTTTATTGATGTTTTTGTGAATATTTATTATGTGAAGATTAAATAGAAGGACATTTATTTATAAACAATCACATGGCTCTACTAGTGTCCTTTATGTATACGGTATATAATGGTTATTACTATTTTTTTTTTGTTTGAAGGTATTATTTCCTAACAGTCACACCTATGTCGCTTCTTCTGTGTTTATTAGTTAATTACGTCCAACCAGTAGACTACCTGGTTTTCTAGGGGCTGCTTTTTAAGTGTCACTTTTTTTATATACTATTTTTATATACTATTAGCTTTGACTGGTAAATACTTCCTGATAATCTCTTTATATATCCACCATTTTGGGGTACCCGTTTCAGCGCCCTCTATGCCTAGCTTCTTTATACAAGCTACAACAAACAAATCTGACAATAATGCAGGTAGGAGCTGAGGGCCACAGGTAAGGGCTTGGAGGGCCACATATGGCCGTAGGGCCATCTGTTGCCCATTACTGCCATAGCGACTTCATACACGACAGTAGTGAGAAGCTGCCTGTAGATGCTGAGGCCTCACATACAGTAGGCAGTGATGGAATGTACACTGAGGCATTATTAATGCTACAGTCATCTAAGGGTTGGTAAATGATTCTGGTAACATGAGAACGGTGTGCTACGGAATATAATAAAATGACTGTACGATTGAAGACCCGTCTCCTTGGAAAGCTTTTGTTATTCACTTTCCATGTGATGGTCCAGTGAGATGTCTTAAAAGACAGCTCTGAATAAGAGTAATCTGAGTCTGTATGTGAGGAGCAGATGGTTTTTCTGATGTGCAGTGTCAGTGCTTTACCAGGAAAACATTACTTATTCTGTGCACTCCACAAAGATGAATGAGAATACTCCTACTAATATAGGTTACTAACAGCAAATATAAATGTAAAAAAATAATACAGCAAATGTGCTTATCAAATCAAGGTATAGTTTATGGTGTGCAAAATTAAAATGTTCAAAAATATTGGCCTAATTCAGAGACTTACGTTATGCCGATATTCATGTTAGTAAGTTGGCAGATGTTTTTATTGCAGCGCATACATCTAAGTCGCATGGCGCATGCGTCCCGTTGCCTCTGTGATGTCGCTCGCAGAGAGGATTTAGATGCAGAGTGATTGACAGTTAGGTTGCGATTCAATTCATTTCGCCCACGTCTTATGGTGCCAGGTGCCCGACACAAAAATTCAATTGTTGCTCTGTCAGGGTGCGTACAGCCATGGGAACAAACGTTTCTGCTCGCAGCCCCCCGGGGAGTGTGGGTTTCATTCAGACCCGGTCGTTAGCGCCGATGCGCTCGGACCGGGTCGATGGCCCCCCACAAAGCATGCGCATGACGGCGCCGTCGTGCGCATGCGTGAGACCCGCTACGACCGACAGCGCCGGTCGTAGCGGGTCTCGATCCAAAGGGGGCGAGCTGTCGATGTTGATTGACAGCTCACCCCGTTTGGAAGGCGGGCCGGGGAGGTGGCAGTCCAAACGGAGGCGTTCCCATGGGAACGCCTACCGTTTGGGGGCGGCCCCACTGACATCACTAGTGATGTCAGTGGAGAGCTTCCGGTTCAGACAGAGCCGAAAGTTCTCCGGGGCTTACAACAAGGGAGACCCTACCCTAGGGTCTCGTCGTAAGCCCCGATGGTCGCGATGGTCTTGACCATCGCGACCATCACCTTAGGCGGTCGTAAGGATGTGGGTGTTAACCCACAGCCTTACCACCGCAAAGGAGGACGTCTTGAAAATTCAAGACGTCCTCTCCTCATTCAGACCGACCGCACGCTCTGTGCGACCGGCTCTGAATGAGGTCCTATGTGTGTAAAAAGTCGCAGTTGCAGGATTACAACTCTGAATCAGGCAATTGAAGTACTCTTTCAGGGGTATTCATCTCTTTGTAATGTGTGGACATCACGGTAGAATATGGCACATCAACATCAGCAAATTTCCTGAGCACCGCTGTGGGGTCCAGGGAAAATTTGGAGATGTTGAGTCGCAAACTAAAGGGGTTGTCACCACCTAGCGGCTTTCTGATAACATTCTGCGGACATTGCCAGTTGAATACCCATTGTTTGTGTTTTCAGATAACAGATAATGATGTAGTGTAGTTCATACAAGAGGATAGATTTGTAGGTCAAACAGTTTTATTACAGACGAGGTTCAATGTGGTAAAATTAACATTATGCATTTGAGGAAACAAATATGCACCCATCTTACATAGTAGGAGTGTCAGTATTAGGTGGCTCTGTGGGCACAATTCAGTTACCCGTTATCTGCAGCTGCGTAAATAATTATGAAAGAGCAGTATCATTCATTTTACTTCAGTACGGCTTTGGTGGGGGAAGGTAAAATGAGCTGCAGTATGCTGCTATTACGTTCCCACAGCGTTCCAACGTCACAACTCCAGCATCGCTCACAATTAAAGTTAGCCCCCTATGATGGAGAAGGTTCTACATATTGATGTAGATCATAGTATAAATAATAACCCGCAACATCAGTCTTCTGCATCCAGAAATGATCTTTTATTTAAAGGGGAATTGACCCACCTGATAAAAGCTTCATTTACCCCATTACAAAGCACTAGTAAGGACTCATCTTAGATAAGCAGTTCAGTTTTAATACTGCCTAGCGTTAAGGGACGGGTCTATCTCCATATATTTTGGTTATATTGTAATATTGCCTAATGTTTAATGGTGGTTATACTCCCCTTCAGTTTGGTTATAATACTGCCTAGTATTCAGGGGTGGTCATATATTATGGTTAGAATACTGCTAGCATTAAGTGTCGGACTTACCTTCATACATTTCAGTTATAATATTGCCCAGTGTCTAGTGTCCAGTGGCAGTTATGCTTCGTACAGTGATATTTATTGTGTGGCCCCTTAATTATTAGGGTAGCATCCCCTACTATTTTATAGCATTCTCTCTAAATACCTTGAAGAAAATTGCATGATCTTGAAAATCTTCACCATAGAAATAATCTCTCCTTTGTCGGTATTCGAGAGTCCTTCAAGGGAGCCCTACTCATGTATTTCCTCAGTAATTCTCTCCCTGCTGTCAGAAAGTCAATTTCTAGATCACATTGAATAGGCCCATTGGTTAGGTCCTGAGAGGAAAGGTTGACGGGCTAAACCTCATCCGGTTATTGCTAAATCTTTAGATTTTAGGACAAAGGAATCCATTCTTTCCTCCTACGGAAGGACTCCCTCTTTGGTTGTGGATGGCCACAGGGTCCTGGTGTTGTCACAGAAAAGAAGGGAGTTCTCGCAGGTGTGTCGTATCTCTATCAACATTATATCTATTTTGCCTTTCTTTACCCAGCTCAGCTACGAGTTGTGGAATAGGGTCAAGTTACCTTTTACAATACACTTTAGGAGGCTAGACAACACTTCTGAACGCATACTGTAGATCCCTGTTTCGGTCTCAGCACCCCATTCGAGCCTATAGTTCACAGAGACCATTGTGCTTTTCATTATATCAGTGTGGATAGGTCTTCTTTCTGATATAGTGGAACCCACATCTCTATTATTATGGATACTCCCCTTTTGATACTGTATTATTTTTATTTAATTAGATTCTTTACTGTATTTCTCCTCATATTGGGGTGCATGTCTAATATTGTTTATTTTATATTATTCATGTTATCAAGGGTGTGTTTTGATCCTTTCCGGCAGCATCCGATTGTTCTTCTGATTGGAATTTTTTTTAAAACTGTTGTGCGAAGGACCGATGTCCATTGGCCACTATTATGTTAATTGCAGTTTTAAATCTATCTTCCCATTTATTGTAGCGGGACTTTGCTGTTATGTTTCCCCTTGCTCATTACATTACTTTTTTTCTCTATTTTCCCCCTTGGAGTGGGTTAGCCATGACGTCTACGACCTCTATTGATGTCCCTGTCCGGTTGACATTTCTGTCCTGAAATGTCAGAGGTTGAAGAAAGTTGTGATGCATATTAAAAAGTTTTGCCCTGATGTGGTTTTCCTACAGGAAACTCCTTGGGATGATTCTGATTCTTCTACCCTATGTGCCCCGTAGGTTTGCACTTGTGTGTCTGCCCCCTTCCATTCTAAGTCCAGGGGTGTGGCCATACTTTCCCGATGTAACTTGCCATATGTTATTGTGACTAAGCTTATAGCTCCCGAGGGTCATTATGTAATTCTGAAAGCTTATATTTTTCAGGCACAATATACTCTTGTTAATATATATACACCTAACGGTGACGTCACAGAGTTTTTTCAATCTGTTGCTCAATTGTTAACTCAGCGGGATGCCACCTCTATAGCATTTGGTGGAGATTTTAATACAGTGGCTGATGCCCACCTAGACTAGTCATCTTCTCTGAGTCACTGGTCCCATTCTCAATATTCCCACATACCAGCCTTGCAATCAGCTCATCGCTTTATTAATCCTTGGCGTCTCCTGAAACTCACTGGCCATTCATGCTCTTTTCACGCTGGAGTACACCATTCTTTGTCTTGTATAAATTATCTGTTACAATCTGATGCACTGCTAGCTAGACTTAATAAAGTGGATATATATTTCATAAGTATCTCTGATCATGCCCCTCTCTCTCTGGCTTTAGACCTCCTGGCTGAACACTGTATTGACCATTTTCGGCGCTTCTCCACATATCTATCTGACTCGGATTTCAGAAATGATTTGACTATGAGATGTGCTGAGATGAGATGTGCTGAGATGAGATGTGCTGAATAACTGGATAATAATCTGGAACTTTGGGATACTCCTTTCCTCTTTTGGGGGGTGTCAAAGGCAGTTATGCCTTATCACATCTTTGGTTATGTTGCAAAGAACAGACGTGAGGTGGAGATAGCTTATGAATCTCTTAGTTTATATTTGACAGCAACTTTTATGACTTACTCCTCTGACCCTATGGATGACAATTTTCACAAGTTAAACAATTGATAGAAAATGTTCTGCTGATAATGCTGGGTAACACACTTGGCGATGTGTACCTGGATGATATGTTAACCCAACGGGCCAACATATCGCACCGTGGGCACACATTGAGCGATGTAATGAACGTCGGAAGGATCCCTCGTTCTGTCCTTCATTGCCTGCAATGGTGCAGCATATCTTCTGGGTATGTGGTCCATGAGGAAGCTCTGGCATCTGCTACTTCACAAGGCGACCCTTTATGCCCATAATCGTTTCACTTTCCATTGTTGCGAAACCTCAAGTTTTTGGATAGCATGGCTGCCCACCCTGTCACGCTTTGGAACTAGGGGGGGTTCCCACTATAGGCAACTTGGTGAATACTCAAACACTTAGACCACTTACCTATCTGGAAGTGTCTCAGGTATCTATTTTGTTCTTTGGACCCTTTCAAAGGCCGATTGGTGTAACCCTCTAGATTGTCTCTTTGCTCACGCAGGCATTGTCCCGCCACTATACTTTTCATAGGGAAGATCTAGATCATTCTGTAGTGGGACCTGGAGTGGTTAAGTGGCTGTCCCATTTACCCTATTACACAATACTAACGACCTTCCCCGGATTCGCACAGAAGCAATTTTAATTTTACGGCGATAGTCTTTTTTAACAGGTATTATAAGATTGCTTTGTAGACGACATTAGTAATTTTTCCTCCTGACGTCAACACGAGAATATTTGTTTTTTTACGTGACAAGCAAAAGGGCCAAGTAAAGTTGTCCATGAGCAAAACAGTCTCTACTTAGGTCAATCCCAGCCTCATTAAGTGTCTGTCCCTGAGCTTTATTTATTGCCATGCCAAAGCAGCCTCTTACCGGGAACTGGACTTGTTTAAAATTAAATAATCGTTTTTCACATAAATGAAATAGGAACGGTAATAAAAGGGAAAAACTGAAATCAGTAAACAGGGCTTACATCAATTTTTCTAGAGAAACCGGATAAACGTATAAATCTCTACATGGTATAAAATAAAGTCTATCATTGTGATATATCTTTAATATTTTAGACAGCGTAAGCCAAGAAAGCGCTCGGACATCCGTTTTTTTCATTGACTTGCTTCACTAAAATCGTCACTGCTCGGCTGCCTTTTGTCATACATTAATGGAATTGATTGGAGCTCTTTCTTAAAAGGATAAACTGACTGAATTCTTTTTTAAAATCTGGGAGAGCTATACATAGATTCTAGGGTTCACTCTAGGTCCGGCGGCAGGCAGTGTGCCGGACCTAGAGCAAGGGCACTTATGCGCGTGGCCAATAAAAAGGGGGCGTGTCTTTATGACACGTCCCCTTTTCGCCTCTCTTGGGGGCGTGCCCGGCACTTACGGACATGCCGGGCAACCCCAAGAGCGGTCACTGTGATTGGATGTTGGGCGCATGCGCCCAGCATCAATTCACCGGCGGTGACCGCTGCTCTGCCGTTTTCCCCACCTGTGGGACACTGCGGCCCACGGGGGAGGACAGAACCCGCAAGCTGTTTCAGCGGGGCTGAAACAGCCTAGCGGGAACACTAGATTCTTTTGGGCCTAATTCAGAGTTGGATGCAGACATGGCCGTGGCCGTGACCGATTCTGTTCATACTGAGATGCCCACTTGCAGTGGTGCTAATTCGTCTTGGTGCATTTTTAGACACACCATTGGACGCACCATCAAACACTGAAGTGGCCCTATGGCAGGTGCAGTTTCTCCGTCTGAACATGACATTCTGTGGCAGCGCTACTGCGTCTTTAGATGCAGACGCTGTGAGGGACATGCCCGTGCCTGCTTAACCAACTTCCGATATGAGCGGGCCTGTGTGGTGTGGAGACTTCTGGGTTTGTGACTCAGGAGTCTTTCTGTACATGTGCGGTCGTCGTCAGTGCATGCGCTAGCCATGGGAGAACCTGGGAGGGATCCTATTGTATCCCTCCCGGAGAAGACTCCGAAAAGAAGCCCATAGGCTCCTATTAGGCAAAGCTATGGTATCTATAGATGGTGTTGTATATTCACTTTCCGGAGCTTGGTGCATACTGTGATTGCGGTCAAACCTCCAATCATATTTTTAATCATATTTTTCACTATAGTGCAGTCTACCCATAATACTCAAATAGGCATAAGGGCAGCAGAACCCAAGGGTTGCATGCCGGTGTAGGCAGTAGATGATGGTATATGTAAGGGAAGGAAAAGCCTACAAGGGAAGAGGGCCCTGCTCGTGAGAGCTTACATTCTAAAGGGAGGAAATATATCAGTCAGGACTCAATGATAAATTGCTTTACAAATGTATACAATTATAATATCTTTGAAAAAGCCCTCCCTTTTGAAGGGATGAAACGCATCAGAGCACCCCCGGTTGTGAGTGCCCTCGGGTGTGACAGACTCTATTGACGACTTATGATACCACCGTCCAATTAGATATATTATTACAAGTGCGGAGATTCCTTATTTGCTGAGTTTCCGATTAGGCTCACTGCAGAACTCAGAGCCATTCTAAGCCTGCAGACACAGGAGTCAGTGGAATTGCTGGTGTAACGAAGTGCAGCGAGAGCCGTACTTAATATAGGACCGGGTAATTATCGGAAGCCGTACTTAATATAGGACCGGGTAATTATCCGGATACTCCCAGCACTTTGAACCATATTTTTACAGCTGTCTGTATCAACTGTGCCCTTACAGTATTATCATTACTAATATTGAGAGGAACACACTATATATTCATGTGAACATTCCACGGATCTCAATTGAACCGGGTCATTAGCAGTATAAGGGATATATTTTTAATAGGCTACAAAGGACTATAATTAAATGCTTTCACTAAGGTATTGGACATCGATTTGAACCATTATAATTATTTAAGACATTATACAGATAATCTTTAATTTATATGCCGATATGTACAAATACGTTTTGAGATATTTCTAATGTTTTATGTGATTAAATGATAAATTGCTATACAAATGTATACAATTGAGTCCTGACTGATATATTTTCTGCCATCTCACAACTCTTATTGGTTATAGTTATTAGCGCAGTCTTTAATTCTATTTTGTTTGAGTTCTGTTTCTTTTTTAATTGAGCGATTACAAGCTCAATATTAAGACTTTGCAGCTTTAATGATTATGTGAAAAGAATTTGTAGTACTATTTATATTAGTAGATACAAGTCTTCTAAACCATTTATAAGCGCCAAAGTTATTCTAATTTTTCTAAAGGGAGGGGCAGACAGACAGGGGTGACACAGATGGGGGAGACAGTGAGTATGGAGCAGTGAGTAAGGGTGAAAGCTGGACGGGTCTTAAAAGCCTGATTGATGTTTTGTAGACAGATGGAATGTCTAATAGAGAGTTCCATAGGTAGGGAGCAGCATGGGCAAAATCGTGGAGCCCCGGTGTCTTATACCCCTTTTCCACTGGCCAATATACCCGTGTCAACCCGGGTTGCGGCTCAGGGGAAAAGGGTCATAGGAAAAATTCTGGGTCGATTGTCCCGGCATTTTTTCCCAGGTTTCGAGCAGGGTTTTACGCGGATAAAACCTTGGTCAGGCTCAGTTGAAACAGTTTACCCGGGTCTCCCGACCCAGAACCTGTTTCCCGCATGGCGATTGGCTGTCATTCAGGAGGCTATCTGTGTGATAGCTGTCACCGGGGAGAGATTACAGTATGGTCCGAACTGTTCCGATTTTTACCCCATCCCCGCTTCATACGGGAAGGCTGTAATCTCTCCCTGCCTGGTGACAGCTGTCACAGACAGCCTTCCGAATGACAGCCATCCCCTGGGAAGGAGCCCTTCCCGGGAAGGACCCCCTCCCCTGGTCACTGGCCCGCTCTGGTCCGGCGTTCAGGGGAGAGCTGGAGTTTCCGGCACTTTATGATGACATCATCACCAATTGCCGTCACTGCACCTGGGTGCAATGTGAATGGCGTCGTCCCAGGATATCCCCTTGGTCGACGCCGCAATGGAAATAGTGTAAATCCCTGGTCTGACACGGCTTGGAACCGTGTTCCAAATCACGGGTCAGACCTGGGATTTTTGGTGGAAAAGGGGTATTAGTCTTGTCTCATGCTGTGATTATTTGTTTCATATTCTGTTTAGTGGCCATTGGACATTTATTTAGCTCTGTTATTGCAGTTGTATTATCCTGTATTACCTTTTTTATTTTTATGCTCAACTTCAAATAGATAGGTATGTATAGTGAATGGCGCTAGGTCCCATTAAGATGAATGATCATACACCTTTCAACATATCCGATAAGACATGAAGTCAGGGAAAGGAAAAATATTTATTCCACTGGTTTGAAAACATGAATTAATAAACAACACCATAAAATATAAGATAAAACAATTAGTATCACTAAATATAGCAGCATCAATTTTTAGCAGCATATATTTGTGCAACATATATGTCTTAGCAGCAATAAAAAATAAGCAGCATGAAAGATCCCCATATGGTCCATCAGTCTCTCACCATATAAAGGTGTTGTGGTGGGCTAGCTGGCATTGAAGCACCACTACAGATGACTCTGACAAGGCCAGTTGGAAAATTTAAGCTACAATTGGTCCTTTTGGTCCCGGCATCAGGATCCCGTGCAACGCATTTCGGTACGAATACCTTCCTCAGATATTTGAAGTTTACAGCTGAAGTAATCGTACATGTGAGGCGGCTGGCTCTATTTTCACTGCGCAAAATAGGGTGTTATCAATATTTTTTTGTAATTTTTATGCTCAAGTCAATTTCTACATGGTACGATCTGTAACATGTTGTTGCTCCTTTTTTTGTGGTGATTCAATAAAAATGTTTTATAAAAATAAATAAACATCCAGCTGTGAAAAGGATTTATTACTGTAAGGCCTATTTCACACTTGCCGGTTTTGACCGGCCGGCAAAAACCAGCCATTTTTCTGCAGGGTATGAAATATGCAGGGAAGCGGGTGTGTCGTTTCACACGGTTGCCGTGTTACAGCCGGAAATATCCACTGAGAAGGACAGCTGCCGTGCCGTACCAGTGCCGTCCCTGCACGCCAGTGGTGTATAGGAAACAATGTATCCTTTCACATACACAACGGCCGGCTTGTACAGAAGCTGCGGCTGCTGCATATAACCAGTAGTTACATTTAATTTTAAAAAAAAAAACATTAAAAGCGGCTCAAAGCCGCTGCTTGTGAAAGACACCAAGTGCCTGAAAAAAACGACCAGCTAATGCCTGTGTTTTTGCCGGCCGGTCTAAATCGGCAGGTGTGAAACAGGCATAAGAGCTGTGAAACCATGGAATATCCTCAGGAACTGGTAAGCAAGAGAGGTTTCAATATCTTTCTATCAGACCATACAGGGCTACTGTCAACAATAACACATATCATATACTGTATGTCAGTCCATAGAATTGTCCCCAGCAAAAGCCAAACCGCAATGTTTAGATTATGGCCTATTTCACACTTGCCGGTTTTGACCGGCCGGGCAAGAAACAGGCGGTAGCCGGACGAGTTTTTTCAGGCACTCAGTGACTTTCACAAGCAGCGACTTTGAGACGCTTTTAATGTGTTTTTTTTTTTTATTTAATCTATTGGGCCTGCGCAGCAGCAGCACAAGCCCGGCCAGTACAAGCCTATGTGTGTGAAAGGAGACATTGTTTCCTATACACCACTGGCATGCAGGGACGGGACAGACACGGCACGGCAGTCGTTCTGCACAGTGGATATTCCCGGCTGTAACATGGCGACCGTGCCGTGCTTGCGCCGTGCAAAAAAAGCACCTGCTTTCAGCCACCACTATTTTTCACACCCGGCAAAAAAACGGACGGCTATTTGCCGCCCGGTCAAAACCGGCAAGTGTGAAATAGGCATATAGATAACATCTTTATTAAAAGAAACTATTTACCTTAACTGATAGTTTGTTTCTTTATTTTGTCCCAGCAAACGCTCTCACTCCCAAATACTAGGATAATAAGATACAATTTACAAGCACACTTCTCCCTCCCGTCAGCCTAGAAGGAGCATGTGGTGCAGTGCAGCAGGGTGACATCCCAGATCACAGTTATATGTCCCCCCAAGATGATGTTCCGTGTGGTATAGAAGGAGGATGGGGGTAGCGGAAGCCATCCAATTGTACCAGCGTTATCACCAGCAGTAATCCTTTGCTGGATTATTAAACTGTACAAAAGCCCAGCTGAGAACACCAATATTTTTGCGGAAATACAACTTTTCACCCATTGATAAATCAGTCCCACTATCACAAAACACATATTATGTATATTGTTAGCCTGTGCAATAACTAGAATAAATGACTCATCTTTATCAAGACACGTGGATGAGTGTCATGAGTCTAATCATATCATATGATCAATGGATTTAAGTAAACAAATTATATAACACATTAATTTTAGACTCGTTATATGTTTAGTCCTATTATCAATAAGTCTTGCTGTATTTATTATACAATTTTTACTTGCTTCATGGACAAAATAACAGTGTTTGTCAAATTATATATATAAAAAAAAAATGTTGAGAGAGCCCTCTACTGGCCATGTTTACAAGTACAGGGGTCTTATCCTAGTTATGTTTAGGACTTTAGGACAAGTTTTGAAAAATAATTAATGTGCAAACTCTCAGATAATTTCTTTGATAATTTAGTGACTGCATAACCTTGGCTATGCTTGATGAAAGTATGGAAGTAATTATAGTGAGATAAGTGTAAGTACCATAGGGGGAAGTGTATCAAAACTTGTAAAGAAGATAGGTAGCTTCTAGTTATAAGGCAACTTTTCTACTTGTCCAATTTAGAAACTTTGATACATCTCCCCAAAATAATACAAAACTGACCAGCTGGACATCTGTGCTCTTGGGGGGGGACTCAGCAGAGAACACAGTAGCTATCATGTTAACAGCTGCGATAGCTGTAATATGGCAATGCAGCTGGATGCGTCACACCTCCTGCATGCATTACTGATCCGAGCTGCTTCCAAGGATGCAGCATCGAATAATCTGCGATCCCATCGGCCAGCTATGTGACCCATGGGGTCATGCAAGCCGGCCGCCGCCGCAGATACAACAAAGGGGTTAGGAAATCTCCGTCGGCCAACGAAGATCCTGGCCTCTTCCCTCCCCCCCAACAGCGGCCACACGTCTCTGTTTAGGGAAACGGAGGGAGTTGCTGCCCTCTCCCCGCCCACAATCGGCAACAGACTGTCAATCACTGACAGTCTGCTGCCGCTCTGTGTGTGATCACATAGGATACGTAATGCACATGCGCAGTACGAGTCCGACGCCTGCGCACTTTCCCGACCATCAGGTATCTGCCTTCAGCAGTGCACGTAAATAAGACCCTTGGTGCGGCCTAGTCTATGTCATCGTCGTTCTAATAGGATTTGGCTTTCAACCATCATAGGACCAGTATATGAATGCTTCCTCCAGCCACCTACTTCCATGTTGTGGTCTGACTCGTTAATGGATGCATCAGACTTTAACCAAGGGTCTTCCCCACTTACTTGGTGCATCTCTTAATGCTAAATGACTTCTGTGTCAAGGAAGTTCCTGTGAAATAGTGGATGGACGTACTTCTGTAAATGAAAGCATTCTGACATGAATCTAACCATTCTACTGCCTGATGCATAAAACAGGACCCATCACACCAGATACCACCGTAAACATATGTATTAAGGCTGTGTTTACTCTGAAAAATAATTATTGGCATTTTAATAATTATTAGCTCTATCAAATAGAGATATAAACAAAAAAGGATATGGGTGGTATAACCATAGTGTCACAGTAACATCACCGGTATCTACTGGAATTCTAGCATAGGACTTGTTTAAGCCCTGTATGTTCTGAAGGCCTGGAAGAACTAGAAAACATGTGATGGGGTTCCCTATGAAGCCATATCCACCACAATGTTTGCTCCATTTCCATTCAGTGTCCAACAAATTACATTAGTAGCACCTGGCACAGTAGTTTGATTCATATATACCAGTGGTTTCCAAACTGCGTGCCGCAGGGCACTTGCAGGGGTGCCACAGGCTGGTGGTCCAGGACCAAGTCAATATTATCTATGGTCAATGTGATAGATACTGTAAGGTGCCGTGATTCAAGAAAGTTTGGGAACCACTGAATTATGGGCTTGAATCAGTGTTGTATGCATACCTGATGGGCCCATTCTAAAAACTGAGGTGTGGGGGTCTGGGTTGGTGTCTCCCCCGTTTTGTAGGTGTGCAATTTATTGCATTGCTGCTGTGTCCGATGACGCAGCAGCAATGCTGTTACCGCACAACTGTGAATCACTCCTGTATACAGATGTATTTTGCTCATATTCTAAATCATATAAGTGACTGGATACATTTGCTATGAAGCCATATGAAGTATGTACTGTTTCCTCTAGGTTAAGGCGCCCTTTTACTGCCAGACCCCTTAGCAGCTGCACGGAGTGCTGTGGTTACAGCCATGCCCTCCTAGATACTGTATGTACTCATTCTCTTCTGGTAGAATAGTTATGCACATATGGGCTTATGTACAACTGTTTTATTAGTGTAAAATATAGACGTACAGCACATGCACACTATATATATACTCGTACATTCACCTGTAATTAGCTTTGGTCACATCTTACACTTACAACTGGAGAGGATGACCAGGGGTGGGAGGGGCTTCAGCATAACTCGGACATAGGCGCGTATTTTCGGCTGTGGAGCATGCACAGTGCACAAACACGCACGATACGCACACAAAACCAACTTGTGCTCAACTCTGCATCTGCCCCACTGTTTACAGTCATTTTACCTTTAGCTCATTGTACCCTGACCCTTCAGTGGAAGAGTGCCAGCTCTTACATGCACCTGCCATATACAGGCTACACGATTTTATATAGTTGTAAGTAGGTGATATACTATTTTATTAATCTTATTCTTAAATCTTTCTTCATTGTGACCAGTTTATAATATGTAAGCAGTTAAGCAGGTTTGGGTTCTCAATGCTAATTGTTGGGTTACTTGTGATGTTTGCTTGTGTGTAATTAGGTCAAGTCTTCTGGTATATTCATAATTTATGTGTGAAATCATGTAACATTTTCGTTTCAGTATTCCTTAGGAAGAGTATGGCAGATGACAAAGAAGCCAGGCAGGATGCTCAGGAGGATTCGCTGAGTGCTAAGGTTGCAGGTAAACACAATCCAGGCCTTTGGATTGCGTTTTGCATATTAGAGACAGAATCCATGTTAATTAGCCTGTTTGCAGTTGTGTTTTATTGTTCATGCTTTGCACCTTTGCCCAAGGTCATAGGGTAACCTGCTTTCATCCACATCTCACCCTTTATTGCTCTGAAGTACTTAAATAGGAAAGAACCCAGTGACACTATCTATTATATAACTATTCTAAAATATCAAAGTATAGTTAGGAAAGGACAAGTGATGAAACATTATCTAGTTAGTCTTAAATATGCTCAAATCAGTTCAGTTTGTTTTGCAACCTACACTCCAGTTGTACTACAACTTGGGAGAGATTAAGTGGAAAGAGATAAAGTACCAACCAATCAGTATCTAATTGTCATTTTTTAAACACAGCCTGTAATGTGACAGTTATACCTCTTTTCCACCAAAAACCCAGGTCCGACCTGAGTTTTTGGACATGGTTCCAACCCTGGTCAGACCCAGGTCAGACCCATTTACACTGCACCTTTCATCTGGGTTACTCCCAGGTCAGCCCTGTTCACACTGAACTCAGGTCTGCCCTGCTAAACCTGTGAGGTCATTAAAAGTGGGAGGTGACTGCTCCACAGCCACCAATCAGCTCATTTTAGGCATGATCCAGGTCAGATAACCCGGGTTGCACCGTTTACACTGCTCCATTACCCGGGTCCATCCTGGGTCCAACCCTGGTAGCTACCTGGGTTGGATTGCAGGGTCACTTGACCCAGGTTATTTTTCAGGGACCCCTTTACACTGAGCTTCGACCTGGGTAGACCCAGCAAAAACCCAGGTTTTTGCTCTGGTGTAAAAGGGGTATAAGTAGCTGAATGATTGGTACTTTGCGGTCTATTCACTAAGCCTTGGAGAGAGATAAAATGGAGAAAGATAAGTGCCAGCCAATCAGCTCCTAACTGTCACTTTACAGGCTGTGTTTTGAAAAATGACAGTTAGGAGCTGATTGGCTGGGACTTATGTATCTCCATTTTATCTCTCTCCAAGGCTTAGTGAATAGACCTCTTTATCTATCTTCACTTTATCTCCAAGGTTTGAAACATCTCCCCCTGTATTTCTTTATTTCACATCAGTCTCATGGAAATGTTTTTAAATATAACGCATTTTAATTGGAGCACTTTGGACTATTGTCCAAAAAGCTGCTGTTCGCATTTTACTGATAGAAATAATACCCCTTTTCCACCAAAATTCCGGGTCTGACCTGGAGTTGGAACAGGGTTCCTATGCGGATCAGACCCGGAATTTAGTTGGCGCTGACTCTTGATATTCCCGGGTCGGCGCCGCTCACCCCGCAGTCGGGTCTGCATAGACCCAGCTTTTCCGGCGTGAAAGTGTATGCTTGTAGATGACGTCATCTCCAAGCGCCACTGAAGCCGGACCAATCGGCCGGCTTGCAGCGCACTGCAGGTCATCAAGACCCGGAGCGCGCCGTACATACAGCAGGGTTTCACGGGTTACTCAGGTGTTAAGCCCTGCTAGTTACCTGGGATGGATTGCCGGGTCACTCGACCCGGCGATCCAACTCTCTCCCCTTTTACACCAAGGAGCTGCCCGGGTTAACCCTGCAATAACCCAGGTTTTAGCTCCGGTGTAAAAGGGGTATTATTGACAACAGCTTAAACTACTGTTTAATTAATAATTAATTTAGAGGGCTCGATACATCTTCCCCTTGTTTCCCTGTATATGATATCTCTTTGTCTTCTGAAAATCAGAATTTTTCTGAAAAATGGGACTGTTGGAAAGCGAACTACTTCCAATGAAAACCTATATTTTTTTACTTAAGTGTCTAGACAGAGTGAAGCAATCTTCCTGTGAGCTGAACCAATAGGACATACTAAAAGCTCTGAGATATGAGGCACAACATGCTTGGTGAATTTTCAGGTATTGGTTTAGTTCACAAAATGGCTGCCGTGCTTGTGTAGGTGACAGACCTTGAGGAATGACAATGTTTTTATGAACCACTACATATTTGCAAACAGCTCATTCATATTGGAACCACACGTACAGTACATTAACTATTATTTCTTTTTAATATTGTTATCTGATTAAAATGGATTCTGTCTCTTGCCTGAGATTTGTGTGCTGTGATTCGTGTAACGATTAATAGACATGAATTATTCAAATGAGTGGAATAATTTCATGGTATTTGGAGGTGTGTTGTGACCTTATTCCTACTGAGAGCTGCTGGTCTTATTCCACAATATTGCAATGAGTTTCTCAATTAATACTGAGATTTCAAGCATGGGGTGGGGTTTCCTGAATTTGTGCCCTAGGTTAATGAATCTTCTCTGCATGCACTGAAAAAGTTGCACATAATGTCCTATTGCTTAGAGGAAAATAATATTAGCACTTTCCTTTGTACTGAGTTATAGGGACAATTGGACAAGTGTTACAGTGGCACTGTAGGAAGTACACTGTATTGTTAAAGATAATAGAGCCAAATAATTGCAACCTGTTCATTCTTAATTTCTGTGAGCTCTGGGGCAAGGACTGTGCTAATTATAATGATTGTCAGCATGGAATTTTTTTTTAAAATAAATAAAGATTAATTTAAAAAATGACGTACTCCACTTTCCGACCCCCAAAAGATGCAATTAGCACCAAAGCACATAGCCAAGACTAGTAGTGGCCAAATTGCAGGGTTGAAAAGCATTGGGTCCACCCGAAATTCCTGCTACCAGCACTAGCTATGTCAGACAGGGCTGGTAGAACTTTAGCAGGTAACAGCGACGGGCCGACCATTACTCACAGTACACTGACGCTTAGGGCGCCATGCTTGCTGCACAACCACCCACCCTGTCTTCAGGCTACTCTGGTGGGAGGGGAAAGGGAGGGGGAGCTTATCTTATGTAATCAGGGGCTCCATTTACAAACGAAGGGAAATACCAGTGACAATTTTCGTTTAGTATCACTGTGATACAAATGAAAATTCCACTGGTATTTAGTAACACTTACCCTTCCGGCGAGGTCCCGCGAAGTCGAAGTCCTCAGCGAGGTCCTCCGCTGGGTTGCTGGCAGCCTAACGCTGCCAGCGACGGGCTCCAGTGTCATGCTTATGCGTGATGGCCCCTCTGCGCATGTGCATGACAGGGAGAACCGGCAGTACCTGGAAGGCTTCGATGAAGCCGGAAAGGCACCGACGAGTCTCCATTGCCGGCAATGGGGCCCGCATCGCTCTCGCCATCTTTTACATGGCGAGAGCGATGCTGTACAAACAGCGGTAATCTAAGATTACCGCTGTTTACTAAATACAGGAAGATGGTATAACTGCTTTAGCGAGCGCTAAAGGGGTTATATTTCGTTTGTAAATGGGGCCCCAGGTCTGTCCGCCCTTAATAGGGAAACACACTGGCCTGATTCTGAGTGGCACAGGCAAGCTGCCCATCATGTCGGACACAGTGAAGCGATGTTTTTACTGCACATGCACCTACGTTGCACCGCACATGCGTCCTGATTGTCAGCGCCAGTATCGCAGTACTGTTACATACATGTATATCTGTATGGTACATACTGTATGTGTACATTTACATTTTGGGTTTAATGGTCCTAGAAATAATAAAAAATGGAGCTAGAGCTAACCAAAATGTTGCTCCCTGCAAGTACTAAAATGTGCATCCCAGGCACAGGCACCACGTGGTTAGGGAGAGACTCTCCTCTGCCAGCAGTGCCAGCACTGTAATGGACACTTCCGTCAGACTAACAGCCAGCAGCAATGTGGAGTATTGAATTCAGCTGAATGGACGGCTTCTAGCACTTGTCTATTCAGCTTATGGCAACCTCTAGGTGTCCTGTGTCCTGAGTTCTTTTTATTATATTTAGGTGATTTCCCCTTCAGAATTCAATACAAATATCCTGAGGTAATGTCCATCAGCCAGGGCATATTTTGCAGTCCTGTATTGGCATGTGAACTGCGGGTGTATCAGCATGCGAAACTCTTATGTTACAGTGTCACAGCCGCTAACACTGTAATGTAACGTTACGCATGCAGATACACCCGCAGTCACACACAGAACATATCATTTTAATCAGCAAACGCTGCTTGTGCGTCCTATTCATATCACTTTGCGAATAAGATGCATTAAGACGCACGTACGAAAAGACACTCAACGCTACATATATGTGGACACATCTGTAATTCAATGAGGATTAAGAGAGGCCTTAATGAGGAGTTTGTTGAATCGTGTCAGTTTGGCCCTTCCCCACCCCTCCCCAACAGCACAAATCGCAGTAAAGAGCAGCAGGAGGAGTAATAATAATTTGTGGGGCCACAGCTCCTCACACCTCTCTCCAGGGCAGGGCCGGATTAAGGCTTGTGGGGGCCCCAGGGCAACTAGGTTGTGGGGGCCCTATCAAGCCACACGGAGCCTACCTCAACCCCCTCCAAGGCACACAGAGCCTACTAGCCCCTCCCTTCCCCAAGACACACGGAGCCCCCACTGCCTCTATCCCCGCCCCTGATTAATAATACTCACCTTGCTCGCGATTCCGGCAGAGCGACTCCCTAGTCCCCTCTTCAGCATCACGGACATGATGTGTCATGTGACGCCGGGCTTGATGAGTGGACTCGGGAGCCGCTCTGCGCTGTATTAAGCTGCACTAACTGTGCTGCTGCATACAGTACAATCACACAGCCGCAGGAGCAGAGCTCCCATCCAAGTACAGGTGCCACTGGACACATGTTCTCGGCTAGCTTACACCAACACTGTGTTGGAGCCCCTCTGTTTGTGGGGGCCCGGGGTGCTTGCCCCTGTCACCCCCCTTTAATCCAGCCCTGCACCAGGGCATACCCTCTAGGGTCTCCTGCAGAGAACAATTAGGGCTCCATTTATCAACTAAGCATAACCCCTTTAGCACTCGCTAAAGGGGTTATGACTTCCTTTCTGGAATTAACAAACAGTGGTAATATAAGATTACCGCTGTTTGTCACAGCATTGCTATTGCCAGCAAAGGGGACTTGGCGCTGCCTTTCCAGCTTCAGCAAAGCCTTGCAGACACAGCCGGGTCCCCATGTCATACACAGACAGGCCGCCGCGCATGCGCATTACACAAGACCCCGTCTCTGGCAGCGTTAGGCTGCCAGCAGCCCAGCGGAGGACGTTGCAGATGAGAGGACCTTGCCGGAGGAGTAAGTATTGGTAAATACCAGTGTATTTTTTGTTTGTATCACACTGACACTAAATGGAAAATTCCACTGGTTTTACTTTCGTTATAAATGAGGCCCTAAATATGTTGTGTTAGGAGTAAAGAGAAAAGGAAACAAATGAACAGTGGTCCTAAAGTGATATTAGGTTGTACTTTGAATGACAATTCCTTTATCATGGAAATACAGGATACCTTTTTTTAAAATTAATTTATACTTGTGAGCTTATTTTAACCGGTTTATTGAATATTATAAAAAACAAAATTAATGGGGGCGATTTAAGGGCCGTATACAATTAGTTTAGCACCCTCCATACTTTTTCGCATGCCAGACTTTTCACCTGCATCGCATGTTTTGCATGTGGAAAGGTATTGGGCACGCTCCCGCTATTCCCCGTATTCAATTAGAAAGGACACGAAAACGGCACCCGACAAAACTGAAACAGGCGAAAAGTCCTGTCAAAAATGGGGAACTCAGCCTGACAGCCCCCAAAAGATGCACTAACATTGTGGATCACCATAGATGCCCCCGATTAGCCCTAATGAAGGTATTTGGGGTACTTAAGTTGTGACAATTGGTGCCAATTAGCGCATTAATACAAGTGGTGAAGAATAGCATTAAACAGTATTTTTTTGAGAAAATAACTTCTTCCAGCAAATTTGGGGTACTTGAAAATGGGTGCTAGCATATTTTTAAGTTGCTAAAGTCAAATTATGTAAAAAAATCCACCTGCCGCAAGCACCTGCAAACAAAAAACACCTGCCCCATACTTGGAGACCCCTCAGAAGTCTATTTCGCTAGTTTTTAAGTTTGTCCCCCAACTTTGCACTTTTTGGCCCCTAAAATCAAAGTATTTTTGGGGGGTGTTCTAAAGTCTTTTTAATATTTTTTTTTACACAGTTTATCTTTGGGAGACTGTCCCAAGGGTTCAGGGTGGTTTCCCGAAGTTTGCACCCCAAAACTGCAATTCTGCACTTTTTTCTGCTTGCTATTCATAGGCGAAACTTTTCTGCCGATTATATTGCATTGACTATTCGCGTACGCGAAAAGCCTTTGGAATTGAATACGGGAATAAGTTTTCGACTGGTGAAATGACATCATCTGCGATACTTTTCCGCGGATTCTGACTTTTCGACTCTAATTGAATATGGCCCTAAATAGTTTTTTGGGCAGTGATAATTGGTGGACGCCTGATGGAGCAATTCAGTTGTTTCGGGTGCCCATTAATTATCGTCGTGCCCATAAGCACCTTGTTTAGCCGGGTAAAGCAGCTAAACCCGTCTAAACTAAAGGTGTGATGCAATATATATAGTGGAGTTAATCATGTCTGGGATAATAGGGAAAGAAAATGTATTTCTCTTCTACAGAATATTGATTGTCCTGATATAGACACAAGTACTGCATTAATAATAATGTAAAAAGAACTTTTCTGTAGTAAGGAACTAAAACATACTTGAAGATGACTGAGACCTTATGCAGCGCTCTTATCGTAAGTGAAATTCATCTATGAAATGTATCTGTAGTGTCCTTCTCAGCCACATACAGTAAGTGCAGCATGGGTATCTGTGACAACACTGACCTATTCACTGCTCCTTGCAAAATATATGCGGCTTAACTGATCCAGCGGAATCGCTCCCAGACACCTCCTAAGTGATTTATACATCAGGTGGGTTTTCAGTGACTCAATATGCACAATATTTTACCAGCCGTGAAACAAACCTAGAGGAGGAGAGCTCATAAAGGTGGTAGATAGGTTATTATTAGTGTATTAGAGTCTAAGCATTTTCCAAGACTGTATTACATATTTTTTACTTCTTTATTTTTATATTATGTTTATAAGAGGGATTAATAAGCTATGGTAGAGGTTCCTAAACTCCGCCATTACAGTCCAGGTTTTTTTTTTTTTATAAAATATTCTATTGTAAGACTGCATATTACATATATTAATAATGGTCATAAATGTAAAGAATACAAAAATGAAGCTATGCAGTATTACAACTCAAACTAAATATACAGATTCCATCACATTGTACAGAATTAAACAGGTAAATGATCAGTAGGCAAATATATTATTGTTCGCTATATGTTTTCTTTCATTATGATTAGCTTGTCTTGAAGTGGTAAAATGCCCCTGGATAAGAAGGTATTAATACAGAGTTTCACAAACTCTGTCCTCAAGGCACCATAACAGTCCAGGTTTTAAGGATATCCATTATTTATCTAGTGACCACGCTATGTTGGGAAAGTGTCATGTCCCCCCCAGGGGAGTGCCCAGCGCTTCCAGAAGAACTCAGGGCCTGATTCAGAGCCGGACGCTCTGACCAGAGCGCTCGCTCTGAATCAGGGCCCTCCTCCATGAAAATGGAGCGCCCTCCTGGACTCTCGTATAGCTGTGGGTGACCACCCACAGCTATAGCGAGCGTCCATGATGATGGTCGCGATGGTCAAAGACCATCGCGACCATCGGGCTTGCGACGAGACCCTGCGGTAGGGTCTCGCTGCCGCAAGCCTAGGAGTGATTTTGGCTCTATCAGAGCCAAAGTCACTCCCACTGACATCATTACTGATGTCAGTGGGGCCGGACTCAGACGGTAGTCGTTCCCATGGGAACGCCTCCGTCTGGCCACCACGCCCCTGGCACGCCCACCAAAGGGGGTGTGCTGTCAGTCACCATCGACAGCACGCCCCCTTTGGTGCGAGACCCCGAGCGACGTATTTCTCGTCGCACGCCGGAGCTCTCTCCGTCGTGCGCATGTGCAGTCTAACAACATCGACCCGCTAGCGAGCGAACTTTGCTCGCGAGCGGGTCTGAATGACCCCCTCAGCTCTAATGGCCATGGCCACACTCTCTAATACCCCTTTTACACCAGAGCAAAAACCTGGGTTTTTGCTGCGTCTACCCGGGTCGCAGCTCAGTGTAAAAGGGTCCCTGAAAAATAACCTGGGTCAAGTGACCCGGCAATCCAACCCAGGTAGCTACCAGGGTCGGACCCAGGATGAACCTGGGTAATGGTGCAGTGTAAATGGCGCAACCCGGGTTATCTGACCTTGGTTATACCTAAAATGAGCTGATTGGTGGTCGTGGATAAGTCACCTCCCACTTTTTATGACCTCACAAGTTTAGCTTGGCAGATCCAGGTTCAGTGTGAACGGGGCTGACCTGAGAATAACCCAGATCGATGGTGCTGTGTAAACGGTGTCTGACCTGGGTTGGACCCATGTCTGAAAACCCAGGTCGGACCTGGGTTTTTGGTGGAAAAGATGTATTAGTTGAAAGACTTTGCCCAATAGCTGTATCTCCAATGCCATCAGCAATGCTTAAGGAGAACCATATTATTTATTATCCCTGCCTTAATCCATTGCTTTGGCTATCACCTATTGTATTATTTTCTTGAAAGTATGCCCTAAATCTTACCACTCCTGCTGCATCTGTAAACAGTAAACTGTATCCCAATGTATACATATCCCTTATCTTCATATTCTCCTGCATTTTCACTGTTGATGTTTGTTCATTTCAGCCAACTTGTGCTAAAGATTTCCACTTTAGAGATGATCCTTGTTCACCATGCCCAGGGGAGATTGCAACCGAGACAAAGTCACCTCACATGCCACAAATATGGTGTGCACCAATACCCTCAGAACCAGTAACTTACCCTGCTGAAATGGAATACATTTCTACAGGGTCGGACTGGCCGACAGGGGTACAGGGGAAATCCCCGGTGGGCCCCACTGCCTGAGGGCCCCCCTCCTCTTCTAATGTCAAGTTTCAGACAGTGCACTTCATGCCCCAGTCCGACACTGCATTTCTATGTCCGAGAACTTTGTGGATGAACTCTGGAGTCCGAATGTCATCCCAAAATAACCCACCAGCTGCTACATTGAGCTCAGGAATATCTTGGGCCTATGAACATAAAGTCATCCAGATAGTGGACAACTGAATTGATCCCCATCTCCTCTATTAGTACTATCTCTAATGCTAGGTACACACATTGATGACGAATCGGTCAGCAGACCGATCTGACGTCAGAGTGGCCGATTGGTAAGCTATACAGACTTACTAATCAGCCGCTCTATGTGTCTGGGCTGACATCACAACTGCCCGCTCAGTTGAGATGTCAGTGTTGGCGGTCCCTGCAGCCAGTGTACTGGCGTCGGCGGGTTGCCTGTACACCCAGCCATATGCACAGCTATATCTTTCAGATATATCGGCATCGGCTGTGCTGCAGGACCAACCTGATATGTCTGTGAACGACATCGTTCACAGACATATTGTGTATACACAACCACCAATGCAATGCGTCCATGGAATGAGTATTATATCGCCATGTGTGTACCCTATATAGCATAAAGCTAAATGCTTTAAAGAAGGCACATGATATTTAGCAGTCCATGGGAATCCACTCAGGACATACTAAGAACAAATGAAATATGGACTGTATAACCTTTCATGTCAGTATTGCCCCTTACTCCACCCATCTAAACCACCAGTGACCATACAATTAGGTATATAATACTTAGTATAGCTCTTTTCTAATCCCAGCATTCACTGAGTTGCCCTCTGTGAATAATGGAGTCTATACTTCCTGGCCTCTTTTTAGGAACTATACTCTATGGGGAAATTTGCAGCCCTTCCACTACTGGCTGATCGAAGGTTCCCAAAGCCTTTCCTGCCTTCCCCTCTTAAACCATGAGCAGTCCTACATGAAAACGCCCATTTACATTTCTAACACAAACACATTTCCCTCTGTGTTCCCGTCAAAGGCCATTATCTAAATTATCCTAACTCCATTCCTGATGTAAACTATTTTTTAACTTGACTGTTTATTATAACGCAACCAGACAAGACCAACGGAGAAAAACATATTAAAAAAACAGAGCCAGATTAAGAGTTTGGGGTTCCCAGGTCACTGAAATCATAAATCACAAGATAGAGATAGTGAGAGAGAGTTACTATTAGGTGGTACATATTAAGGAGCTTTGCATAACAAAAGAAATCACAAAATAAACACAGATGCAGCATAGGCAAATGCAGGGGGGGTTCCGTCTGCCTGGAAACCCCCCTCCCCAGCACACACCATGACCACAATAGAAATAGTAATATAATAGAATGTTACTAGCGCTGCATGTTCTTCTCAGTATCACAAATGAAATGATTAGCACCAACTGTGGATCGTTTAAAATGTGTCAGCTAGTAATAAATATACCTGTGCACCAACTAGGACATGTGGAAAACATGCACTGTTAGGGGTGCACTGCTATAGACCATCAATAGGGCTAATTATTAATACTGTATAATAATACACTATCCAGTACATAAGGAGACCGATATGTACATATATGTCCAGGGCAGTGCTAGGTTCTTCTGCCGATCCCCCAGACTCCCGGACTTGCTCCAATGCTCTGGAATGGTGCCCACATCTGAAGAAAAACATTCTGCTCAGACAGGATGGACCTACTGCCGCATCTAATGGCTTACAGTGATCGCTGGTCCTGTATATGCTGGAATTATGACACACAATATACTATGTATGTTACATATTAAAGCTGTTTAAGTGCTAATTCTGCCTTCTTCATGGACTGTCCACACTCGCTCTAAAATCAGGCATTTAGAAACCCCCCTCTACAAATCCTGCGTTTGCCACTGTGCAGAGTCACACATGCAGCCCCTCAGTCATATATGCAGCTAGTCACAGTAGCAGTCACACATGCAGGGGTGGGTCACACATGCAGATGGTCACAGATGCAGAGTCACACATACTATACAGTCACCATACAGCTGTTCATACATGCACACACAGTTTTTAGACACATACATACTTACAGTTTTACATTCTCTGTTACATTACATTCCAGGTGGTTCAAGTTGCCACTGAGGAAGTTGGGACTGTAGCAGCTCTGCTGTCCTATCTCCCATGATACCTGCAAGCAGGAGGAGTGTTTAGTGTGCTGTCTAGTCCCCTCCTTTTCCTCCTCTGGTTACTGCTAAGGCATTTCTACAGCACCGTACTGCTGCAATCGGGTGTAGCTACCGTGGGTGCTGGGGCTGCGGTGCCCGCCTCCCCCTGCACACACTATTGGTGGAGTGAGTACTGGGTGAGAGGAGGGATAAAGCTGATAAGGGGCCCTGCAGAGCTGATGATCCCTCCTGCTAATTGCTTCTTAGTCACAGGCACAGCTGCTGCAGGGGATCATCAGCACTGCAGGCCCTTATCAGCCTTATCCATCCTCTCATACGTCTCTTCTCACCAGCATCAGTGAGGGGGCCCCATAGCAAAATTTCTACGGCTCCCCTCCCCACGCCACCCAGTCCCCCCTCTCCTGGGGGGAAGGGTAGACATTTTGTTATGGGGCCCCTAAAGGTCTACCTATGCTCCTGGCAGCAGTAGTTATTAATGTGAGAGGAGGCCTTCTGAGAGATAGGGGCCTGGGGCACATGTGCCCCCCTCCACCACTTAATCCATCTCTGTATCCAAGCAGTAACAAGCTGTTTTCCAGCCTATTTTTTCAATTTCACTGGCCAAAAATTGCAAAGTCCTGGGACCGGTTCCTGGTCATTGTATAACGCCCCCTATCACACCCTCTCTTTTACTCTCATTCTTACACATTTGGTCTAGGCTAAAATGTTCCAATTGGAGTAAATAAAATCCTTTCACATACTCATCCCTCCAAATCTTTCCGTGTTTAAGATGAGCCTCAGTCCTTCTTTCAGAGAATACATATAACCTCCCTACAGATAATTCTCCAGATGCCGTTGACATGCTGACCCACACTGCCAGAGCCTTAAAGTTTACTCCTAGGGTCATCCACCACGCCCCATCTCTTTTTATTATACTCACAGACACCAACTCTCTACTACAAAGCCCATGACACTACTGGTGCCATTTGCTACCATGCCCTCATTGAGGTAGTCACCTTCACTTCAAGTGCCAAGAAGACTAATGCAGGAATGCATGATGCTGATGGCACTTCTTAGCTCACCAGCTCCATCAGCTGTACCTCCTGACCTGACCATGCCGCTGCCATTGCTGGGCTCCTCTCCTCTGATTCAGTCCCAGAAGGCCTTGCAGTTCCTTCTCTGCATGATCGATAACTGATTACTAGATTTATCCAAAACCACTAAACATTTTGCAGTTGCTTCCTTGATCTCAGACAGGTTCTTGCATGGGACAAACAAATCTTGCATGGAGCACACAAACACAGGTAGATGCTCTCAGAAGCTATAGTCCGAAAACCTTCCTCCCCTGTACATATCCCACTATGAGCCTAAGGCCTCCCTAAAATTATTTCAACCAATTCTTTGCTTCTTACTCTGCATTAAACATATTCCCATTACACTCTCACCAACTTATTCCTGGCCTGGTTGTGTTCTCCTTCCATGAATCTTTGCTTATTCCATGTCTTCTTTATATTATGAGCTGTACTATAGTGTTCTTTGTTAGTATATCTATATAATAATCAGTGTGCCGGCCCCTCTCCCCAACGGCTTCCATACTGCGAGTGGCAGAATGAAGGGGTGAGCCGTGACAAGGCCGGGAACCAGCTGAAATGTTGCATCTCGGGTAAGTAAAGGGAGGTTGGGGTGGGGGGAAATGGAGAGAAAGATTTATAGGGGGTTGCACACATGGAGGCATGGCAGACATGGCTGACTACTACAGTATGTCACTGCAAAATATAGATCTCTTTAGCAAAGCATATACAGTATGTGAGTGTAAGGCCGGGCTCTGAGAAATAGTTGAAAGTGTTCCAGTTGCCTTTGGAGCTCATTCAGACCCGGACGCTAAGCTGCGCTCTTTCGCAGCCAAAAGGGGCTGGGTATGCAAATTCCGCGATCGCGCTGCCTGGCTTAAGGACGCCCTCTATGTCTTAGAGAGTGACGACAGAGTGAACGCACGCCCGTGTAAAAACGCCCACCTTTTTTTCTTAACACACGTAATCTCCAGGAAGTGTATGATTAATCAGAACCATCGAGAACCATCGGAGCTGCTCGCAGTCCTTGAGGTAGACCCTACCCCACCGCAAGCTTTGCGATCACTGCAGGCTGAAATACAACCAAGTGACGTGTACAATGACGCTTCCATGCTAATTATGCATACCCATAAAACGTTGTTTTGACGCCCAGACACGCCTGCATTCGCAGCATCACTCCCCCATTCACAAGCACCTTCCCCTGTTACCACCCACAAACGGCACTATCTGTCACTCAAACTAGCGCTCAGTCTTTGTGCTACAAGCGCACGATTCCCGATCGCAGTGACTGGCAAGCACACGCGCACTGCGATTCAAACGCATGTGCAGACGGACGACTATCGGCCATAGTGTGCGTCCGCCGCTTAGCGAGCGGGTATGAATCGGGCCCTTTGTCTCTAGTAGAATTCTGTTTGGGTGATGAGTATTGATAATACGCTTGAATATAGATTGCTATTATAGCAATCTATGGACGTATAATCCTTTAAGGGGGTCTTAGATTAATTTGACAATATTATACTATGGGGCCGATTCAGATGTGGATGCAGAACACACAGCAGCTGCGTTTTTTTGGATGCAGCTGCTGTGTATAAATATTCTAATGCTGCAGGAGGCGTCTGTAGGAAATAGACGTCTCCTGACGGCATCTCAGATACAAATGCTTTGTCCGAAGACCTTGGTTCCCGAGGTTAGAAATCCTGTATCTTCCGACGCAGAACCAAGCCTCGCCACTCCCAAAACACGGGGGAGGTATACAGGTCGGCGCCATCCACTCCCCGTTCCCAAACGGATGCAGCCTGGCAATCAGGCTGTGGTGTTGGGCATTGCGAGTGTGATCGCAGGACTCGTTCTGCACAGTTCACCATCCATCGGCTTAGTACGTAAAACATTGGGTTTATGTACTGACCTGAATCAGGCCCTATGTGCATCCTCTTGTCTTTAACATATATAGAGGCTGATTCAAATGGAACGCAAGTACTTTTTGCACACAGATCTTGTATTCTCAAACACTACACATGTGTCAGAGCCATGCATATGTATTTACAGGTGTTGAAAGTCGTAGGCAGCTTGTTGTGTGCACACAGAGATATGTCTGATTTCAGATGCATCTATTGCACCAAGTGTGAACGCTCGCTGAAGATGATGGCGGCTATTAGAAAAACATATGGATGGGGCTGGTGTGGTCGCAGAGATTCGTACAACTTTGCATACGGGATAATAAATTATAATTAGGTATGAGATTGCAATTGCCCTTTAATAACTAATATTATTAGAAGCTATTTCTGAAAAGTCTCAAGAAAGCCACAAGGTTGTCACAGGTCATTTTATACTGTTAATTACTCATATAAGTCTAAAACCTGATAAAGGTTTTAGAATTTTTTTTGGCAGGGCTACAGCACAGATACCATTGCCCAGGCAACAAGCTGCTTTAGGAAATTAGATGTGCTATTAAATAGTCATAGCATGTTGTGGGATGGAAGTAAAAGTTTCAGGGCTAGCAGAGGATACATTGTTATAATCCTCAGGCTTCTTATATACAATATTATTAGCTCAGTGCTCCTCTTTCTCCTGCCCTTTGGAAGCAACTAAACCTTATGCTGCGTACACACAGAACAATCTGTTCAGCGATCGATCTCACTGAACGATCTCCCTTGAAACTCCTGGTGTGTTGGTTGAATGATATCATTCATCAACACACCAACAATATCACCCACAACCAACGACCATTCCCTCCTACAGGTACTGATAGATTTTATCCAGGTTGGCCCCTGCATGCATGGACGATTAACGATTTCGTTATCGTCCATGCGGGAACGCGCATTGTTGGTTGATCATTGGCAGTTTAAAAATGAACGATGTATCGTCATATCGTTCCTTTAAATCGTACCGTGTGTATGCAGCTTAAGGTCGCACCTTCCCCATGTATCTGTACTCGGAGCCAATCCCATAGAGCAGTGTTTCCCAAACTCAGGGCCTGCTTCAGAGATGGACGCTTATGCGATCACAGCTGTGATTTTAAACGCAATGGGACACTCACTGCTGCCTTCTTATCTGTGTACGACATTGCGTACATACGTAAATATCAGTAACATTGACACGCATTGAGCAGCCATCTTCCCCTTGCGGCACTCGATTGAGTATTAAGTCGCAATGCGCACACGCAGCAATTGCTTTGCGCACAGAGGATCCACATGCAAAATTAGCGACAGCTAGTCAGCGTTTGGGGGTGGTAATGGGGGGTGGTCACAAAAACGCAGATGTGTCTGAACGTTCGAATGCCGTTTCATGGGTGTGCATAAATTAGCCATTGAGATTACATTTGCAGCATCATGAGAGCTCTCAGCGTGCGAGGAGAGTTGTAGTGTCTGCGGCTGGTCAGACCTGCCACAAGCTTGAAGATGGCCGCTCAATGTCCGTCGATGTTATTTTTTCAAGTAGCGAGTTTGTGTGGCTACAGTGGTGGCATCTAATACAGCCTTTCTGCCTTCTGGGGCAGCTCCTAGGTCGTGATCTTCTCATTTTGGGTCCTTTCGTCCGCAGGGTAAGGCCAAGGGGTGGTCGGTTTCTATGTCCCAGGGTTCCTCTGCCAGGGGTTCTAAACCAGCAGGTAAGCAGCCCTGGGCCTCCAGACGCCCCACTGCTAAGCCAGCCGACAAACCTTCCGCACCACGGGGCAGGCCTCCACCTTGGTGACCCCAGGGTGGGAGGCCCACTTCTTTTTTTCTGAAATTTGGAGAGCGGTCACGGAGGAAGCCTGGGTAAGAGGGGTAGTCTCCCAGAGGTATGCATTGACCTTTTGGGAGCATCCTCCAACCCTGTTTTTCTTCACGGATTTTCCTTGGTATCTTGAGAAGATAGGAGCTTTGAGGGAGTCCATTCACTCTCTTCTGGCCTCCAGGGTCATTGTTCCGGTTCTCACGTTTCAGCGGGGCTCAGGCTTCTATACCAATCTGTTTTTGGTCTGGAAGCCGAACGGGTCATTCGACCAATTCTCAACCTGAAGTCTCTCAACAGGTACTTAAGGATTCTCAAGTTCCGAATGGAATCGCCTCGCTCCATTATCCTAGCTATGGAGCCCAGGGACTTCATGGCTTCCCTGGACATCCAGGATGCCTTTTTGAATGTTCCCAGCCATCTCAGTTATCAGCGATTCCTTAGGTTTGCAATCCAAGAGGATCATTTCCAGTTTCGGGCTTTGCCATTTGGACTTTTCACGGCTCCTCGTGTGTTCACAAAGGTCATGGCAGTCATAGCAACTCATCTTCGGAGCAGGGGAATCCGAATTTTTCCATATCTGGATGACTTGCTTCTCCTGGCCCAGACCCTGAGATTCTCAGGGAGCACTTCTCCAGGCTCATGGATGGGTCATCAATTGGAAGAAATCCTCTCTGACTCCCTCTCAAGATATGGTGCATATGGGTGCCTTGCTGAACTCCAGGGTTCAGCAGCTGTTCCTCCCGGCAGACAAGGTTCAGGACCTGCAGTCCAAGATTCGTTTGTTTCTACAGCACCGCCGGGTGTCAATTCATTCTTGCATGCAGGTGCTGGACTCTCTAGTCTCCACCTTCAACATGGTGGAGTATGCCCAATTTTATTCCCAGCCTCTACAGTTGGAGATTCTAGCCCGGTCGAACAAATTAAATCTTCAGCTCAAGTCCCAGATGATTATTCTTTCTCAGGAAATTTGTGATTTTCTGTTGTGGTGGCTCCAGGAGGCCCTCTGCTCAGGGGACATCCCTTTTGGGTTTAGGACTGGGTCCTCCTCACCACCGACGCAAGTCTTGGGGGTGGGGGGGGCAGTTTCCTGTCAGCAGAACTTTCAGCGTCTGTGGTCGGATTTGGAGAATCGGTTTCGGTTGCCGATCAACAGTCTTGAATTCTGAGCGTTGTACAGAGCTCTTTGTCGGGCCTTGCCTCTCCTTCGGGGTCGCCCAGTGCCAGTACAGTCCGACAACGCAACGGCTGTCACCTACATAAATCATCAGGAAGGCACTCGCAGTCTCGCCACCATGAGGAAAGACACTCGTATTCTCCGGTGGGCGGGGAGGCATCTTCCATTCCTGTCGGCAGTTTACATTTTGGGAGAGCAAAATTGGGAAGCGGACTTCCTAAGCCGCTAGGACATCCATTCGGGTGAATATGCCCTACATCCGGATATCTTTCAACTCCTGGTTCTTCACTGGGGTTTGCCAGACATCGACATGATGGTGTCCCGGCTACAATCACCAAGTGCTGAGGTACTGCTCTCGCACCAGAGATCCTAGTGTCTCCCAATTGGCCGCGAAGGGCATGGTGCAAGAGCTTCAAGGCTTCTCTGTCGCGCTCCTCTGTGTCTTCCACTGTCCCCTCCCTTAGGGGATTAGCTTTGGGACGTCCCAGCATAAAGCCTGTGTCCCCTATGGTGGCAGAAGAAAAGGAGATTTATGTGCTTACCTGTTAAATCCTTTTTTTCTATTCCATAGGGAACAGAGGGCTCCCACCCTGACGCACCTTGCTTGTGGAGCTTGCTCTACTTACGGTTCTCCTGTTCACATGTCTTGTGTGCTTGGATCTGAGGGCCTGTCAGTCTTCCTTCTTCTCCTTCTTGCTCCTTGGCTTAGGCTTGTTAACTTAACTGAAGTGGCCTATGGCTGGGGGCGAGATATAGGGGTAAGGAGGAGTCTGGGCTGTGTCTAACAAAATTAACTGTGTGGTGCCCAGACTCCTTTCCACCAACCTATACCCAGCGTTAAGCCATACCTATACCCAGCGTAAGCACATAAATCTCCTTATTGTACTAGGCCTCTGTACACATTGAGAAACACGCCAAGAATTTTAAATGAATACCTTTTATTTTTAGAATTATGTGACATTTTGCAATCTGTGTTTTACGAATCGACAATTATTTCATCTCTCTGTTTACTTTTATGACTCAGATTAACATTTTATCAAACAGATTAAAAACAAATATAATATACAATAGAACACCAGTCACTGTGCTCACAACAGGAGGTGAAAGGATTGCACTGATTACAAAAGGTTTTTTTTTATCCTTTTATTCACATTGCATTCAAATGTTTAGTTATATTGCATGTATGTTAAGCAAATTTTTGTATAAGGGAAAAATACAAATTGCTGTTGTCTTTTTCCCAATCTTATCTGTAAGTAGACTTTCAGAAATTACATTTTACAATTATTTATATTTGGACCATCTATCTATGGCATAATTGTAAGATAATGTTGTCTGATGACCATGCCTTGGTGTCTGTGGAACCGCACATGAAGGCTTGTAACTTCAGGGAACTCTAACAGTACATGTTTTACAGATACCCTCAGTACCACAAATTAAATACTTTGCACCACATGTGGATCTTTTAAAATGTGTCAGCCAGTGATGTGCACCAAATAGGAGATATGGAAAACATGCATGATTATCTTTCCAACCCTCTAGCAAAAATCTGGTAATATATGTGAGCAAATGACAATCAGTTGTTAGCTCCCAAACACTGGACAAAAAGGTCAAAGCGGTTGTTCGGACAAATTGGTTAAATCCGTTTGTGTATGTGTCTAGACGCCCATTTACATCTGTTACCCGCATTTGGCTACAAATTACCAATTGTTTCTTGCTCCCATACATAACCAGATTTTCGTTCCAACCAGCCAGCAAGGTGACTGGGTGGAAAGATAATCTTTAGATGTGTGGCCAGCTTTAGGTATCCCTGAGGTCTGAGTATGGCAAACACTGGTGTAGACCATCTATAGTGTTAATTATCAATACTAATTGTATACATATATGTCCAGGGCCAGTGCTAGGTTCTTGTGCTGCTCCCCGAGACTCCCGGACTTGCTATATTTTACTGATTAACTGACAACTTAGTAAATTACTGGCAGCCTTCTGACTACCTTATGCTAATGTGAGTGTCCCGTCCAGGGCCAGCTCTAGGGGTGTTTGACCTGAGCGGTCGCACAGAGGCGCCACCCATAGAGGGTTGGGGACCCCCCACTGCTGCAGCTGTGCGGCGGTGCCGGTCCCATAAGCAAACGCAGGGGGGGTTTCCGGTTGCCTGGAAACCCCCCTCCCTAGCTCACAGCATGGGGACCACAATATAAATAGCATATAATAGTAAAGTTGCATGTTTTTAAAATCCCCTCAGTGTCACAAATTAAATAATTAGCACCACCTGTTGATCTTTTCAAATGTGCCAGCCAGTAATGAATATGCTTGTGCACCAACTAGGAGATGTGGAAAAGGGTCATTTATTTTAATACTGTATAATAATACACTATCCAGTACATAAAGAGATCAATCTGTACATCTATGTACAGGGCAGTGCACGGTTCTTTTTCTGCCCCCTCCCCATTTGGAATCAAGTAATTGAAAACCCTCTCTAGAAATCCTGCGTTTGCCACTGGGTCCCCGTAGACTCAGAATGGATGCTGCGTGCATGTGCGCGGCATCCATTCAGTGACGGGAGAGGGCTGGGGGAAGCCCAGCTAGTGAGGCTCCCTCCAGCCTGATGTTATTTGGAGGCGGACACGCCTCCTAATAATGTCACATAGGGGGCGTGGCCTATGGTAATTAGGCCATGCCCCCATTTTCGGTTGCGATCTTAATCAGGCCATAAATGACAACTGTAGTTTATTTTACTGACTGACAACTCTTTGTCTCTCTCTGTACTCTAATTTCTGCTCCATGTTTCTCATTCTTCTTCCTATGCTGTCCTTCTCCTCTATTACTTTGTTGTCCTGTCTTATCGCTATAGTATCCTGTAATCTCTCTTGTCACTGGATCCCCTTCTTTACTAGCACTTGATTTTATTTCCTTATCTTTTACTTTTCATCTCTCAGCTACACTCCCTGTATCTCCTCCTCTGGCTAGTTCCCTCTCACTTCCTTTTGCTTTACCATTTGCTCTGTCCAATTTGTCTCTTAATACTTCTTTACGCTCCGTTCTGTTACTTTGCTCCGCTCCTGTCATGCATTCTCTGTTACCACCCATTCTCACAAAGGTTCAGTGGCTTCAGACAGTCACTTAAGATTTTGCTAGCTCAGTGAGAAACAAATCAGCCAATAGGCATCATGTGCCGGGTACACACTAAGTGATGTCGCCCGATGAGCCGGATCGGAGCGACATCGGGCACATCGGCCAGTGTGCACCCGCTATGCCGCTGACGATGCATGCAGGTCCGATGGGCGACATAATTAGCGAGGCCATGCCGCCGAATGCAGCATGGCCCCTGGCGTCATTTCATCGCTGCCGGCATCGGCAAGTGTGTATGCACTTGCCAATGCCGGCACCCAAATGGGTCCCATTGCTAACGAGGTCGGTACACACTATACATCGTCTAGTGTGTACCGACCTTTAGACTCCTGTCTAAGGCATAATGGGTTCTGAGTGCCAGGATTAGTAAGGGTACACAGGTTTTGAGATCACTTGGCTGATCGGGTTCCCGATAAGCCGAGCAGTGTGTACCCAACTTTACCCCCTATGACCTTGTACACACTAAGCTAGAAATTGCTCATTGTGTGTATGTTCCTCTATGGGATCCGGAGGTTGGCATCTAAAATATTAAACAACACATAACATTTTGCAATCTGTGTTTATTTTTGATGTTTACGAATTGACAATTATTTCATCTCTCTGTTTACTTTTATGACTCAGATTAACATTTTATAAAACAGATTAAAAACAAATATAAGGAAGAACATCAGTCACTGTGCTCACAACAGGAGGGGAAATGATTGCACTAAGTAGGCTCGAACAGAAATACGTATTAAATGCCGTACTCGCGGGTGCCACAAACATGTTAACCCATAGCTCCGGGAACTTATGCCGGATTCTATGGGTTAAAGGGTGTTAGCGGGTAATTTATTGTGGCTTTGGTGGCCTGTAAATTGACTGGAATCGCTGTGACAGACATTGCTATTTTAGAGCCAAGCGTAGGCTTTCTGATACGTTCTTATCCATTAAATGCAAAAAAAATTGATTAAATAGTGGTCTAAGAAAAATGCTATTGCAATAAACACCAAGTAAAATGTAAATGGGTATATTACCACTAGCAACAGGCCTGACTACATGTATTAAATACACATATAAAACACATCTGAAAAACACTGTTAAGCAAATGAGCAGCTAGAGTATTAAGATTATAGTAGAAAAAGTGAACAGCTAAAGGTATTATTTCTTAATTATTTCTCATGTGTTTTACCTATTACTCTCATTTACGTGTCAGTATATAAACTAAGGGCCTGATTCAGCAAGGATCGCTGATGCGATCGCGGCCGCAAGCGCGTACAAAGTTCTACTGTGAAATTACGCAAATGACTGCAATCGCAATGCTGCAGCACAACATAAAGACGCATCTGTAATACCTTGCAAGTCTGCGAAAACATCGGTACCATCGAGTACCGTCGGAGCCTGACACACAATTATGGCAGATCAGACCTCACTCACAAACTGTTAAACTTCATGTCGGAATCTAGAGCTCAGGCTCTGTATGCCATCGCAGGGGCTTAATTATGCACACCCCTGTAACGGCTGCATTTCACCGACCACCCCCAAACGGTACTTCCTGTCAATCACTCTGCAATGGGTCTGCGTAGTCACTGCTATCGCAGTCCGAATCGCAGTGGCTATTTAGCGCACGCGCACTGTGATGCATATGCATGCCCAGAACGCAACAATCGACCGGGTGCGTGCGTTTTTGCACTTGCGATCCTTGCTGAATCAGGCCCTAAGTCTTTGTTTTCTTCTAGCATTGTACTGAGTGTAAAATGCTGTATACTGGCGTAAGACAGAGGCTTTGCATTCTCCCTTCTCTATATACTAGTAGCCTGTCTTGTTCTCCTTACCTGCTATGTTATCCTCACCACAGTTAGCGGGTCAGTCTGCTATGTGACATCTCCTATGGAATGTTACAGTGTTTATAAGAAGCACCAGTAATCCTCCAGCTGTCATCACCACTCTATAGAAGACATACTGTATACTTTTTGGACATTAATACATTGTGTAATAAAATTAATGGGGCAGATAAAAGTCCAGTAAAGCCGTGTGCCATTTTTTTTATTTCAACAACACAAGAAATATATCACTGACATTTATTACATTCCTGTCAAATTCTAAACTAACCCATCTTTGGCCTTATTACCTATAGCCACATTATGGGGTGTCATGTTTTCCATGATTTAGGTGGTTTTATAAGACATGTGGACACGAATGAATACGAAGTAGTTTTAAGTCTTGTAAAATTCTTTGTCATTGTCATCCCACTGGTACTCACTGGCATTAATATCAGAGGATTCAGAAGGGCAGTGATCTTCAAAATGTTTTCTAACCATGTGATCTATAGTTGGTAGTAGAGATGAGCGGGTTCGGACCTCAGAGATCCGAACCCACCCGAATTTCGTGGATCCGGGGCGTGGATCCGGGGCGATCCGAGCGGATCTCCCTGCCTGACCCGGATCCCTGACCCGAGGCAAAACCTTGCAACCCCTCTGTCGAGTCGCGATGTTTTGAGCGGGCTTAACGCTGATTGGCTGAGAGAGCCGTCTTTCATGGCTCTCAGCCAATCAGTGTTAAGCCCATTGAAAACAGCACAAAGGATAAAAAGAAGATGGCTCCCACCATCCCCTGCCGCCTGACACCGCCAGCACCCCCCGCTGCCGACACCGCCGGCACCCCCACTGGCAGCATCCCCCGCTGCTAACACCACCGCTGCCGACACTCCTGCACTGCTGCCCAACGAACTGAGGACACCGTCAGCAACCCCCACACTGCCGACACTCCCACACTGAGGACACAACCAGCACCCCTGCACTGCTGACACAGTCAGCAAACCTGCACTGAGGACACCACTGGCACCCCCGCTTTTCCGACACCACCGGCACCCTGCATTGAGAACACCCCTGCACTGCCGACACAGCCAGCAAACATGCACTAAGACACCGCTGCACGCCGACACAGCCAGCAAACCTGCACTAAGGACACCGCTGGCACCCCCGCACTGCTGACATCACTGGTACCCTTCACTGAGAACACTGCCAGCACTGCCATTCCATGTACTGAGGAAACCGTCAGCAATCCCGCTCTGCCGACATTGCTATCACAGTAAGTGCACTATTGGTGTATCCAACCCACACTGTATAGCACACTGTGGGCCTGATTCAGCGCTCGCAAGCGGGTCGATGGTCCCCCCACTGCGAACGCTGGAGCCAGCTCCGGCGTGCGCGAGTCCCAGCGAGCGATGGCAGCTCCGTCGCTCCTGGGTTCACTACAAGACGGGGCGGCTGTCGATATTGATTGACAGCTCGCCCCGTTTTGTAGGCGGGGAGGGGGGGGTGGCTGTGCAAACACCTGCCGTTTGGGGGCGACCCCACTGACATCACGAGTGATGTCAGCGGTGAGCTTCCGGCTCTATTAGAGCCGGAAGCTCACTGGGACTTGCGGCAGACGAGACCCTACCACAAGGGTCTCGTCGCAAGCCCGATGGTCGAGACCATCACGACCATCACCTGGCCGCTCGTAAAAGCTGTGGGTGGTCACAGCTTAGCGAGCGGCCTGGAGGCATTTTCAGAGGAGAGGAGTGTTGCGATCCCTCTCCCGCAACCTCCATCCTCCACCGATGAGTTTCACATGCACAGTGGCAGAAACTGTAGAGGAGTCTATAGAAAGCATAATATGCTGGGAAGTATTTCAGCGCTTTATCGAACATGCTGTCCCTGTAGAAATAGCACCTAGTGGGGGATTATCATGTAAGAAATTATTATATCAGGTGCAGTATTGATTAATAAAAACTGCAGCCCCCAAATGAATTCAAGTTGTGGTTTCTGAATTCTGGATGTTGCCAGAGAGCACCTCCTTCCACTAACCCACAGATGCTAATTGCCTGCTTATTAATTAATTTAATATTCATGCAACAAGGAGCCCCATATATATTACAGTACCGGGCCCCAAGATTTCTGTTGCCGGGCCTGTCATGCCACACATGGGAATTATTATCAGACACCACTATACACATTATGCTGGGCTGGTTACCCCCAGAGGAGGAAGATGTGCTCAGACTTCACCTTATAATGACCAAAAACCAACAACAACAAAAAATATACAAACTCATAGTCCCTAGACTTTATCCTCTAATAAGTCAGACATGTTACATACAGGTGTGTGTGTATCCAACATAGTAATTACCTCACTGCTTCTGTTCATTATGGGGGGCTCCAGTTGCTGCTGGCTCTGATGAATCCTCCCATGAGGCTGCTGCTGATCTCTTTCACAGGGTAGAGAAGCATATGATGAGCCAGTGGCGTAATTACTGCCCCTGCAGCCCCCGCGGTGGCCTGGAGGCGACGGGTGGCTTGGAGGTGCCAGGGGCCGTAGCTTTGCCACTGCAACTGCAGCATTGCATAAGGGGCACAACTACAGGGGGCCTGCATAATGGGCACTACTACAGAGGGCATTGCATAAGGGGCACTAGTACAGGGGGCATTGCATAAGGGGCACAACTACTGGGGACATTGTATAAGGGACAGTAACTTGATATACGCAGTTTACAGGTTATAAACTATGTTCCCAATAATCTGGTTCTACAAGGACATAAAAACTGTGCAACCTATCTTGGGCTGAGGTGACAGACGGGCAGGAGCAGAGAGAAAGGTTGGTGAAGTAGATCTGTCAGGGTGGGATGTAATGGGCATTACTCTGTGGCATAATGTGCAATGGGCATTACTGTGTACACAATTTGCTATTATTACTTAGTGTGGCATGCTGTGTGGCATTATGTGTTATAAGGGGCATAATGTGTAAGAGGCATTACTGTGTGGAATAATGTATTGTATGTGGCATTATCGTGTGGCATAATGTGAAATAGGGGTATTATGGCATAATTTGTTATAAGGGCATTACTGTGTGTCATTATGTGTTATACGTGGCATTATTGTGTGGCATGTGTAAAGGGAGTTGCTCTGTGGCATAATGTGTTGTAAGGGGCATTACAGTGTGGCATAATGTGTTATAGGGGCATTCCGGTGTGGTATAATGTGTTATATAGTGGCATTACTTAGTGTGTCATAATGTGTAAGGCAGAGGTTCCCAATCACGGTCCTCGAGGCTCCCCAACAGTTCATGTTTTAGTGATATCCATGGTTGAGCACAGGTGACTTAATTAGTACCTGATTTAACCACCTGTGCTTAACCATGGTTATCACTAAAACCTGAACTGTAGGGGAGCCTTGAGGACTGCGTTTGGGAACCTCTGGTGTAAGGCGCATTACTGTATCATGAAACCAACAGCTTAAACGTCATCTTTTGGTGTGTTTGTATTTTGGGCGGGGGGCGTCTGAAACTTTTTTGGCATGGGGGAACAAAATTTATAGTTACGCCACTGTGATGAGCTCCACCAATCAGAGCTCAGCACATGCCTCTCTGACCGTTTATCATGGGATTTAGCTCCCAGTAATGTACTGCAGTCGTGCAGTGTACTCATTGTGCTCCTGGCGCCTCTCTCAAATGTTTGGGGGGCCAAGTTGCCCCCTTGCCTCTCCACCCTGTTCCTGAGCCTACGACAGTGTATGAAATGACTGTTAGAGGCCGATTGGTTGCTATGAGCAACTTCTCCACTTCATCACTTTTTAAGATTTGATACATCTCCCCCTTTGTGTTGGCACGTTTGGTCCAAGGGTGTTTTTTGATTGTTTGTTCTTTTTAGTTTCTCCTCAAGAATTAAAATTTCTCATTGAGCTAAGACAGAAAGAATATTTTTTGGTACCTGTTGGAGGCAAAAAGCATTTATAAATCATGGGAGCACCTGGCCGCTCGCAAAAACTGCGGGTGGTCACCCATAGCTTCGCGAGCGGCCAGGAGGCTGGCTTAAAAAAAACCCAAAACGCCCTGATTCAGAGCGAGCGCTCTGAAAGTGCGTCCGGCTCTGAATCAGGACCTATGTGCTGTACTGTGTCTGCATACCTTTACTCGCATTTACTTTGCATTTGCAAATTAACTTTTTTATACATAGTAACTTATAAAGCCTAGATAAGAATACTGGCTTCTAAGAATATCAGCTAACATGCAGAGTAATGTACAGTATAATGCAGTTGGTCAGTCCTGAATAATATGGTCATCTCCAGGGACAGATCTCCCTGAATGTTAGATACAGCTGACAACTATATGGTACATTACTTGGCTAAAATTAGCCCTGGTGTGAGTCTGTGATGCATAAGAATTTTAACGTAAATAAGAATTATGAATTTCACATTTCACCGTTACTTTTTGCTGAAGCTAGTCCAGATTGTTCATATATCCACAATAATGCACATATATTATACACACAACAAGTATGGTATACATGAATGCTGACCTAATATAGTCTACAAACTACATTGTACAGTTAATAAGCAGCTCTGCATCATGGCCATAAGCAGCTTTGGGTTGGGTACAGGATGCCGTCGGTCAGAATACTGACAGCGAAATCCCGACAGTCAGAATACCAATAGATTTGTGTAAGTATTGTAACCCTTACCCTAACCATCCCAACCAACCCTAACCCAACCATACCTTCCGGTCCGCAGCCTAACACTAACCCTCACGTCCCGCACCCTAACCATCCCTTCCCGCAGCTTAACCCTGACCTTCCCTCCCCGCAGCCTGACCCTAAGCCTCCCCTAGTGCATAACATTAACCCTCCCCCTAAGCCTAAGTCTCCTCCTGATTCTAATACTTTTCTCTGCAATCTGTAGGGATTCAGTCGGGATCCCGCAACTTTGCCCCTTTACAGTTTGCTTTTAAAATATTTTGTGAAATATTGTTTGGGATTATTCTGATCAACTTTAATTCTCCTAACACAATCCAGTGTTTGAATGTCAGCTCTTCAGCAGAGTGTTCCAGGAAATTGTTTTCAAATTTGGCTGCCATCAAAATGTATACTTGCAGATTTATGCATTAAAAGCAATGTAGGGCAATGGAAAGTTAACAGGTTACAGTTGTTAGTGTTCAGTGCACCAGGCTATCCCTCTGAGTCAAAGCTAACATTACTCCTTGCAGGAGATGAAGGAGCAGATTACCCTAGATCAGTGGTTCCCAAACTTTTTTGAACCACGGCACCCTCGAGTATAGGAATTGTTTTCGCGACACCCCTAAGCCAAAGTCTGTTATTGAAACTCAGAAAAAAATGTAAAGTAGCGTAGTAAAGTGAAGTAAATTGTGCTTACCTGTCATCCTTAGGGTCAGTTATGTTGTGGTGGACAAGTTTGCGCTTCTGTTTGTCCACATATTTAATTTACATGGACCATAAATAATTTGATTTGGTGCTGGACCACCAACCTGAGGCACCCCTGCAAGTATCCCGGAGGCACCCCACGGTGCCACGGCGCACAGTTTGGGAACCACTGCCCTAAATCATTTTCTTGCATGTATTTGGGAATAACCAAAAGTGTGACTTATGTCTCTATAATCTGGGGCATGGGCCAATAAAGCAGCATTGAAACGTCTGTTACTGACTTGTGTTGAAAAAATGCAAATTCACTCAAACAACCTGGATACAGAGACTATATAATTTCTACTTCAGGGTCCATAGGGTATCCACAGGATACCTTGGGGTATAGGTGTGACGTCAGTCGCAGGGCACCAAAGAGTTAAGCTTTCAGCCTCCCAGGATGCACTAGGTCCCCCTCCTATACCCCGCCCCCGAGCCAAGGCACCTCAGTTTAGTTTGGTGCCCGGCCGGAGTCGGGTGCACCTGTTGGAGTGGGGGCTAGAAGAGCCCCTGAAGCTTTTTCTTCATGCAGCTGTGGCTGCACATCTGGATGAACAGCATGGACAGTCAGTCCTGACGTCCATGCTGTCTTCCCTACACCCCGCCGGTACCAGAACGCCGGTACTGATCCGGGGATGCTGGTGGGCGTCTGGGGTCACAGCTAGCGGTGACCCCAGATGCTCCGGACCATGGCCGGATTCAAGGGGGACAGAGGTAAGCAGCGGGGTCCCGCGGTGGGTCCCCGCTGATCACATGGTCCTAAGTCCCCAGGCAGGGGGCTCCCTGGGGACTGGCTGCAGCGTGGAGCCAGGCGACCAACCTGCGCTTCCACTACCCCCTGGGACAGCGGACCGCAGCAGAGCGGTAGCGCTGCGGCGTCCCAGGGGTTAAATGCATGCCAGGGGAGCGCGCCTTCCCTGTCTCACAGCCGGCGCCTCCCCCGCTGCACACAGCCCTCTCTGCACTGTGCTGACTGGTCCTGTGTCAGCGCTCCTCCCCCAGGCCAGCTTCTCTCTGCTCCTCGGCGGCCATCTTCTCTGCAACGCATGGTGAACGCTGCTGGAAGTCTGGAAGGAAGCATCGTGGTCTGGGTCCCCCCGCATACCTCTCCTCCGCTGTGGCTCAGGTCTGTGTATGCAGCGCTGTGTCCTACCAGGCCCTGTGTCTGTGTAGTTAAGTGATCAGCGCTGTTAGTGCAGGAATTGTTATTTCTCTGCATTGTATGTGACTGTGCTAGCGCTGCCTGTAACTTTTCTTCTCTAAACTGTCAGCTTTATTACTGTCCCTGTTCTTTCTGCTAAAGCCCTTGCGGTGCGGTGCTGCAGGGTGGTCTCTCGCCTATTTAATACTTAATTGGTGAGAGAGGTCACATACGTGGTGCCATCATGTCTGAAAGTGATTTTCCCCTCCGGCTACAGTGTACCACGTGCAAAGTACCGTTAGCGGAGGGGGAGGGTAGCGCGGAGGGCCTTTGCCGGCAGTGTTTGTCCATGGCGCAGCCTATTCCGGTTACAGCACCGGTACAGGAGCCGCCCTGGGCTTGTTTCGCTCAGGCGTTAACAGCTTTAGTGGGCCAGTTAGCTCCGCAGCCCGCGTTTACTCCGATGGGTTTGTCCCAGCAGTCTGTGGTGTCGTCACCCATGCAGGGGTTCCCACGACAATTGGTGGTACCCCACAGTCTCCCTATTTCCCCGCTCCCGGGTTCTCAGGAGCCAGCGTGGGTTAACTCCCTGACGAGTTCTGTACAGCACTTGTCGGATGTGTTGCAAGGGGAGTCTGTGATGCGGCCTCATAAAAGGCCGGTGGCGTCTCTGTCCGCTCCTTATGAGGATGACGAAGGGACGTCTGATGATGGGGAGATTCTTGATCCTTACGATCAGGAACCTTTCCATACTAAGGACGCTGATGCTAAGTCCAAAGTATATATTCCTGGACTTATTCGGGCGGTCCGCACAGCCTTGGTGATTGAGGACGAAGTTCCCCCAGCGGCTAAATCTAAGTATGCCTTTTTCAAAGATGTGAAGGGCGATGCCACAGTCTTTCCTCTTTCGGGTCAGTTGGTGGACCATTTAGAGGAGGCGTGGAAACAACCTGGCAAAAGATACCAGCCGCAGAGACGCCTGGCGGTGGCTTATCCGTTCGCGGATAATTATTTTGCTAAGTGTGAATCCCCTCCACAGGTGGATTCTCACGTGACCCGTCTTGTCCGTAGTGCCACATTGCCGATGCCATCCATGTCCTCCCTTAAGGATGCTACGGACCGCAAGGTAGAAATCTGCCTGAAGTCCGCTTATTCCCTTGCAGGGGGGGCAGCACGGCCGGCTATGGCCATTTGCTGGGTTGCCAGAGCGATGGAGCGCTGGGCGGATTCATTAGAGGCTTCTTTTGAATCCGACTGTCCGGCCGAACAGGCGGAGTTGATTGGCAATCTCCGTGATTCGGCCACCTACATCAACGAGGCGGCTCTAGACATTAGTACTCTGGTGTCTAGAATTTCTTCAGCAGCGGTAGCTGCTCGTCGCACCTTGTGGCTGCGATCCTGGAAGGCGGACGCAGATCCAAGAAAGGTCTGGAAGCGTTGCCGTTTACCGGAGAAGTTCTCTTCGGTCCGGATCTGGATAAGATTGTGGCCACGCTGGCGGCAGCCAAATCTGCTTGTCTCCCGTCGGCCGCTGCTCCTTCTGGTTCTGGACCATCGTCCTTTCGGTCATCTAGGGCCCAGGGCAGGCCCAAACCACAGTCGTTTCCTCGACAGGCTGGCCCTAAGAAATTGGTCAAGCCCCGGAAACAGGCATGGAGTACCAGACGTCCGGCCCCCAAGCCAGATGACAAGCCTGCGGCCTGACGGTCCGGGTCTCCCCTTGGGGGATCCCAGGGTGGGAGGCCGCCTGCTGCAGTTCTCCCGGTGTTGGTCGTTCACTACGACAGACACTTGGGTTCTGGAGGTGGTCTCTCACGGGTACGCCCTCTCCTTCCGGCACAGACCCCCGGCTCGATTCTTCACCACGGGTCTACCATCAGACCGGAACAAGGCTACGGAGCTGCGGAAGGTATTGCACACTATGCTCCAGGCTGGAGTTATAGTGCCTGTTCCATTCTCCCAGAGGGGCCAGGGTTTCTATTCAAATCTATTTTTGGTACAGAAACCCAATGGGTCATATCGTCCAATTCTCAACCTCAAAGCACTCAACAAGTCTTTGCGGGTCCCGAAGTTTCGGATGGAGACCCTACGGTCCATCATTCTGGCGCTGGAACCTGGGGACTACATGGTGTCATTGGACATACAGGACGCTATGGCGGTCATGGCGGCTTCTCTGCGGCTGCAAGGAGTCCGCATGTTGCCGTACTTGGACGACCTGTTATTGGTGGCAGGATCTCCAGAGCTCCTGTTACACCACTTGGACCTGACCATTGCACTGCTGCAACGGCACGGCTGGCTAATCAACTGGCAGAAGTCCACTCTAATCCCGTCTCGGAGGATTCTGCATCTTGGAGCCTTATTGGACTCGGGACAGCAAAGGATCTTCGTGACGGAGGACAAGATCTCTGCTTTACAGTCAAGGGTGCGCAGTTGTTTGCACAGCCGCCGGGTGTCCTTACACTCGGCGATGAGGTTACTGGGCTCCATGGTGTCGGTGTTCGACATGGTGGAATACGCCCAGTTTCACTCCAGACCTCTGCAGCACCTGATCCTGTCCAAGTGGAACGGGCTGCCTCAGTCTCTGAAGTTCCAGACGATTGTGCTCACCCCGGAGGTTCGCCTGTCCCTTGCGTGGTGGTTAAAGACGACCCACCTCAACAAGGGACGTCCGTTCTGGGTTCCAAATTGGGTCCTGTTGACAACGGACGCCAGTCTTCGGGGCTGGGGAGCAGTTTCGGGTCCACACTTGTTCCAGGGCAGGTGGACACCGACAGAAGCGGAGCTTCCAATAAATATCTTGGAACTCCGTGCGGTCTTCAATGCTCTCCTGCAGGCACAGCGGTTTCTCCAGGGTCACCCGGTGCAGGTCCAGTCGGACAATGCTACCACCGTGGCCTACATAAACAGGCAAGGAGGAACTCGCAGTCGGGCGGCTCTCGTAGAGGTCTCTCGGATCCTGGTTTGGGCGGAGCGCAATCTTCCGGCCATATCAGCGGTCTTCATCCCGGGAGTGCTAAATTGGGAGGCGGACTTTCTAAGTCGCCAGGACGTTCATCCAGGGGAATGGTCCCTGCACCCGGACGTTTTTCAACTACTGGTGGACAGGTGGGGTCTTCCAGAAATCGACCTCATGGCGTCCCGGCACAACAACAAGTTGCCGGTGTACGGGTCTCGCACAAGAGACGAAGGGGCGTCTCTGGTGGATGCTCTGTCCGTCCGGTGGACGTTCAGGTTCGCATACCTGTTCCCTCCGGTCTCCCTTCTTCCACGGGTAATCCGGAAATTCAAACAGGAAGGAGGGACGCTCCTGTTGATAGCTCCCGCGTGGCCCAGACGGCACTGGTTCTCAGACCTTCAGGGTCTGTCCGTGGACAGTCCTCTGCTGTTGCCGCTACGACCGGACCTTCTGTCTCAGGGTCCTTGTCTTCACCCGGACCTGACTCGGCTGTCTTTGGCGGCGTGGCTGTTGAGACGGCCATGCTGAGGTCCTGGGGGTTTTCCAGCTCTGTGGTGCGTACCATGTTACGAGCTCGGAAACCGTCTTCCGCGAGGATATACCATCGCGTGTGGCATACGTTCTTCCAGTGGTGTCGACCGAGAGGTTATGCACCGCGGGAGTTTCGTCTGTCTCGGATTCTCGCCTTCCTGCAAGTGGGACTAGATCATGGGCTTCGCCTTGCTTCTTTGAAGGTACAGGTTTCGGCCCTATCTGTCTGGTTTCACCGTAGGATTGCTACAATCCCGGATGTGCGCACCTTTATGCAAGGTGTTCTCCGTATTCAGCCGCCCTTTGTTCCACCTGTGGCGCCTTGGGATTTGGCTGTGGTCCTGAGGGCTCTCCAAGGACCGCCGTTTGAACCACTGGGCTCAGTGGATATTAAATGGCTAACAGCTAAGACTGTTTTCCTTCTGGCCGTTGCTTCAGCCAGACGAGTTTCTGAGTTAGGGGCTCTTTCTTGTAGACCCCCTTTCTTGGTTTTTTATGGGAACAGGGCAGTGCTCCGCACTCGGCCCGAGTTTCTTCCCAAAGTTGTTTCCCAGTTTCATATTAACGAGGAAATAGTTGTTCCGGCCTTTAACTCACCGGGTCTTTCCGTGGGTGAGGCCTCTTTGGATGTTGTGCGGGCCTTAAGGACTTATGTTGACCGCACTTCTTCGTTTAGGAAGTCGGACGCTTTGTTTGTCCTCTTTGGCTTCCGTAAAAAGGGTTGGCCTGCTTCAAAGCAAACTTTGGCAGCCTGGATCCGTATGGCTATTTCTGAAGCTTATCTTCATGAAGGCCTACCGGTCCCTCCTTCTCTGAAGGCTCATTCCACTAGGTCTGTGGGTCCTTCGTGGGCAGCTCGACGTGGTGCCTCGGCAGTTCAGATCTGCAAGGCTGCTACGTGGTCTTCTGTCCATACCTTCGTGAGGTATTACAGGTTTGACACCTTCGCCTCTCAGGATGCTTCCTTCGGGCGGCGGATTCTCCTTTCTGCACAGGAGCGTCCCCACCCTTAAAGGATACTGCTTTGGGACATCCCCAAGGTATCCTGTGGATACCCTATGGACCCTGAAGTAGAAAATATGAGATATGGTAAGAACTTACCCTTGTTATCTCTATTTCTACGAAGTCCATAGGGTTCCACAGGACTCCCGCCCTGTCGCACCTGTGCTGCAGATGGGCTTTGCTCTGGTCACCGGTTTTCCGTCTCCCTCTGGTGAGAATGTGATTCTTGTATGTGTCCAGATCTTTGATCTCTCTCTTCCTTCTCCTCCTCCGGCCTATGGCTTGGTAACTAACTGAGGTGCCTTGGCCCGGGGGCGGGGTATAGGAGGGGGACCTAGTGCATCCTGGGAGGCTGAAAGCTTAACTCTTTGGTGCCCTGCGACTGACGTCACACCTATACCCCAAGGTATCCTGTGGAACCCTATGGACTTCGTAGAAATAGAGATAACAAGGGTAAGTTCTTACCATATCTCATATTATTTACATAGCATCCTTTAAGCACCTGCCACAAAAACCTCATCCAGCCCATAGACCAGAGGTTACTGAGGATAAGATATTCTGCAATTTGGTCATTACTGGTATTAACGGCTGACAATTCTCATTTCTAATCCAATTAAATGAGATGGACAGAAAATGCCCAATAACAAAATGCTTTGGGAAAAGCCAGCAGTGAGGACAATTCATTTAGATTCCATTTACATGTGTTCTGCTGTTTTAACTTGTATTAAATTCCACTTAAAAAACAATAAACCAATCTCTGAACAATTGTGGCTATAACTGCACTTTGTTCAAATTCTGCAGATCTTTTTTTTATTGTTTCCTAGATTGTGTTAGATGTTGATTATGTTCTCATATCATCTTTCTCTGTCATGCCAAAATTAAGTATAAATGTGTACAGTAAATACTAAGCAGTTGGACGGTTGCAACTGGAATACAAATTAAATTACTGTTTATTAGAGTGGAAAACATTATAGCTAAGAGGAAAATAATGAAAGAAAGCCAAGTAAACAAAATGGTTATAAAAACTGTCTTCCCTGAACAATTGCAGTACAGTTATTTGTTGTATATTGCGTACGGAGGATGTTTAGCTCGAACAGGGAATCTCAGCGATAATGCCGACTGGATTGTAAAATGATTGCTTTGATCAAGGTAAATTGCAATATAGAAATAAACACAGAGGTTATTGATGCATTTGCAAGTCTAAGGGGTCTATTTACTAAGCAGTGTTAGGAGACAGAGTGAAAGTGATAAGGTGCCAGCCAATCAGCTCCCAACTGTCATTTTTCAAACACAGCCTGTGAGAAGGCAGTTAGGAGCTGATTGGCTGGCACCTTATTACTTTTCACTCTGTCTCCTAACACTGCTTAGTAAATAGACCCCTAAAGGGCATATCTTAGACAACAGCGAAAGGTGTGCATCATCATAATCTGTGCACTTAGTAAAACTAATGAAAGCATTGGTTGCCGTACAAAAAAAAAAAAAAAAATAACATTTCAAATGTTTGCCTCATGTGATTTTATTTTTATAATTATAGAAGTTTCCAGACTCTAATACAGCAGCTCACGAAATGGCAATAGGCTGCCCAGGAAGTTGTGCTTTGTGCAGCCAGAGGCTGGATGTGATGTGATTTGGAAATCCGCGTGCATTGACGCATTACTTTATAATCTTAGTTCAGTCTCAGTGGCAAAGCAAGACATTCATATGGAACACTCATATGCTCATACAATTGTACTTTGACTTTGTACTATCTTAGGCTGGGTGATTGTATGACCATACCTTAGTACAGGTAATTCTGATGAGTGTGAATTTCCTCACTTGTGTTCTGCAGAAAAGAAAAGAACAGGGAAGTTTCAGCCTCTAAGGAAGTTTTTTGGTAAGAAGAAAAAGAAAAGTTCATCACTTGGCTTTCAGGAGGGCAAACTAAAACCCAGTCAGTCTATCGGGAGTGTCTGCAGTACCCCAGCATCGGTGCTTTCCTCCGATGAAGAAGCATGCGATGATATAAGGTTAGCAGCAAACGTATAACTTTATTTACATTGCATAATATTGCTGCTCACTCAGGACATGTGTTCTGGAGTAATAAGCATGGATTGCAGGCTGGATGGCAGGGATTGCTGAAGCACGGACCTGGGGAAACAAACAAAAAGATGACAGATCTGTGTGAGAATCATGACATAATCTATGTATGATATAAAGCATGGCTTAGACAAGCACACAGAATGCTGATGTGTACACCTTTTACTATATTTAATATTTCATTTTTATCAGTACAGGTTGTATCAAGAATTGTGTCAACCCTTCTGTAAAATATTAGGATATAAAGTCAATGAGGTGTTTAGTGACTCTGTAAAGGCACAAGGATAGCTAACGTCTAATGTATTTTTTACTTTACAGTACGTGATACATTACTGTATGTCATTATAATACATTGTTTTTAGCTTGGAACAAAACAAATGACTTATATAAGGTGATCCCCATATATAGGTATGTTTTGCGTTTGCTGACAGTGACAGATAATGGAACTGACATCAATGATACATTGAAAATGAGTAATGTGACAACTTCTCCCTGGGTGTAAGAGATGACAGCGTTAATCACCAGATGACAGGATTTGTTCTTCTGAAATTCCTACATACACTTATGTAAACTATTGCAGTAATATTAACAACTTTTCAGAAGGGTTATATCAGTTCAGTAATAGGTACTACTGTACGGTATGATTGTTTGACGGGAACACGCGTTACCTTCTTGTCATGACCATCATTAGATTTTATCCCTGCCCTGAAATGTTCAGCAGGTGATATAGATGCATAAAGTGAATTCACCATCATTAGGATGGTATGCAGTCGGGTAACCGGCTGCCTTAATACCAACTGCTTTATGCCGGTGTAGGATAAATGACCGGCGTCTATATCTAGATTCCTGGCATTTACCCGACGCCAGGAGACCGGCACCCGGCAACCCTGTTCGAAGGAATGCCGAGTGCCGCGGGGGGCGGGAGGGTTAGGTTTAGGGCACCCGGGGGGGACTTAGGGTTAGGCACCCCCCCGGGAGGGTTAGGCTAGGTGAAGGGTAGGTTAGGGTTAGGCACATAGAGGGGGGATTAGGGTTAGGCACTTGGGGGGGTGGTTTGGGTTAGGCACCCCTAAGGAGGGTTAGGGGGTTAGGTTAGGTTAGTTTATACTTCCTTAGGGACAATCGGGATTTCCAGCGCTGTCAGGCTTCCGCTGCCGGGCTCTGCTGATCTGTCGGGCTGCCGCTGACGGGAATCGAACTGCCGGCCATGCGGAAGCCTGGATTCCATACCGATTCCCATTAGGACAGTTTCTGGCTTTTCCGGTCCCTTATGAGATATACTGTACTGTATGTATTTTTCCTGTATATACACATGACAGTGGTCACTGATGGGTTCATCCCTCTGTACGATGTGTGGACAATAATTGTGAAACCTAATTAGTGAAATTGTCCTTCACCTCATTTTACATGTTCATCACCATTTGGGTAGAATGATCCCTCGGCCTCTCCTCATCTATGCTCATACCCCAGCATAGCACTGAGATTGTAACCAAGTCCTTGGGAGCCTACTAGCAACCAGGACTGTGAGCTGATATCTGCAAGATTTCCACTGGTTGTGTAGGCCAATTTGCATATACATAGTGCATTCAGGATGGATGCAGATTGACAGCTTCATTCTGAAATCTCCCTAATTAAAGAGGTGAGTTTGTCCTGTATATGCCTCTGCAGATGTTTAAGCTTTATTTGTGTGACTGACTCCTGCCAGCCTGCTTCTGCACGGCTCTGTGTCCTGAGTTCTCCTATGCATGTGGAGGCAGCTAATTTTATTAGGGGATGAGTACCTAAGAGAGCACATTATTATTCCTGCTGCGCTTGTATGCATTTGATTTGCTATTTTTATTGTGGATCTTCACTTGGATGTCATGAGGAGAACTATAGGTGGAAAAAGACAGTATGTTGTGTGATGCCTATGTCTTCTTCAGCATATGAGGATCTCAGAATTTACTCTCCTCCCTTACTAACGCTGCCTCTGGCATGATTTCAGCTTTAACTGATTAAGGGGCCTATTCATTAAACGTAAAACTTCCCTGGAGATAATTAGCTTTAGAACTCTCATGGAGTTCTAGCTAATTATAGGTGGAATTCATCATTCCACCTCTCCATATGTATCTATTCCGAAAAGCTGTCATTTTTGCGATGACAGCTTTTCGGGAAATAGATACTTTTCCCTGCCTACACTACCTTATCGCGTCTGGAAACAGTGCTGCGCATGCGCTGTTACATCTGTAAAACCAGCACATGCGCAGCACTGCCTACAGATGCGTTAAGTTTCGTACCCCCCCCGATCCCCCACCCACCCCCCCTCCCCCCTCCGCTCACCTTCCCCCCCCCCCCCCCGACTTACCTGTCCGCGCAGCAGCCTCCGGCTCCGTCCTGCTGGTCTGTCATGTGGTTTCCCAGCAGACCACATGACAGATTAGAAAAAAAAAAAAAACTTTTTTTTTTTTTTGTCTAAACTTTCTTGTGCTCTGCTGGGGAGCACACATGTCCGACCAGCCTCCGGAGCCTGAGTACGGAGCAGAGCGCCGGAGGGACTCGTCGGGGGACCTGCACACATGGATACAGGTAAGTTTCACCTGCTATTCGCCACCTCACAGTGGCGAATAGTAACTGCATCAAATTCCGAAAATTGATAATTTTCGGAATTTGATGAATACCATAATTTCCACATCCCCATACTAATGTATGGGGAGTGTGGAAATTAACGCAGGGGAACTTAGCAAGGAGATATCTGTGATATCTCCTATGCTAAGTGGCTACATGAATACCAAAATAACGTTATTTAAGGAAAATGTCCTTTAAAAACGTTATTTTAGTGTTGATGAATAGGCCCCTGAGTGAAACCTTTGTGGTACAATCTATGGAACTGTCTAAGGCAGGGATGGATGGGTTAGTGTATAAGGCCCCTGGAATCATTTGCTGTGGCAGAGCTTTTTTCTGCTAGCCTCATCTACTAGCAGGAGCCTAGAGCCTAGAATGGCACACTGCAACTAGAATCTATACAGCAGGACAGTTGGAGCATCCTTAGGATGCTTGAGAAGGTCGCACTGCTGCCCTAACAACTCCCCGGAGCATCCTCTGGATGCTCTGGGCATTGCTGTAATCACCGACGATTGTGGTATCACCCCGTGTGACATCACACAGAGGGGGCATGGCCTGCACTGGGCCCGCAAATAATGTTATATATACCAAAAATGGCCCTCGGGAGAAAAAAGGTTCCCCACCCCTGGTCTAAGGTCACTGAGTCTGTCATTATAGCCATACACCCAGTTCCCCAGTCTGAAGTTGGTTCAGTAGGTCCTTCTAGCTATCCCAGATGCTGCGGGTCCAATGAGCAAAAATGTAATGTGTCAGACAGTGAACTTCCATTGTATTTTCAGGAGATACTACGAGGTCTTTTAGGGAAAGCAAAAAAATGGCCTCATCCAGAAAAGAAATTGTTCTTAAAATGTTCTGAATATCTTTTGGAAGTAGATCAAGCACCTATTAAGCTTATCATTCCTATTCCTGGGGTCGCCAAGCAAACAACATAATCATTTCCTAGAGATCCGAGTTACTAAGGGATAGATAAAATGGAGAGTTGCCAAAACAACCAATCCGCTCCTAACTGTCATTTATCTAGCAGTCTTTGAAAATGACACGTAGAAGCTGATTGGTTGCTTTGGGCAACTCCTCCACTTCGTCTTTCTCCAAGGCTTGATACATCTCTCCCTGGGTATTAACAGACTGATAAGCTTACCTCTCTGCCTGTCTGTTAATACCCAGCCTTGTTTTATGTTAATTAAAATTAATATGGAAAATAATAAATTTATAGAAGAATAGGGGGTAAATTTATAAGATTTGAGTTTGGTCGAGATGACAATCTCGGGTGAGATGAGGCATGTCTTTCATCTCGCAAAATTACTAAAGGCAAACTTAGGTGAGTTTGGGAGAGAGTTCTTTAATCTCACTCCTAAAATACTCGGGTGAGATCGCGAACTCGAATCTTCTCACCATCGGGCAAACTCGGAAGTACTTTTCATGAAAAGATGCAGTTTGCAAGTTTACTAAGATTCGAGATTTCAATCTTGGGTGAGATTAGTGCAAACTCGCAGAGAAATTGAAGTTTCAAACACTCACCCTGCTGAGCTGCGAGTTTGCCAGAAACATACACAGATCATTGTGATTTGTGTATGTTTCTGCATGTGTAGTTAATGTATAGGGTTTATAATATATATTAAAAAAAAAAATGTTGTAGGGTCCCGTCTCCCAAAAGCCATAACCATCCCTGGACTGGTCAGCCAGTCCTGGTTCCAAAAATTACGGGGAACAAAATGAGCAGGATTCCCCGTAATTTAGGAACCAGCACCTGGCTGCAGGGCGAGCGCTTTTTTTAATATAGGGGGAAAAAATAGCGTGGGGTCCCCGTCTATTTAAAACCAGCACCGGACCCAAACCGACCGGGGTGTAATGCCACAGCCAGGAGACCCTATTACTGGGTCTCCATGGCCAAAGCATTCTCATCCCAAGCCAGTCAGGCCAAGCCAGGGATCTCAGGGGGGGTGGGGACCCCACAAGAAGGGGTTCTCCCTCTCCCGAAACCCCAGGCTTGGGCTGAAGCCCGGGGCTCTTCCACGCACTCCAAGTCTGTCGGTACGGGGGTAATAATGTGTAAAATAGTCGAAAACTATTGTATTTTACAGTGGAACTACAGGTGCCAGCATGCCTGCCCTTTGGCACTTGAGGAAGTACAAGTGCCAGCAGGTGGCCGGCACCCGTACCTCCACTGTAAAATAAATAGTTAAAAAACCACAGTACACACAAACCGTATACAGTAAAACTTTATTACATACACCTAACCCACTCACTCATACCTGTACCAGCTGGTCTGTCCTCTTGTCCCATGTAGATTCCATGGATGTACCTGGAAAAAAGATCCCATACTCACCTCAATCCTGACGCTGCTCTCCGTAGCATCCACGTACTTGGCAAAATAAGAAGGACTTACGCGAACCATACAAACAGGTGCAAGTATATGTTGTGACATAATACTTGCACCTCACGAAATGACAGATGACCGGGCCACTAGCCATTCAGCGGCCATTTTACATGTAGCGGCCGCTCATTGGCTGGGACCCACGTGTAACCAGCCAATCAGCGGCCGCTATATGTAAAGCAGCCGCTGAATGGCTAGCGGCCCGTAGGAAATAGCAGATGATTACGGCCTGTGTATGTTAGTAGAGTATTTTATATTGGATTTAGTAGAATGCAGGGCACTGACAGAGCTGAGCAGCAGCAGAAGAATGTTTTCTGACAGCACTGATGCAAGTTTATCCATTTTGTATCTTCACAGGTCATACTAAGACTTAAATGGGTTCACAGCAGGGTGTAAAATGCTGACCCTCAGCAATACTGCAATAATGTTCTTTTATTTCCTGTTACCCACATAATAATCTATACGGCTGTAAATATACTGGATTAGACAGTGGGGTTATAACCACAGGGGTCCACCTGGCTTGTACTCTGATCACTTTCTTTTCCAGTTCTAGTTGGCATGGCTTATGGGGAAAAAGTAACCATTCAGTATTTATGGATTGTATCAGAACAATTAATCACCCAGCATATTTACAGGCAGTTATTAGTAGACAAATAATTTTCTCTATGTTGTTGGTAAGGACACTTGTTATAACGCTATGATGCAACAACAGATATTCATCCATGAATTGACATAGGATTGATAATAAAAATGTTTGGTATAAAATAAATAGTAAGGGCGTGATTCGGACACATGCTGCTGTGACTACTTTTACATCTATTGCCGTAGTCACATCGGAGACTATGGGGTGTATTTACTAAGCAGTGTTCGGAGACAGAGTGAAAAGTGATAACTGTTATCTCACAGGCTGTGTTTGAAAAATGACAGTTGGGAGCTGATTGGCTGGCACCTTATCACTTTTCACTCTTGTTTCCTAACACTGCTTAGTACATAGACCCCTATATGCTAATGCTAGTATCAGCCCTTCCCCTGGTGTACAAGCGTGTATCTAACTGTGCAAGGACTGAGACATACACTATGGACCTGATTCAGAGATGGAAGCTAATGTGATGGCAGCTGCAATTTTATATGCAACACAGCTGTGAAAATATGCTAACGATTCCAAAGATCACCCGAGCATAAGGACGCCCACGTCTGCCTTCTCACATGTGTACGCCATCGCTTACTGTACCTGGTTTAATATCTGTAACATCGACGCACATCAAGCAGCCATCTTGCCCTTGCGGAAGGCCTGACCAACTGCAGACTGGGTGGTTCTCCTGATATGCAGAGGGCTCTCATGCTGCGTAGGAGATTTCAAGCACGCAAAGGGAACGGTGTTCAAACGGTCAGAGACACCTGCATTTATATGATCACCCCCTTTACCACCCCCAAACGCTGTCAACCAGTCACTCACTTTGCGATGGATTTCTCTGTATGTCCGTAATGGTAATGTGACCTCTGCGCACACTGAGTGTGGCTTATACGCAGCGCAATGGCAAATAATCGCTCGATCTGCATCCGTAATCGCCATTGTGTCCATCTCTGAATAGGGCCCTATGAGCGCCTTCAGACACTGTAATAATGCTCGGTGTGTCTTGGGACGCCACCTTTAGTCGCAAACTCGCACCAGCCTTATGGTAGGTACAGATTTTCGCTCTGAGAATGACCTCCTATGTGAGTCATTGGGCAACTGTGTGTGCAGCCATTTCAGCGACACGCTCGCAAAACTCCCATAACACACACATAAGACCATCTCCAAGCCACCTCCCAGTCACCGCCAAGGAACACCCAGCACATATACAATACATGTCTAATACCGTGTGTCTCAGTCGTTATCGCAGCTGCACCTCTGTGTGTACAGACAGTGTAACGCATGCGTCACATGAGTTTTTAAAGAATTATTGTGCAAGCGCAGTTCCAAAATATCGCTCTACTCCATGAAACATCGGCACTGAGTGCAATTTAGAATCAGGCCCTCAGGGGTCTATTTACTAAGCTGTGTTAGGAGATAAAGTGAACGGTGATAAGGTACCAGCCAATCAGCTCCCAACTGCCATTTTTCAAACACAGCCTGGGACATGTCAGTTGGGAGCTGATTGGCTGGTACCTTATCACCTTTCACTTTATCTCCTAACACAGCTTAGTAAATGGACTCCTCAATGTCATGTGTCCACCATCAATGATTACCCCAGTGATATCCAGTCTGTATTTAGGTAGGTAAGAAGTTAGATCATGACAAGTTGCCTAGAACAAATGAAACCATGTGGACTGGCCTCTGAGGCTCCCAGATTACATTGCCATGTACTGTATTCATCAGTTGTAGTTGTGTATTGTGTACTGGCTGTCAATATTTTCTCTTAAAAAATTTGCAACACAAATGAAATTAACAATAGCTCTTTCAATCATTCATTGGTATCTACAGAGCCTCTGTGATAACCAAATTCATGTTTAGCTAATGTGTGCATACATATGTGTATTTTCTACTTCAGGGTCCATAGGGGGTCCACAGGGTTGACCTTGGGGTATAGCTGGATCTGGATCCATGGGCACCACGCAGTTAAAGCTTTAGCTGCTCCCAGGATGCACTTGGGTCCGTCCTCCTCTATACCCCGCCCCCGGCCACAGCACCTCAGTTTGAGTTGGTGCCCGGCCGGAGTAGGGTCACCTGCGCAGGGGGGCTGCAGGAGCAGCCCCCAAAAGCTTTCTATTTTAAACAAAAAAAAAAAAAAAAAAAGAGCCTGTTAGATTTTTATTTTAAAACAGAGGCTCTAGTGTGGCAGCGATGGGCTGTCTATGCAGACGCCCACGCTGCCGCTCTCCTTCCCCGCTGGCGCCGCGATGCCAGTACTGCACTGGGGATCGCGGCGGGAGGCCAGAGTCCGTACTAGCCGGACTCTGGGTTCCTCCCTGGACTGCTGCCGGAGTCGCCGGGGACAAGGTAAGCCGCGAGTCGCCGATTAGCGGCGGCTCGCGGGTTTTGCCTGCACATGCAGTCCTTTGCCCCCGGTCCTAGGGGACAGACCGGGGGCCGCTAGCGGTGGCGGCGGGCTCCCCCTCTGAGGAGGAATAACCCGTGGGACCACTAGACCACCAGGGATATATGGCAAGCGGGAAGCCTGCAGCCCTGGGGTTAATATGCTAGCCAGGGGAGGAAGCCTTCCCTGTCAGCGGCTCCTCCCCTCAGCTCAGCGCGCCTTTCAACACGGAGTCTGGCGTCGCTGAGCTGCAGATTCCTCGGCCACTCCTCCTCTGAGGTCTCCAGCAGCCATTTTCTCACAGTGGCAGCGCAGATCTTCAGGGAGCACGCGGACCGGTCCCCCTGTGTACCTCTCCCCTGATTAAGGACAGCGTACACAGCACTATAGCCCTCCCAGACACTGAATCTGGGCAGGTTGATTGTAGTGTAAAGGTGCAGTGAGTATATCTTCCTGCATGGTATGTGACTTTTGCTAGTGCTGCCTGTCTGTGCTTATTTTCTACTTACTGTCAGCTTATACCTATCCCTTTACTTCTCCTACAAGCCCTACAGGTGTGTGGGGGAGGGGCGTTTCTACTGACCTCACTTATATAGATCACGTATTTGTGAGGTCCGTCACATACAGTTGTGTGCTACTCAGTGCCATATTGTGGGCTGTTGTTCAGCACACCGGTGAGTGCGTTTTACTTCTACCCTGGTGCCAGATATATAATATATTCTGTCATGTCAGACGAGGAGGTTGAGCGCTCAGTGGCTCCGGTGTTGGCCTCCTGCGGACGCTGTTCTGCAGGAGTAGATAGGGAGGATTTGTCACAGGATGGCCTGTGTAGTCGATGCCAGGTGGCTCCTGGCCCATCCAGACCTTCTCTGGCGCAGGAACCACCGTGGGCGATGTTTTCTCAAGTGCTGGTGTCTATTGCGGACCGTCTGTCGGTCCCGACTGCTCTCCCTACTAGGGCGTTGCCCCAGCCGACCATCCCCCATTCCCCGGGTGTCCCGCAGTTATTGCGGAGTCCTCCTGGGTCTCAGTCGGTGGGTCCCTATGCGGGGTTGCCTATGTATATACAGGCTTCCCCTGTGCCGCAGCAGCCTGTGGTACCTTTTCAGGCCCCTATGGTGACTCCTCCACCCTGGGTGGATGTGCTCTCCAACTCTGTGCAAAATTTGGCGGCCGCTTCCTCGGCTTTTCAGTCAATGTTGCAGACTGACATGCCTTCTAGGATTTCAAAACGCCCACTCATGACACGGGCTGCTCAGGTATCGGACTCAGAGGGTTCCTCAGATGATGGGGAGGTCCCTGATGACACTGACTCGGACGCCTCGGTCCAGGAAATGGATACCAAGTCGTCCATTAATGTGCGAGCACTAGTTAGGGCGGTGCGAGCTATTCTTCTTATAGAGGATGAGGCACCGCTTCCTAAGTCGAAGTTTCCTAGTTTCAAAAAAACTAAGGTGGCTTCTGCGGTGTTTCCCCTGTCGGATCAGTTGACGGATCATATGGAGGTAGCTTGGCAGGCGCCCAGTAAGAGATTCCTTCCTCAGAAGCGGTTGGCTTCTAATTACCCCTTCCCTGAGGCACATTGTAAAAAATGGGAAACTCCACCCATTCACCCGTTTAACTCGGGGCGCCACCTTACCATTACCGTCGATATCCTCGCTGAAGGATCCCACGGACAGGAAAGTTGAGACTTGCTTAAAGTCTATTTACTCCCTCTCCGGGGCGGTGGCCCGACCGTCCATGGCCATCTCCTGGGTGGCCAAGGCCATTGAGGGGTGGGCCAATGCATTGGAAGATACCTTCCCGGACGACGCTCCGGATGTCCAGCGGGCGTTGTTGGGACAAATGAGGGACGCTGCTTCTTACATTGGAGAAGCTTCTTTAGATGCTAGTCTGCTGACCTTGCCGGTATCGGCTGCAGCGGTGTCTGCCCGCCGATCCTTATGGTTGCGGTCCTGGAGAGCGGACTCTGATTCAAAGAAAGGTCTGGAGGCCTTACCTTTCAATGGGGAATTACTATTTGGTCCGGACTTGGACAAAATAGTGGACACCCTGGCTAAATCCAAGTCGGCCTTCCTCCCTTCGGCGGCACTGCCTGCTAAGGTTCGGAGTTCGGCTTTTCGTTCCTTTCGGGTTCAGGGTAAGGCGAAAGGTCAGTCCTTCCCGAGACAGTCTGCGAGTAAGACGGCCTCTAAACCCAAGAAGCAAGCCTGGAGTGCTCGGCGCCCTTCTTCCAAGCAGGAAGATAAACCTGCGGCCTGATGGGACGGGCCTCCCTCTGGGGGACCTCAGAGTGGGAGGCCGACTTCTTCTATTTGCCCAGTGCTGGCACAATACCACCACGGATGCCTGGGTTCGAGAAGTGGTCTCCCAGGGGTACGCCCTGTCTTTTTGGCACAGACCACCCCACCAGTTTTTCTGCACAAGTCCTTCTCAGGACAAGACCAAGGCGTTACAGGTTCAGGAGGCTATAGAGTCCTTGCTGAAAGCAGGGGTTATTGTTCCCGTTCCTCTATCACAACGAGGGACGGGGTATTATTCGTCTCTGTTTCTGGTGCAGAAACCCAATGGTTCTCATCGCCCTATCCTCAACTTGAAGTCTCTGAACAAATTCCTCAGAGTTCCCAAGTTCAGGATGGAAACGTTACGTTCCATCATTCTGGCGATGGAACCGGGGGATTACATGGTGTCCCTGGACATCCAGGACGCCTACCTCCATGTTCCGATAGCATCTTCACACCAGCGGTATCTGAGGTTCGCTATCCTTCAACACCACTATCAGTTCCGGGCGCTACCCTTTGGTCTCTCCACGGCACCGAGGGTGTTCACAAAGATTATGGCGGTCATGGCCGCACATCTTCGGAACCAGAATGTACGGCTGCTGCCGTACCTGGACGACCTCCTGTTGCTGGCGAGCTCCCCGGAGGTACTGCTTCAACATCTCCACCTGACGATCGCTTGCCTGCAAGCACACGGGTGGTTGATAAATTGGAAAAAGTCCTCTCTGATTCCATCACAGCGGATGGTTCATTTGGGAGCCCTGCTGGATTCGCGTCAGCAAAGGATCTTCCTGACTCCGGAGAAGGTCGCCTCCCTACAGCTGCGGATACGCAGTTGCCTGAGCCGTTGCCGCCTGTCGGTCCATTCGGCTATGAGAGTTCTGGGGTCCATGGTGTCGACATTCGACATGGTGGAATTTGCCCAGTTCCATTCCCGGCCCCTGCAGGGGCTGATTCTATCAGAATGGAACGGGTTACCTCACCGGATCCGCTCTCAGGTGCTGGTGTTGTCTCCGGACGTTCGGCTATCTTTGGCTTGGTGGCTTCAGACAGCTCATCTGGTCGAGGGGTGCCCATTTTGGATCCCGGACTGGGTCCTGCTCATGACGGATGCCAGTCTCCGGGGTTGGGGGGCAGTGACCGGCTCTTTGTCGCTTCAGGGTCGTTGGTCAGCGGAAGAAGCACTTCTCCCCATCAACATCCTGGAACTGCGGGCAGTATACAAGGCCCTGCAGTCATCCGGCCCCGCTCTTCACGGAAGGGCGGTACAGGTGCAGTCCGACAACGCCACCACGGTGGCGTATATCAATCACCAAGGCGGAACTCGCAGTCAGGCAGCGATGTCGGAGGTGTCTCGTATCCTGTCTTGGGCGGAGGGTCACATTCCAGCGATCTCGGCGGTCTTCATCCCCGGAGTCCTCAATTGGGAGGCGGACTTCCTCAGCCGTCACGACGTGCATCCCGGGGAATGGTCGCTTCACCCAGAGGTGTTTCAGCTACTCGTGGACAGGTGGGGACTGCCGGAGCTGGACTTGATGGCCTCCCGTCACAATCACAAGTTGCCTGTTTACGGGTCAAGGACAAGAGACGCAGGTGCAAGTCTGGTGGACGCGCTGTCGGTGACATGGACGTTTCACCTGGCGTATCTGTTTCCTCCGATATCCCTGCTTCCTCGGGTTCTGCGGAAATTCAAGCAGGACGGCGGCATGCTCGTGCTGGTAGCTCCGGCGTGGCCCAGACGTCCTTGGTACTCCGATCTCAGGAGCCTCTCCATCGACGCTCCGTACCTTCTTCCTCAACGTCGGGACCTGTTGTCTCAGGGGCCCTGCCTTTACCCGGATCTGGGTCGGCTGTCTTTGACGGCGTGGCTCTTGAGACAGCCGTCTTGAGGTCTCGGGGCTTCTCCAGTTCGGTTATTGGTACCATGCTCAGGGCACGCAAGCCTGCTTCAGCACGGATTTATCACAGAGTGTGGCACACTTACTTTCAGTGGTGTGAGTCCAGACTTTATGATCCTCAGGTGTTCCGAGTTTCTAGGATCTTGGAATTTCTTCAGTCAGGATTGGATCTCGGCTTACGCCTTGCATCTCTGAAGGTTCATGTGTCCGCCTTGTCCGTGTGGTTTCAACGGCGGATTGCAATACTACCAGACGTTCACACCTTTTTCCAAGGTGTTCTCAGGATCCAGCCTCCCTTTGTGCCTCCTGTGGCTCCTTGGGACTTGGCGGTGGTGCTACGGGTCCTGCAGGGTCCTCCGTTTGAGCCTCTTGAGGCGGTGGAGCTCAAGTGGCTGACATTTAAGACGGTTTTTCTCCTGGCAATTGCTTCGGCCAGGAGGGTGTCTGAATTGGGGGCGCTTTCCTGTCGCCCTCCTTTCCTGATTTTTCACCAGGACAGAGCGGTGCTCCGCACTCGTCCTGAGTTTTTGCCCAAAGTGGTCTCGAAGTTCCATATTAATCAGGAACTTGTTGTGCCAGCTTTTCAGTCCCCTGATCTTTCAGCTGGTGAGACTTCCTTAGATGTGGTCCGGGCGCTTAGAATTTATGTAGACCGGACGGCTTCGGTTAGGAAGTCTGATTCCTTGTTTATCCTCTTTGGTTTTCACAAGAGGGGTTGGCCTGCCAACAAACAAACGTTAGCCCGTTGGCTTCGTTCCGTTATTTGTGAGGCTTATGCACAGGAGGGCTTACCTGTGCCAGCCTCTGTTAAGGCTCATTCCACTCGTTCTGTGGGTCCCTCTTGGGCTGCTAGACGTGGCGCTTCTGCTGTTCAGCTGTGTAAGGCGGCCACTTGGTCTTCAATTCAAACGTTTTTGAGGTTCTATGCGTTTGACACCTTTGCCTCTCAGGATGCATCCTTTGGGCGCCGGGTACTCCTTTCAGCACAGGAGCATCCCCGCCCTTAGTTGTACTGCTTTGGGACATCCCCAAGGTCAACCCTGTGGACCCCCTATGGACCCTGAAGTAGAAAACAAGAGATATGGTAAGAACTTACCTTTGTTATCTCTGTTTCTACGAAGTCCATAGGGTCCACAGGGCGCCCGCCCTGACGCACCTGGCTTCAAATGGGCTGTGTAGCTGGTCACCGGTTTTCCGTCTCCCATTTCTGTGAGTATGGTTTCTTGTGTGTTCCAGTCTTCCTTCTCTCTGTTTAGTCTCCTCCTCCGGCCTTGGCTGCTTACCAACTGAGGTGCTGTGGCCGGGGGCGGGGTATAGAGGAGGACGGACCCAAGTGCATCCTGGGAGCAGCTAAAGCTTTAACTGCGTGGTGCCCATGGATCCAGATCCAGCTATACCCCAAGGTCAACCCTGTGGACCCTATGGACTTCGTAGAAACAGATAACAAAGGTAAGTTCTTACCATATCTCTTGTTATTGCATAGCTGTATTCACCTGCCCTTGTGTGCTGAGATGACGGTGAAAATGTGCGTTATATTAACCTTTTTTTTGCCTTGAGTGACACTATAATTAGACACAATGGGCCTGATTCACTACAGATCGCAACTGCAATAGCGATTACGCATGCAGTCTCACTGCGGTAGTATGCTAATCCATTGCAGCACTACATAGGGACGCCGACCTTACCTTACACACATCCGTAATACTTAGCAAGACTGCGAAACCATCGGTAACATTGAGCACCATCGCAGCCTCACGCAGCTTGTACAAGCTCTGACCTTACTCAGGAATTGCTAACTTCATCGCACGCTATGAGTGCTCAAGCTGTGTAGGGCATCGCAGTGGATAATTTATGCATGCCCATGCAACAGCGCTCAAACGCACTAGAACGCCTGCGTTTTGCCTATCACCCTACCATCACCACCCACAAACGGTACTTCCTGTCAATCACTCTGCAATGAGTCTTCGTAGTCACTGCCATCGTAGTCCCGATCACAGTGGTTAGTTTGTGCACGTGCACTGCGGTACACATGTATGCGCAGAAGGCAACAATCAGCTGATTGCGTGAGTAATCGCAGTTGCGACCGGAAGTGTATCAGGCCCTATATGCGCAGAACAGCATATGTACTAACTGTTCCTGATTCCCTGTAGCAGAACCAGGTTTAAAAGATTTTCGAATTGTTTCAATTTTGGAAATATTTAAAGTAGTCTCATGAAACACAACATCCCGTGACAGTATGAACTTTCTGTTGTTAAAGTCCCAAACATGGTAGCCTTTGCTCTGATAACAGTATCCAAGCATGATGCATTTAATGAACTTGAAATCAGGTTTGTGTCTTCTTTCCTTGGGTACATGAGTGTAAACTCTACCTCCAAACACATGTAGATGCCGATATTTGGCTTTTTACCAGTACACGCTTCCAATGGTGTCATCTTTCTGACCGCCACTGTAGGTGATCGATTTGTAAGGTAAACAGTCGTTACCAAGATTTTCAGCAAAGCTTCAGGGCCTGATTCAGAGCCGCTCATAAGTGGCCGCTTGTTCACTCCGAGCGATGTTCGCACATCTGCGCATGCGTATGGGTTGTAATACGCATGCGCGAACCAGTCATTGCGGTCGGAAATTGTGTGCTCGCAAAATAGCGAATACCTGCTAATTTGAGTGACAGAATGAGGCGTTTGTGGGTGGTAACAGGGGAAGGTGCTTGAAAACAGGGAGTGGAGATCCGAACGCAGGCGTGCCAAACGGTCAAAACGGGCGTTTTAAGGGTGTGCATAATTAACAAAGCAGCGTCATCTACCACGTCACTTGGTTGTCTTTTAGCTTGAACTGCTCGCATGATTGCGGTAGGAAAATGCTACCACAAGCACTGCGAGCAGTTCATACGCCTTTCGATGTACTCGATTAATCTAATAAATAGCGGAGATGACGTAGGATGCGAGCGGCCAGGGGGCGTTTTTAAAAAAATAGCGAGCGCATGTTTCGTTCGCTCGTTCAGACATAGAGGCATCAACAGACCGCAAAGAGCGAGCGCTCTATTTAAATATCCGGACCCTTTTTCTGAACGAGCGAGCGCAAATAGCGTCCGGCTCTGAATCAGGCCCTCAGTTCTCTCAACTATTGTTCTGTTACCTCTTTTACTAACATCATTTTGTTTTGGTGTATAGACAGTAGTTAGCTGATGTTGTATGCCATTTTCTTTTAAGTGCATGGCTATTCTCATATTCTACCCCATTATCAGATCCTAGAACTTTCAGCTTCTGCCCTGTTTGGTTTTCAACAAGATTCTTGCACACTGTGATTTTATTTGTTACCTCGCTTTTGTTTCTCAAGAAATAAACATGTGTCATCCTTGTAGCATCATCGATGAGTGTCATTAAATAACACCTGCCACTCATGGATTGGTCCACACACATCATTTTGCACTAACTCCAATGGCACTTATGCTCTGGATGCGAACTTAGGAAAAGTACAATGTGCCTGCTTGTCCTTTACACAGATCTCACATGCTGGCTTTTCATTATTGTCCTTGGAAATCCCAGTCACCATTACACTCTGAAGCTTCTGTACTCTGTCATAGCCTAGATGCCCCAACCGCCTGTGTTCCATTGATTGGCTGGATTCTACAGCGACAATTTCCCGGCACTCCACAGGGTCTGGGGTATATAGTTGTTGGCACCGTGTAGCTAATGTAATAACAGTCCCTTTTTGGGTGTACACAAAGCACAGACTTTCTGCAAACTGTACTCTGTATCCTCTCCGCTCAAAAACACTAAACAGCATTCAGGTTGGTTCTTAGGTTACATACAAACAGTATGTCTTCTATGTCATACTTGCCTACCCTCCCGATTTGGTCGGGAACCTCCCGAAAATCGGGTGCCGCTCCCGACCTCCCGGGAAGGCAGGCAAGCCTCCCGGGCACCAGCGACTCGTCCTCCCCCCCTGCACTCACCATAAAAAATCCCGGCAGCGGATGGGCCAGTGACATGATTCGTGCTGAATCGCGTCATCACGGCCCCGCCCCCTGCATCACAATGCCTTTAAAAACGGCATTGTGAAGAGGGGGCGGAGCCGCGATGACTCGATCGCATTGCCACACCCCCATGCTCCGCCCCAAAATGTTCATCATCGGGCCACGCCCCCTTTTCGCTGCTACCCGCCGAGAAAGCCCGACAGCTCCCTCCCGGAAGGAGGGAGTGAAATGTCGGCATGTATGTTCTATGTCAGTGACAACTTCCTTCCCTCTCACTCTTAAGCACAGTGTAATTGTCCGGACATGAGCAGTATATAAGACCTTGCCTCCCATACCTAGGACCTTAGTTGACTACCTTATCTATATAAGCCATTTGCAGAGCTATCCACATATCATAACTTTAACTTTTCTGTGGTTAATAGAATAAACATGTGATTCCACCGCTAGACCAATTGTCCCTATAGCTTTGTCTACATCTTCATGACTTGGATTTTCACCGGGATTACTAGTGACTTTCAACAATTTCGCCCGATTTAATTGCATCTCTATGGCAAACTTCCATGTAATGTAGTTCTTTGCATGTTTCAAAACCCATGCTACTTCCTGCATATACATCTCTATCATCTTGATGTCAATATGAAGTGCGAAGTGGATTGTGCTGGGTGCAGTAGTTCTCCAGACAAGTTGGTGTACCAGGGTATAATATATCTGGCCAGATTATGTGTGGTATTGAATTGGTGTTAAACGCAGTAGTTGGTGCTGGTGATGGTTAGTCCACATGTGGTACAGCTTAACCAGTTCTTAGATTTATTATATCAGGTAGAATAACAGGTAACATATGACACAGTGAATGTCACAGGTATAACAGTGATAGGTATAACATATGGATTGTGGCAGCCCGGAGTTCAGGGTATTGTTAGTTGTTATAGTGCACAGGGCTTGATTGTGGCACTGGCTCTAGCGGATGGTGGCCCCTGTGGTTCAATGTACAATGGCGGTGATATAGTGTACTTGCTGGTAATACAGTGGCACCGCTAGGCTCCAAAATGGTTAGAGTCTCCTGGATCCGACGCATGCCAGAGAGTAAAGATGCATGAAGATGCCATGTGGGCAGAAAAGCAAGTCAGAGGTCGGATCTCTAGTGACTGCCACCTCAATCATACCTGACAGATGCTGGAGGGAGACAGCGCACTCCGTTCAACAATAACAGCCGTACCTATATCATTCAATGATTGGCATTTTAATGAAAAAAATGTCACTTTAACATATATCCAAACTGTCCCAATTCCAGTGGGACAGTCCGGGCTTGTGTCCCGATTTGTGGGTGGGTTGGAATGTTTGCCACAGCTGCACTCCATGGAAGCAGACGCCTACACATTGTGGACTTAATAGCGTTTTTGTTTTTTTTATAAATGGACGACGCGTTCCTAGATTGCCCCATCTATATCCTCTTCCTGTTTTTGCTACCACTCAATATTTAAAGATGTGGTTTAACCAAGTTCAGTAAACATATAGGACGGGATGTATTAAGCAGCAAAATGTGGTCAAATCTCTGAAAATTGCCATTTGCTGAGGTTTCCTGCAGTACATATGGTTCCTCGTATGTATTATTAAAGTGGTCAACAGCAGATATCGGCTGTTGGCACGCATGTGCAGTAGGACCCCCGGGAAATAAACCTGGAAGTCCTCTCATCACAATGGACAGCTCTTGTCGAAAGAGCTGTCCCGTATGTAAGTAATGATGAATGCAGTGTTAATAAACGCTGGTATGAATGCGATAAGGGGATGTATTGCATTGTATAGTCCAGTGGTTCTCAAACTCGGTCCTCAGGACCCCAAACGTGCATGTTTTGCAGGTCTCCTCACAAAATCATAAGTGAAATAATTAGCTTCACCTGCGGAACCTGTAAAATGTGTCAGTGAGTAATGCATACATCTGTGCACCTGCTGGGTGACCAGGAAAATGTTACCTGTGTGGGGTACTGAGGACAGAGTTTGAGAACCTGTGGTATAGTCCATATGGGGCTGATGCAGAGTTGACCACAGTTGTGCCCCAAATCATAGGCATAAATTGTGAGTACATGCAAGCTGAAATGATGCGTGTACATTTGCAACTAGTAATATATGTGCCATGTTTACGCCAATGCATGGTCACATACACTTAAGCCAATGTTTTTTGAAAAACAGTTGCTAAATGGTCTATTCATCATGTTCATTATCGAGGTCCGAAAGGACCACGATATTTAACATTCTAACTTGATGCGTGCGCCGGAGCAATCCAAAAATCATCTGTCTCCCCGAAGCGGTTCGCTAGCTCCTTTCGGAGCAGTGAATCTTTTCACTGCTCCGAAACTAGTACACATGTGTGATCTACAGGTCACGCATTCGCACAAGAGCCTCGGCATCTGTTGGAAGGAGCTGGACAGGGGCGGAGGGATGCGAAAGGATCCCTCTTCGCAACCCGAGACTCCTTCTCATAGGAAAGTTGCGGGAGCAGCGCCATCTGAAGATGGTGAATGCTCCTGCAGTCAAGCTCCGAAAAGATAGTATTTTTCAGAGCTTGATGAATTCTCTCCCCATACTAGTATATGGGACAGCGGGCCATTTCGGAATTGAAAGGTAAGTAGGAGATATTTGTGCTGTGATGTCTCCTGCTTTACCTTCTTGATGAATGAAGAAACTAATGTTCTAGGTGCTCATCTACTGTAACAGTTTAGATTCTATAGTCTCAATATAAATTAAATTGATATACAATATATATTAAATTTACCGCTGCAGGTCCTCAATTATGGGATTTGTGATTACCCATTAATTGAACTAAGAAAGGAAAAATAGAATTAGAGGACTGAGCTAATATCCAACAGTTATGAAATGGCAGAATATTAGATATAGCAATCAAAACTCTGTTGTAGAAGAAAATTATTTATTTGCTCACAATTGATAATAATCAATTATCAATTGTGAGTAAATAAATTATTTTCTTCTACAACAGAGTTCTGATTGCTATATCTAATCTTCTGCCATTTCATAACTGTTGGATACTATTAGCGCAGTCCTCTCATTCTATTGTTCCCTTCTTGATGAATGGCCTGAAAACGTAAACTTAATTTCTACAATAGCAGGTAAAAATTGTAATTTTCAACTGCTTTTGTAGAAATGAAGTGATGATGAATCGGTCCCTAAGTCAGTGGTCTCCAACCTTAATTGCGGTGTAAGCTACTTGAGAAAAATGAGACGTGTTGAAGAGCCACATTTTATTTTAAACAACAATGAATTTATTAATACAGTAATAAAGTGGTCTATTTACTAATCTTGGTCCCACACCCCCTTCAAAGTGCCCAATCTCTACTATGATGCTCGCGGAGAGTGGCCAGTGGGGAGCAGGGTGCAGGCAGAACACAGTTGAGGAACAAGTCCCACAACTCCTTTCAAGGTGCCCGATCTGTACAGTACCACTGATGTCTGTTGAAAGCTGTCAGGGGGGCAGGGTGCAGCTGGATGTATTATGCAGGTGGGACAGTGGATGGCCTGATCCCACACTCCCACCTGGTCCCATACTCCCACCAAACAGTGCCCGATCAGCGCTTAATGCAGTCAGCGGCGAGCCTTCTGGCAGTGTCTGTCATGCAGTGACAGCCGCCGTGTGACATACACGTCCTATGCGATTAGTGCCGTAAGGAGAGCTACCCCACCGTGCTACCGTCGTCGTCAAGCAAAGCGAGCTACCCAGATTGCGGCTGCGAGCCACCCATCGCTTGCTGGCCTAAGTGTTGATGAATAGATAAGTCATGCACACAAAAACGTAATGTATGCACAAGCAACCAAGAGAGCACCTAGAGGGGACAGCCGTGTATTCACAATCAAATACAAGCAGTTTTACTGGGCACCATCGTTATTGTATTTTTTCTACCAATACATAGAGGAGACCAGCAATCGGGATGCCGGCGATCAGAATCCCGCCAGGGTGGTGCCTAAACCTAACCTCCACTGCCCCTCCCCTCCCCCGCAGCCTAACCCTATGACAAGCCAATAACATACTGGCAGGTAACTTGCTTGAGTCAAAATGACCCGTAGTGTTTATGTGGGTGTGGTGTGATATGTAGATGTGAGAGATTAAATATTCTCTGGATTGCGCTGTATAGAATGTTGGCACTGCATAAATAAATCATAATAACAAGTACATACCGTGCCTATATAATTTCATATAGAGATTGCATTGTTTCGTTTGACAAGGAATTTTTGATCCTATATTAGAAACCACTTTTGGTACATGTTGCTAATTAAGGCAATTACATGCATTGTCATAGAAACAGGGCTGCTGTATAAACATAATTACATATGCATGATTTCAGAACAAATCAATCCTCTGTCATTAGATGAGCACTCTCCCTGTATCAGTTTAGCTCTATTGGAAGAGATCGCATGGCAAACAAACAAGAGTGAGAGAAGATAATGAATTAGTGTTGCTCTCTTCCTGGTCATTCACTTGTATGATTCCATCATATTAGAAATAAAAGCAACTAATGACACCTACATCTGGGTCCTATATTGGATCATTATATGTTGCATTTGATATTTATTTCACAGCTATGAAAGCCTGGTGCAATCTGTGCACTGTCCTATTTCCATATTATGAGTGGAGAAACCACTATAGTGAGAAATATTTTAGTGGGTGCAAAAATCAGGGCCTGATTCAGAGCCGGACGCTATTTTCGTTCAGAAAAAGGGGCCGGATATTTAAATAGAGCGCTCGCTCTTTGCGGTCTGTTGACGCCTCTATGTCTGAACGAGCGAATGAAACATGCGCTCGCTATTTTTAAAAAAACGCCCCCTGGCCGCTCGCATCCTACATCATCTCCGCTATTTATTAGATTAATCGAGTACATCGAAAGGCGTATGAACTGCTTGCAGTGCTTGTGGTTGGATTTCCCTACCGCAATCATGCGAGCAGTTCAGGCTAAAAGACAACCAAGTGACGTGGTCGATGACGCTGCTTTGTTAATAATGCACACCATTAAAACGCCCGTTTTGACCGTTTGGCATGCCTGCGTTCGGATCTCCACTCCCCGTTTTCAAGCACCTTCCCCTGTTACCACCCACATACGCCTCATTCTGTCACTCAAATTAGCAGGCATTGCTATTTTGCGAGCACACAATTTCCGACCGCAATGACTGGTTCGCGCATGTGTATTACAACCCATACGCATGCGCAGTTGTGCGAACATCGCTCGGAGCGAACGAGCGGCCGCTTACGAGCGGCTCTGAATCAGGCCCTCTGTCTCTTTGCTCCACTGTTGTCTATCTGTTAAAGGAAAGTAATTGCTTGCACAAACTAAAATCCAAGAAATGTAAAATGTATAGATATAGGGGCTTTTGCAGACTTGAATGCTTTGTGGACGTGTAACGGGATACTGACCATCAGCTGACCTGAGGCACAGAGGAGGTTTCCGGATAACCCCTACTTGCCTACCCTCCCGATTTGGTTGAAAGCCTCCCGAAAATCGGGTGCTGCTCCCGGACTCCCGGGAAGGCAGGCAAGCCTCCCGCAAGCTGCCGACCCCTCCTTCTCCCCCCCACCCCCTGCGATTACATGAGAATCCCCAGCAGTGGGGGGGCCTGTGACGCGATTAACGCCGAATCGCGCCATTTTGGCCCCGCTCCCTTCTTAATAATGCCAGGATTATCAGCATTGTGTAGTGGGGCAGGGCCAAAATGAGACGATCGCGTGGCCACATCCTCCCCCACACACAACTGCCAGCCACGCCCCACCCCTCCGCCCTCGATTTTGCCAATCTGGATTCCCCTCCCGGAAGGGGCAACCAGAATGTCGGCATCTCTGCGCGTCCCCTGGATGCAGGTTAAGTGTTTTTTTTCTTTTCATATATCTAATTTTTACAGTGATCAGCTTGTTGCCTTTTTAGACAAACAAAGCTGATCACAGGCGCCGGCCCCTGTCTCTGCTCCGCCTGTCAGAGCAGAGCAGGAATCGGTGTAATTGGAGAAAGCCCTAATAACGCCATCTCCAGATGGTGTTTTTATCACAGGGCTTCCCTCATTATGTTTTTACAGTTTTATTTTAGTAAATCTGAGACAGATTGCCTTTCCCATTACAAGTATGGGAAATGCAGTCCGCTTACTAAAATAATGTGAATTTATGTGTTTGGAGTAGTTTTTTTTTTTTATAACTAAAGCTGTTCCAAAAGCCTTTTAACACATTTAAATGATTCTAAAATAATGTGAAGAGAGTGTGAAAATAGTCATTTTCATATTATTTTAGTAAAAAAAGGAATGATAAATAGAGCCCTAATGCTGGGCATCCACTATACAATTATCTGTCAGATATCTGTCCAATCTGTCCAATCTAATGTATGGGAGCCAATGGCAGTCAATCATATGGTCTAAAACACTGGAAAACAGACAAAAAACAGTTGTTTAAATTGGTTAAATTTGTGTGTTTTAACCAATTTGTCTGAACAACCATTTTTGTCCATTTTCCAGTGTTTGTGAGCAAATGAACGATTGTCATTGGCTCCCATACGTTACCAGATTTTCATTCCAACCAGCCAGATTGGACAGATATCTGACAGATAATTGTATAGTGTATGCCCAGCATAAACACTGACTCGTTATCCTCTAAACACAAAGAAAGTTATTGATATCTGCCGGCACTCTAATGGTTACACAATAAGATGGAAAGAAGGATATGATCTTTGTAAATTAAATTCGTAGATTAAAAGGAGATTATGCTATGTCCTGCTTTTCTCCTTTTGAGATCCACATTCTCATTGCTGTCCTTTGAAGTGGTACGATTGAGGATATATAAAGTGTCTGGAAGTCTGGCTATCCATGAACAGAGGACGTGCATTCATTTAAGGATAAGAAATTCTGACAAAGATAGAAGGACTGTTGATCATATCCTTCTTTCCATTTTATTGTGTCACGATTAGAGTGCCGGCAGATATCAATAACTTTCTTTGTGTTTAGAGGATATAGATGTTTGAGGTTGTGAGAACAACTTTGTAGGTTATTTGATCTGTTGGCTGCTACATACAGCGCACTGGTTTATACATCACAACTTTTTTCTTGTCACCACTGACTCGTTATCATCGGAGGGTTATCACAGCAGGAACCACTTTGATATATAGGGCGATGCTTGTGTTAAATGATTGTAAGCCTATAGATGCACATTGCAAAGTCTAATGGTGCGTACACACGTAGCGATTTAAAAGGACGATTTGAACGATAATGATATCGTTATCTTTCAAATCATTCTTTAAAATGGTCCCTACCAACTTACCTTCGACCAGCGATGCGTGGCTACGTATGGATGATAGCTATATGTCCATCACCCACGCATGCCGGTCAACTTGCTCGATTTTGAGCAAGTTACTATAGGGACCCGCGGATCACGGATCGCTATAGTCGGCGGTAAATTGGTGGTGTGCTGGATGATCGATATTGATCATCCAGCATACCAGGGAGAGTGCATAACGATCTGCCAGCAATATCGTATCGCTGGCAGATCACTACGTGTGTACGCACCGTAAGGGTGGTTTACATTTTTCATAGAACAACCACCTCTTGAAGCACCCAGAGTGCGTTGCCATGCATTTTTCTCTTTCATCTGGGCTGGGGGACACTGGACCATGGGTTGTAGGTGGGAAGGTGTTGATTTGGCACTAAACACTGAAATATATAACTCCTCCCCTCTGCAACCCCTGACTTCAGTGTAAGTTTAGTGCCTGTGGAGAGAGGCACGTTTGGTTCAGGGGTGCGCTGCAGCATTCCTAAGTTTTATTGTTTTTTACCTTATTTGTAATCTTATGTTAATTTTTTAGGATAGGTTCTGTGCACTGCTTATAGCAGCGCACAGCGGGAGTGTAACGGCGATGAGAGCTGCATCGATGGGGGGGAGGGCGCTGTAAGATCGTCTGGGCCCGGGGATAGCGCGCTGCTGTACCTGATAGAGGTGCAGGCGGTCAGTGTGGTCCTGGATGGCGGGCGCCATCTTGTCGGCGGCTCCTGTGGGGAGAGCGGTGACTGCAGACCACCCGCATCAGTCCAAGTGCTTTCCCCACAGAGGGGAGTAGCACTTGAGGGAGAAGCCTTGGGACTTGCTCAGTATAGCGGGTGGAGGAGCCAGCACTGCTGGTTCCCCCCACTCTCCAGCGGCAGAATGGAGACTCCAGGAAGCTGCGTGGGCTGTTCCTGTCTTTATAGTGGGACAAGCCTGGCCATCATGGAGGGAGGACAAAGAAATTTCAAGCTCCTTTCCCTCTGAGGGGTGCAGCTAAGTATTTTGCAGTTATTGTTAAATCTTTTCTGTGCCTGTTTGGGAGTTTTTGCAGTATTCATTGCCGCATGTGACATATTTGGGTCCGTACCATGCAGCGCTCACTGCAGGGTTCGAGAAGGTATCCTCTTTTATGGAACGCTTCTTTGAGGATCCTAAGCTGCACACTGCGTATAAGCATCTTCCTCCATCCAGGGGCCTGTTAGAAGGGTCAGATCCCAAGGAGGAGGAAGAGGAGGAGGGGAAACTCCCAGTAGAGGAGGTTCTGCCCGAAGAGGAAGGTTCAGAGTCTGCATCAAGTCAGGGCGTGGAGGACCTTATTATGGCGGTATGACAGTCTTTTGACTTCCTGGACCTTGACGCCTCTGCAGCGGTGGAGGGGCCGTTCAAGCGGAGGCGTAAGATGGTCGTTTGTTTTCCGGCTTCTCAGGATCTTCCGGATCTTGCTGAAGAAGCCTGGAAGACCCCGGATACGAAGTATGCTACGCCTCGTAAGTTTGCAGCCCTTTATCCTTTTCCACAGGAGGAGGTCGCTAAGTGGGAGCTGCCTCCAAAAGTGGATGCGGCCGTGGCTCGTTTAGCCAAGCACACGGCTCTGCCGGTCCAAGGGGTGGCCTCCTTTAAGGATCCGCTGGATAAAAAATTAGAAGGATGCCTTAGGAGTATCTTTATGGCCGCCGGGGTTGTTATTCGCCCATTGTTAGCATCTGCATGGGTCTCTCGGGCCATGGAGATTGGGCTGACAAATTAGTGCCAGGCCTTTCCGGTGACTCATCCAGAGAGGAGTTGCTGGAACTGGCGGAACAGATTTATGCGGCATCAGACTATGTGTGTGAGGCCGCACAAGATGGAGCGCAGATTTCCTCTAGAGTCTCAGCTACGGCAGTCGCGGCGCGCAGAGCACTCTGGCTCCGCACCTGGGAGGCAGACATCAGATCTAAACGCGCTTTAGAATCTCTCCTTTTTGGCGGAGGCATCTTGTTCGGCTCCGAGCTTGATACTATCATATCCCAAGCGACAGGTGGAAAGAGCACTTTCCTGCCTGTGGTGCCTCAGAAGCAAAATGGCTCACGATTCCGGTTCTTCTGCTCTTCCTTTTGGGGGGGGGCGAGCGGTTAGAGGTCTAATGGCCCGAGGAAGCCTTTCCCCAGCAGGGGTTCTGCGCCACGGGGTAGATTCTCCGGTACATTCAGGCACTCGGGTGCTAAGGCACCCGAGAAGCCAGGTACCTGACAGGATCTCAGCTCATCCGATCTCGGAGAAGGTGGGGGGCCATCTCCTCCTGTTCCGAGACCGGTGGGTAGCTTCGGGAGCGGATACCTGGGTAAGGGGTGTTGTCTCCAGAGGTTATGTGGTCGACCTGAGGGGGCCACCGCCGCAACGTTTCTTCGCCTAGGCATTGCCCATGAGCCGGAGAAGAGACTGGCCTTGAACCAGGCTATCAGTTCCCTCTGTTCCGAGGGGATTATAGGTCCAGTTCCACAGTCTCAACAGGAACGGGGTTTTTACTCCAACCTGGTCCTGGTTCGAAAGCCCAATGGCACTTATCGGCCGATTTTAAATCTGCAAGCCTTGAATTCCAGCCTATGGGTGGATCGGTTCCACTTGGAATCGCAAACGAATTTCTGGCATCTCTTGACATCAGAGACGCATATCTACATATACCGATTTGGGCGGGGCATCATTCTCTACTCAGGTTCACAGCTGGGAGAGCTCATTACCAGTTCCAGGCTCTGCCTTTCGTACTGGCTACAGCTCCACGGGTCTTCACAAAGATCATGGCAGCGATGGCAAGTCTGCTGCATTCCGAGGGGATAATGATCGTGCCCTACTGGGACAATTTTCTAGTTAAGGCAGACCTGAGGGCCAACTACAGCTCCACCTGGATCACACGGTTCAGGTGTTACAGCATCACGGTTGGATACTGAATCTCGAGAAGTCTCACCTCACGCCGTGCCAATGTCTGATGTTTTTGGTGGTGATTTTCGATACGGCACTTGAAAGAGTTTCTTGCCCGAGCCCAAAGCCTGGGCCCTTCAGGACTTAGGGCCTGATTCAGAGGTGCTCGCTATTTGCGAGCGCTCGCTCTGAATCAGGGCGGATTTAAAAAAAAAAAAATCCGCCTCCAGGCCGCTTGCATAACTGTTGGTGACCACCCACAGCTTTTGCGAGCGGCCTGGTGATGGTCGCGATTACCGTGCCCATCGGGCTTCTGACGAGACCCTTTTGGTATGGTCTCGGTTCCCTCAAGCCCGAGTGAACTTCCTGCTCTAATAGAGCAGGAAGTTCACTACTGACATCACGAATTATGTCAGTAGGGCCGCCCACAAACGGCAGGCGTTCCTTCGGGAACGCCTCCATTTGTCCAGCCACCCCCCCTCCCCGCCTACAAAACGGGGCGAGCTGTCGATCAACATAGTCAGCCACCCCGTTTTGTGAAGTTCTCACTCGCTTCGGGGCTTGCGCACATGCATTGCGCTTGCCGCGCATGCGCACTGGCTGACCATCGACCCGATTGTGAACGCGTCTGAATCCGGCACTTAGTCATGAAAGTGCTGTCTGCCCCTCGCCCATCCATCTGCAGAGGAAAGTCTCATTCTCACTTGGATGGAGACGTTTGTCCCAGCAATTTCAGGGGTCTTCATACCGAGGGTAGAGAATTGGGAGGCAGACTACCTCAGCAGGACCACTTTCCTACCAGGGGAGTGGTCTCTCCACCCGGAGGTTTTCCAGCAGTTGGTCCAGAGGTGGGGGCTGCCAGAGGTGGACCTGATGGCTTTTCGCCACAATTGCAAGGTCCCTCGATTTTGTGCGAGGTCCAGAGATCCTTTGGCATTCGCAGTGGATGCCATGACAGTTCCCTGGAACTTCCGTTTAGCCTACATCTTTCCTTCAGTTTCCATGTTACCAAGAGTACTCCGTCAAATCAGGGAGCAGCAGGTTTCAGTCATCCTAGTGGCTCCAAACTGGCCGCGTCGATTGTGGTTCGCCACAGTTCTCAAGCTAGCCGCAGGTCCAGGTTGACATCTTCTGCTGCGACCAGATCCTCTTCTGCAGGGGCCATTCTGTCACGAGGACCTGGAAGTGTTTTTTCTTATGGCCATTGCCTCGTCTCGGAGGGTCTCTTAGTTGGGGACCTTGTATTGCAAGCCACCTTTTCTTGTGTTCGATGACGACAGGGCTGTTCGATGACGACAGGGCAGTTCGATGACGACAGGGCTGTTCGATGACGACAGGGCTGTTCTCAGAACGGTTCCTTCTTTTCAACCGAAAGTGGATTCATCTTTCCACTTGAACCCGGAAATTGTTTTTCCTGTTTTCTCACCTTCACAGTCTTCAGGGGACCAGCACGATCTGTCACTGTTGGATGTTGTCCAGGCCCTGCAAATTTACTTAGACAGAACTTCGGACGGGCTCTCTATTCATCCTCTACGACGCCCACAAACGTGGCTGGCCAGCCACGAAGCAGACCATTGCAAGGTTCAGTGATCTAAAAGGCTTATTCTGATGCGGGACTCCCGGCACCAGCTAAGGTGTCGGCTCATTCCACTCGGGCTGTGGCGTCATGGGGCCTCAGCTGAACAAGTCTGTCGCGCAGCTCCCTGGTCTTCTGTCCACACATTTGCGCGGTTCTACAGGTTTCATATTTTTACCATTGAATCCTTTTCTCTGAGTCCGGCTGGGGACACTGCGTTCCCTCCGTCACGCTCAGTCGTATTGAGTATGAGTTATGATTTAGGTCCTAATTTCATTATTTTTCGGTGTGACAGTGTCACTGAGTATTGCTTCTCCTTACCAGGCATTTTTTAAGTTGTACTGAAGTCAGGGGTTGCAGAGGGGAGGAGTTATAGTGTTTAGTGCCAAATCCACGCCTTCCCACCTACAACCCATGGTCCAGTGTCACCCAGCCTGACTCAGAGAAAAGGATTCAACGGTAAGTACCAAAAATCCTCTTATCAGTCATAGTTGTGTTTGTGTACCATTTCATAATCAAATAAATGTTTAGCTAAAGCAGGGAAAGGAAACCTATGACACTCCAGCTGGAATTACACATCCCAGCATGCCACAGGTTGTCTACCTCTGAACTAAAGGGCCTGATTCTGAATTCGAAGTAAAACAAAACAAATGCAGGGATCTATGGGCCTGATTCACTAACATACTCAACTACGATTACGCAGGCAATCGGCTGATTGTTGTGTTCTGCGCCTGCAGATGCATCGTACTGCGCAAACTACCTATTGCGATGGGGACTGCGATCGCAGTGACTATGCAGGCCCATCGCAGAGTGATTGACAGGAAGTGCTGTTTGTGGGTGGTGACGGGGGTGGTGGTTGGGAGAACGCAGACCTGCCAGTGCATTTCAATGTTGTTGCAGAGGCGTGCATAAATTATCCACTGCGATAGCCTACGCAGTCTGAGGTGCGTGGTTGTTAGCAATTTCTGAGTAAGGTCAGGGCTTTTACAAGTGTGCCTGAGGCTGCAATAGTACTCGATTGTACCAATGGTTTTGCAGTCTTGCTAAACATTATGGATGTGTGGTAAGTAAAGTGGGCGTCCTTATGTTGTGCTGCAAGGGAATAGCGATCGCTATGAAGTAGCATACTATCGCAGTGGAACTGCGTGCATAATCGCTGTTGGCAACGCAGTTGCATATAGTAGTGAATCAGGCCCTAAGTATGTTTCGTAAAACCATGCTGTACTGCATGTGGGGCAGATGGCAAATGTGCAGAGAGATAAGGTTTGAGGGACATTCTAATTATATTTAATATATATATCTATCTATATATAGATATATATATATATATATATATATATATGGTGTAATGGTTAGCACAGATGGTGTAATGGTTAGCATTACTACCTCACAGCACTGAGGTCATGGGTTCGATTCCCACTACGGCCCTAACTGTGCGGAGTTTGTATATTCTCCCTGTGCTTGCGTGGGTTTCCTCCGGGTACTCCGGTTTCCTCCCACATTCCAAAAATATACTGGTAGGTTAATTGGCTCCCCACAAAATTGACCATAGTGTGTATGTCTGTGAGCATGTGGTAGGGAATATAGATTGTAAGCTCCACTGGGGCAGGGGCAGATGTGAATGGTAAGATATTCTCTGTAAAGCGCTGCGGAATATGTGTGCGCTATATAAATAACTGGTAATAAATAAATAAATAATAATGTATGTGTGTATATATATATATGCTGCCACAAAATATACACAGTGCCATACACAGTGCGTCATCTGACATAGAAATTGCAGTGCTGTTTGATTATACTGATTTCATATGTACTTTGTTACTAATTATTATCTGCAAAAACCAGACTGACTTAATTTCTTGCAATTTAACTATTTATTGACTCCTAGATACATGGTATGCTGTTTAGGTTCTTTCTGTTTGTATTTAAATTTTATGACTTGTATCTGGTGTGGGTGAAGTTATTGGGGGGTGGTATGCAATCAGTGACTACACATATTTGCTTCACTATATACCCAATAAGTTACATGCTGCAGGCCTTTTACAAGACTGCATAGGTTTTTATTTCAAAGTGTTTTTTATTTCTAAGTGGTATAATATGCACAGCATAATTCAAAGCGTTAGACAGGAGGAAGACAGGAGAACAACATTTAAAAAGAACTCTTTACAACTTGAAAACAATTGAAAAAGATCTTCTGAGCTTCTGGATACCCTGCAACTCAGCCACCAGCTTTCATTATAACCTGAACACACCTTTTGCCAACAGCCTGCTTCAGCATTTCAAGCAAATACCAGTTGAATTGCTGCATTTACATTTTTTAATGTATGTTTTTTGACCCTACACTGTTTATATTATTCCTATACCACTGTAAATTTATCTCTACACCACTGTAGTATCTACCATTTTTTAACACCTTCTCATCTATAAGAATGCTTTATCCTTAATTTAAAGTCCAGCAACTCTCTAAACTCACTCTAAACTAAGCTTACATTCTATAGGGGAGGGGCAGACAGACAGGGGTGACACAGACGGGGTGGACAAAGGGTTAGGATGACAGATGGGTGGATTCCTATTTTACAGTATGTAAGAAAGTCATTTGGAGTAAGATTTACACCACTAACATTCTACTTTACGTGACAGTATTTGTAGGCGTCTGTGGAGAGCCACGATCGTTATTTCCGTTTACTCATCACTACTGCTGTTTTCTTCCTCCCCTAATCTCTCATCTACGCAATGTCTCTCTTCTACTCCCCCCTCACTCAGAAGCTACATAATACTTTCCACTACCACCAGTTCCCATTTCTTTTCTCCCTCCATAGTCTTCTCCACTATCTGCTCTCCCTCCTTCCTCTCCTCTATCTCCCTTCATCCCATCTAGTACTCTCCACTGCATCTCCCATAACTCCTAAGCCCTGCACCCTCCCTTTTCTCCAAGTTACACCTCTTCTACTCAACCCACACCACACTAAACCTCCACCTTGCCCACCACCTGCTGTTACCCTTCCTCTCTCAGAAGCCCACCACATACCCATACCCTCCTTATCCCCCTGCTCTAAATTAATCTCAACCCCACACTACAGCAACCCTAACAATCTCCTTCTCTCTCCTCCCAACTCCGTCCCTCTCTCCTGTCTCCTCTGGAAAGCCAGTCCTGTCTATAATCAACTAGTCCCTATCCATTACGGCTTCATATTCAACTCCTTCAGTCTCCTAGCCATCACCAAATTCTCTTGCAGCTATCTCTTTTGGGAGCCTCACATTCTTTCACACTCCCTGGCCTGGAGGTTGCCACAGGGTTGGTGTTGGGGTACTTCTATCATCTGGTCACTTCCACCAACTCTTACCTTCTAAACTCTCCACTTCATTATTTGCATTCAATACTCATATCAGTTGCCCTTTCCAACTTCCTCGAGTAGCTGACTTTCCTCGTCCCCCTGGCCTTAACTCAAAATTCCATGGTGACTTTGCTTCTTGGCTCCTGATCTTGAAATGGGCTCTCAAGACCCCTTTCTTCCTCAAAGCTTTCCAGCTCTCATCCTAACCCACTACTCCATGTTCCTTCCTCACAATCCAGCCCATCTGTGTCACCCCTGCTTCTCTGCCCCCTCCCCTTTAGAATGTAAGCTCTCACGAGCAGGGCCCTCTTCCCTCATGTGCTTCTCCTTCGCTTACTCCTACTTTAATTTACAACAGCACCTAACCCTTGGTTGCTGACGTCATGCTGCTTATTTAAGTGTTATGCAGCAATGTATAAATCGTGTATTTGTCCTGCATTGTTTGTCCTTGTGGTGCCATATAAATAAAGGATAATAATAATACAGGGGGTAACATAGAGATATTGCTAAGTAACAGTGTAACAGACAGTACAGTGATAATACTTACACTATCCATAGCATAAGTACATAACAAAAGTACAAAACATTACTATAACAACAGGGGTAGGGCAGCTAGAAGGTATTTGGGGTTGGTAGGGGGGCGGCAGTCAGATCCTTTACTCAGCGTATGGCCGCGCAAACAACAACAGTGTCACCGAAAGGGGAAGAGGAGACAAAGAGGAAAAGCTTTGGGTCATGGAAAGTGATTGGGGAAACAAGAGGGAAGAAGACCCTTGCACAATGCATACACGTCAATCATACAGTATGCTTAGTTTGCTACTAATCATCAGTGTGCTTTTGCAGCAGCCTAATATGCCTGGAAACAGCTCAGCATACCCCCCAGTTCCATCAGTTTCCGCAACATGCACTCACTGTACTTTGCCTATGCATACCCCCCACCAATTTGTAGAGTCAATTCAGGACTCCTTGTGCTCCTGAAAATAGTGTGTGGCCTCGTGAGAGGGGGCACGCCCCCATTTTCATAGCTCTGGGGGCGTACCCAGCACTCCCAAAGATGCTGTGTAGTCCTCAGGCTCTGCCTGGACTGTGAAACTATTGAACCTGCGAAGTGTTTGGGACAACGGGACAGTCCTGAAAACAGTTGGGAGGTATGTCTATGTGAGAATGCCATTTTGGAGCCAAGTTACAAATGTAAATGGGATCAAAATGCATACAACTTTGTATCACTAGCACTTGTGTATGCTCAGCTCCAGGGCATGCACAGTGTGAAAATGCTCATTAGACTTATTGTTCAACCCTGCATCAGCCTCGCTATATCCAGGACAGCATAATTATTAGCTTCTCTGTATTTCCAGTGATGATACTGTGTTTTAAAACACTGGGGGGAAGGGGGTGTTGGGGCATGATGGTGCGATCCAGCGCCAATCACGCCATGCCACCTGGACAGCCCACTTCCCTCAAGAAGTGGACTGCAGTAGATGGAAAGTTTGGGAGAACCAACTGAGGTTTGTGAGAAACACTCACCCTTCACCTCAATATATCACTAGAGGTGTAATTGTATTCTTGAGAATTTTGTGTTTTTCGACCTCGTAAATAACAGCGTTGACGTGCTCCTGTGTTACATCTTCTACATACAACACCCAACTCCTGTGTTTATGAGTGCTGAAGAGCTAAAGGCAGAGCAACAGATGCCCAAACTCTGTAAGGGTATCTGTAAGAAAAATGCTCCATTATCTCAGATGCAGATAACATCTGTCTTAGAGAAATTCAGGTTATCTTAATTACATATCAGAATGCAGCACAGTAAGTGACATCATAGAAAACTATCTGGAATATCATGTAATTCCACGTTGGAATAACTGTAGCTACATCTGTCGTCATTCTCTAGTGGCTGTTTCCTGTTAGTCAACAAAGTAAGACTGGACTAATTGGACTACGGCACTACCTGCTGTTGATATTACTGGTCATTGTCAAGTAGTAGTGAACGACGGCACTCAATTCATTTCTATCTATCTATCTATCTATCTATCTATCTACAGTATCTATCTATCTTTCAATAAAGTCCCTGGTTTAGGGGTCCGTTTGTTTGTTCGGGCTAATCTCTTGAACCACTGAACGGATTTTGATGGAGTTTTCACTATTCTATACAGCATTGGTCGAGGAAGGTTTAGATGTATGAACCATTCAAAAGGACAAAAGGGAGCCAAGTAGTATTTTAGTGATGCAAGTCACAGAAAAAAGTATTGCACCAAGCTGCTGTATAGGAGCTGGCCAAGGTGCTCAAACAGCAAGAGCTTCTGAAATGAAGGCTTAGAATGAATGAAGTCACAGAAAAAACTGTTGTGCTGTGTGAGTAACTGACTGCTGCTGCGGCAGGGTCGACTGCTGCGCTCTGATTGGCTCTCTGAGACAGCGAGAGCCAATCAGAGATAGCAATGTGCCCTGTTGCTTAGCAGCAGCCTAGAGAGGGGAGGGAGTCAGGTACTGAGCAGGGTCATGTCTGAGGCAGACAGATAGTGAGAGACAGCCTCCAGTGAATGCATGAAGATGTCCTGATGCAGACACAGTAGCCAGGAAGGAGCCAGGTGAGGCATAGCTGTCAGGAATTTAACAAAACCACACAACCATCGGAACACCATCGAATGATTTCTATTTGATGGTGGCAAACATTGGGCCGCCACTATCAAATGGTAAAAACACTACCATCGGAACAAAAACATTGATGGTTTATAACCACTGGATGTTCATCCCTACAGTGAACCTACTGGCGGATTCCAGCCAGTACTCCTCCACTCTAAAGTCCTCCCTCTCCAGTGTGATGTTCCCGCTCAGCCACGTGCCCTCGGTGAATAGAAGGCACCTCCCACGAAAGTCAGTGCTGTATTCAGACACCAATGCAAGGAAGCTCAGCAGGAAGCCCAGGAAATACAGGGTACATTGTGCAAAGAGTACATTGCTCATCGCCATGTTCGGCAGCTGGGGAGCGGTGTGAATGGAGGCTGCATAAATACCCTGGGGACATACTGCTGATAATGCTAATGGTAGCTGCAATACAAATCTCTCATCCATGATCCTCCTTCTTTTCCCAGCACAACCCAGTGGCGGGGCCCCAGCCTGTTGCAGGACAGCAGCAGTGGTGGTTGTGTTGACAGTGGTGAGATGCAGGGGGCAGGAGTGAAAAGCAGGGGGTTGTGGTGAGATGTATTCAACTCATACATATACGTATAATTAATAGTATGGCCTAGTTACAGATTATGTTTCCACATAGTCCCCATACTTGTCTAAGCAATTGTTCCAACGGTACACCAAGTCATCTAACCCGACATAGAAGAATCAGCGCCTGAAGCCAGGACATGACGGCTTGCTGAATTTCACCATCAGTTGCGAATCACATTGCTTCTTCAATGGTCCAAAGAGATGGAAATCTCTCATGCCAGGACAGGGCTGTAGAGATGTAGAGATGATGGTCCAGCACCTCTCAATAGTAGTGCCGTAACAATTGAGAAACGAGTGTGGCCTGGCGATATCATGCAACAATACGACAAGGCAGTGCACCTATACACTGTTTCAGTGACATGACATTGTCACCATACACCTTGACAAGTTGGCAATGAATTTTAGCTACTAATGTGCCCTTTAAATGCAGAAATGTGATCACACTATGCGACTTAATGTTTGACCATGTTTCAGTTAGTTTCGCCATGTTACAACTGATGTTGGGACAGTATGACTGATATGAGGCGCAGTCTAATGGCTGTGAGGGGAAGCAGTGGTTTACTTGCCCTGGCCTTGTGGGAAATTAGAATGAAATAGAGAACTGAATGGATCCGCCCACACAGGGAGATAAAGGTGTGCTCACACCTTAGGGCTGGCCCAGAGGATACAGCCGAGGTGGGGTTGCGGCTGTCAAGCAGGCCAGTGAGCCAGGAGGCCGGTGTTCATACCTGCAGGAGGCAGGGAGGACCTTGAGACTGTGTGAAGTGTGCAGATTAGCTACCCTGTTAGATAGGAGTAAGTGAGATAGTGTCCTGAATGAGGGCTAAGTCATTTATTATTTTCTGTTGCTGTTTGCTGATGACATTAAAGCATCTTTATGTTTCTTTTAACCCGGACAAGCTGCGTGGTGGCACATATTATAATTTATTAGCACCTAGACACTGCACCACTGACCATTCTACTCAGCAAAATACTTTAGAACTTCACTATATATATATATATTTCTCTCCCAGCAATGTAAACATTGATTGTGACTCAATGGGAGTGTCTTTTGGAGTAGTTACTGAAATGCTGATTCATGTACTATTATATTGAGTGCATAAAGTTGACTTTGTTTTCATTACACGGCTACTTTGGTGATAGTAGCAGAACAGCTGTTTTCTTTTATCTTTAAATCCATAAATTAACTGGTAAGTTTTCTATGAAGTCTTATGGTTATAGGGACAGACCTACTTCAATATTTGTTATCATATTATCTAGTGATTTCTTTTTTAATTTAATTTCTATGCTGTCAAAGCGTTCTAGTTTATGATATTGGAATTTCAAAAACCACAATATGTGTCTAAATTAAGGTTTCATAGTGTCACCTACCTGTACTTACGAGGGGTTCAGTATGATCTATTGACAGCAAGAATGCTGATAGCATAATGTCAACCAGAAAATGCCTACACGTAGTAATGTTATTTACAGCATTTTACCATATTGGTATTATAAGTTTAAACGTGAATACATTCATGTTTAAATGTATAATGTCAACACGGTTAATATTCTTTAAATAACATTGCTATAATGTTGCCATTCCCTGGTCGACATTACACTGTCGACATTCAGACTGTCAACAGAACAGGTCATGCCGACATTTTGAGTGTCAACTAATTAATTACCTCCCCTTAAATGAAATGCTCTCAGATTACTGATTTAAAAGACCTACACAGGGAAGTGGATTGTTGTCGGTGTGCAGTGGATTGTGGGCCTAATTCAGCAAGGATCGCAACTGCTAAAGCGTACGCAGACGGCCGATTGTTGTGCACTGAGCATGCGTATGCATCACAATGCGTGAAATCACCACTGCAATTGGGAATACGATCGCAATGACTACGCAGACCCATCGCAGAGTGATTGACAGGAAGCACCGTTTAGAGGTGGTGATGGGGGGTGGTCAAAGAAACGCGGGCGTGCCAGTGCGTTTGAACGCCGTTGCGGGGGCGTACATAAATTAGTCACTGCAATGGCATATGCAGCTTGGGCTCTCACTGCGTACAGGAAAGTTAGCAATTTGGTTATAGGGTCAGACCTGCCTTCAATGTGTGAGTGGCTCCGATGTACTTCAATGTTACTGATGTATTGGCTGGATTGCAAAGTATTACAGATGTGTGAGAGGGGAAGTGGGCGTCTACTTGTTCTCAGTGCGAGTGCTTTGCGATTGCAATTATTAGCATACTGTCACAGCAGAACTGCGTGTCCTATTGCTACCGCGATCACAATAGTGATCCTTGCTGAATCAGGTCCTGTAAGTGCAGATTTTGATTGCTCTCTTGGCATGCCCACTCAGCTATATCTGCAAACTTCCACTTCACATCACATGCAGGCTGTAGTGACAGTAAGAACCGCACAGTCCTTTCCCTGGCACCCTCATGGTTCTGCTATTTGGTGAAAGGCAATGTCATAGGGAAAAAGTTTTCAAATAGGGTTCCTATAGCCTTTGTCTTTCTCTATTCTCTACCGTGCATGGAGCTCCTCTGTAGAAGTTTGTTCAAAGCAGAGAGAAAAGGAAACAAAGGTTTTCATATAATTTACACTAAATTAAGCAAAGTAACCATCTGCGCTATAACAAAAGTACAACTTTCATTTTTGTCGGCTTAGCTGCTCCGATAAGTAACTGTCAGACAAATATAACAAATAGTAAAAGCTGAACTTAAATAGCTCCGAAAAAAACCATTCCAAATTGCTTCGATGTTTGTGGCCATATATCTACTAATAACAAATAGGCCCCTTTATGCTGTCCTAGGCACATTGCGTTCCACCGTAACAAGTACCACATAAGTATATATGCATGCTCTATTACATAGTGCTATCCATACATCCATCTCTCTTATCTTGTAATATTGGTCTAAGAGCCACAGACATCTGCCAAATATGACATCTGCCAGGGAAGATGGGAGCATTGACCTGATAGTGTCTAATGATAGTGATCAATGTGAATATCAGTTTCTGTATCAATGCTACTCTGTGTCAGCGTAAATGCCTATGTCTGTCTGTCTTTGCCAATTTGAAAACTGATGTCAGTCTGTCTATGTCAATATCAGGATGACAGTTTGAAAACCGAGAGAGAGAGAAAGTTCTGTCCCTGCCCATCCTCTCCCCGCATTTCTCAGGGTATTTTTCGTAAAAATACCCTGAGAGTGTGACCACGCATGCGCCACCTGCTACCCAACCCCAAGGTTTATCAGACACACAGGCTGATCGCGGATACCTGCTCCGGGCTCTGCTTTCCCTGGAGCAGGTGAAACAGGGGGCCATCCGGTGCGTCTGGATTTGCACACCGTGTACTCAGTACACACTATTGAGTACAATTGTTGAACCACTCTCCTGTGCGTCTGGATTCACACCGTGTACTCGGGGCCTGATTCAGACCCGATCGCGAGCGCATAGCGCTCGCAAGCGGGTCGATGGTGGGGTACTGCGTATGCGCGGCACGCGCCACGTGCATGTGCAAGCCCCGGAGCGAGAGAGAAATTCTCCTTCTCCGGGACTCACTATAAAAGGGGCGGCTGTTGATTTTGATCGTCAGCCCGCCCCGTTTTGTAGGCGGGGAGGGGGGATGGCTACACAAACGGAGGCGTTCCCGAAGGAACGCCTGACGTTTGTGGGAGGCACCACTGACATCACCAGTGATGTCAGTGGAGAGCTTCCTGCTCTGTCAGAGCAGGAAGCTCTCTGGGGCTTGCGACGGACAAGAAACTACCACAAGGGTTTCTTCGCAAGCCCCGATAGTCGCTACCATCACGACCATCACCTGGCCGCTCGCAAAAGCTGTGGGTGGTCACCCAAAGCTATGCGAGCGGCCGGGAGGCCGCAACAACAACAAAAAAAAACAACCTGAATCAGAGCGAGCACTCTTAAAGAGCGTCCGGCTCTAAATCAGGCCCTCAGTACACACTATTGAGTACAATTGTTGAACGACTCTCCGGTGCGTCTGGAATCACACACAGTGTACTCAGTACATCTCCATCCTGATCTTATCTCGGAGTCCAACTCCTGTACCAACGGTGCTCCAGTATTCGCACTCCGTGCAGCCAATGCTCTCCCAGTCAGTTCAATCACCACCCTCCTCCAGTGCCGGCAGAGCATCCTACTCCTCTGTGGATCTTTCCTTTGGTCTTCCATTGTACCACTTCAGGAAACAATTCCCTTTGTGCTACTCTGAACCTGTGGGTATAGAATCCGTACTCCCAGTGGGCCACAGCGATATACATTTCTCCATTTCCCACTCGCATCGGATACCTGACCAAAGGACCATACCCATATCCCGCTTGGAGGGGTCACTGGTGAACACCTCCTGGCAGGTTAGACTCTGCACCATTGGTCAGGTCTCGTCAACGTCCGATACTTGTGGATGAGGAGAACGTACATCCAGGCCCCTCGCCTCCGAATTCCCCCTCAACCCAGGACCACAGCTTTCAGCCCCTCTGTAGTGGATTCCACGGAGTCAGGCGTGACATGTTGCTTTCACAATATCCCTGAAATGCTTTTCCAAAAATGGGCAAGTATGTAATAAGCATACTCCAAGCCTGTGCAATTAAGTCCAGTTTGAGTAGCGGGTGCAGTCAGTGGGTAGCTTTTAGTTTAACTAATATGAAGTTTAAAAAAAAATAAAAAAAAAATATATATATAAATATATATATATATATATATATATATATATATATATATATATATATATACAGTCAGGTGCATAAATATTGGGACATTGACAGAATTTTCATATTTTGTCCTCTATTCACCACCACAATGGCTTTGAAATGAAACAAACAAGATCTGCTTTAACTGCAGACTTTCAGATTTAATTTGAGGGTAATTACATCCAAATCAGGTGAACGGTGTAGGAATTACAACTATATGTGCCTCCCACTTTTTAAGGGGCCAAAAGTAATGGGACTATCAACTCAAAAGCTATTTCATGGACAGGTGTGGGCTATTCCCTCGTTATTTCATTATGAATTAAGCAGGTAAAAGGTCTGGAGTTGATTCTAGGTGTGACATTTGCATTTGGAATCAGTTGCTGACGACTCTCAATATGAGATCCAAAGAGCTGTCACTATCAGTGAAGCAAGCCATCATTAGGCTGAAAAATCAAAACAAACCCATCAGAGAGATAGCAAAAACATTAGGTGTGGCCAAATCAACTGTTTGGAACATTTTTAAAAAGAAAGAACACACCGGAGAGCTCAGCAACACCAAAAGACCCAGAAGACCACGGAAAACAACTGTGGCGGATGACAGAAGAATTATTTCCATGGTGAAGAAAAACCCCTTCACAACAGTTGCCCAAATCAAGAACACTCTCCAGGAGGTAGGTGTATATGTGTCAAAGTCAACAAACAAGAGAAGACTTCACAAGAGTGGATATAGAGTGTTCACCACAAAATGTAAACCATTGGTGAGCCACAAAAACAGGAAGACCAGATTAGAGTTTGCCAAACAACATCTAAAAAAGCCATTACAGTTCTGGAACAACATCCTATGGACAGATGAGACAAAGATCAACTTGTACCAGAGTGATGGGAAGAGAAGAGTATGGAGAAGGAAATGAACTGCTCATGATCCAAAACATACCACCTCATCAGTGAAGCATGGTGGTGGTAGTGTCATGGCGTGGGCCTGTATGGCTGCCAATGGAACTGGTTCCCTTGTATTTATTGATGATGTGACTGCTGACAAAAGCAGAATGAATTCTGAAGTGTTTTGGGCAATATTATATGCTCATATCCAGTCAAATGCTTCAGAACTCATTGGACAGCGCTTCACAGTGCAAATGGACAATGACCCGAAGCATACTGCAAAAGCAACCAAAGAGTTTTTTAAGGCTAAAAAGTGGAATGTTATGCAATGGCCAAGTCAATCCCCTGACCTGAATCCGATTGAGCATGCATTTCACTTGTTGAAGACAAAACTGAAGGGAAAATGCCCCAAGAACAAGCAGGAACTGAAGACATTTGCAGTAGAGGCCTGGCAGAGCATCACCAGGGATGAAACCCAGCGTCTGGTGATGTCTATGCATTCCAGACTTCAGGCTGTAATTGCCTGCAAAGGATTTGCAACAAAGTATTAAAAAGTGAAAGTTAGATTTAGGATTGTTTAGTTTGTCCCATTACTTTTGGCCCCTTAAAAAGTGGGAGGCACATATAGAAACCGTTGTAATTCCTACACCATTCACCTGATTTGGATGTAATTACCCTCAAATTAAATCTGAAAGTCTGCAGTTAAAGCACATCTTGTTTGTTTCATTTCAAAGCCATTGTGGTGGTGAATAGAGGCCAAAATATGAAAATTCTGTCAATGTCCCAATATTTATGCACCTGACTGTATATATATATATAAAAGAGCAATATATTTCAAAACAATTGGCTATAGAAAAAAGCTTATTCAAAGCATTATTATTATTATTTGTAGTTAATTCTGTGATAACAGAACAAGTATTGTAGTGGTACATGTGCTGTTTGTTAATTACGGCATCTTTTGCTGTGGTCAGAATTGGAGTGAGATACTGGGCTGCGGCATTATAGCACTACAATCCCAGCCTGTCACTGACATGGATGAGCAGTAGCCTGCAGCTTCACTACTTCTCCTTCATGGAGACACTACAGGAAAACCTATGTCACTCTGAGTTTTAGGCACCCTATATACCAATTATGGCCAACCTGTGGCTCTCCAACTGTTGTGAAACTACAAGTCACAGCATACCATCCAACCAATCAGCTGCTAAAGCATGCTGGGACTTGTAGTTTCACAACATTTGGAGAGCCACAGGTTGGCCAAGCCTGCTCTATATTCATAGAGTAGGCTTGGCAGTCGTCTATATGCAACATAGCGTGTGCCTCACGTTAGAGCCGGCCCTGCTCTGACTACTTTATAACATTTAGGAAAAGCATGTGACTTGTCTTAGCTGTGCTCTTCAAAACGTATGAGTACTAAATCACTCTACAGGGGATCAGAGGAGGTATGATTCATCACCCTCTAATACCCCTTTTACACTGACTTAAATATCCTGGGTTGATGCACGTGAATGCATCTCAACCCGGGATTTTTGTGGGTGTAAATGGATCAACCCATGTCCAGTGACCCGGGGATCCGACCTGGCTGGCTTGCAGGGTTGAGCACGGGTCGTTCCCGTGTCACCCTGCAGTGTAAACGGCGTGACCCAGGTCACGATGACCCAGGTTGCACCGCATGTCGTCCCATTGGCCGGTTTCAGTGGCACTTGGAGATGACATCATCTCCAAGCATCCACTGCCGGGCCGACCAGAACGGAGCAGCTCACACCACCCGCCCTCCCTGCCTCCGGACCGTTGCGGAGTAAGGTAAGGGGGTCGCGGAGAGAGGGTAAGAAGCACTGCTCAGTGCTGACCTGGCTCCGGTGTGAACGAATTGGCGCCGCAGTGTAAGAGGGGGTCTGTTCCGGGTCTGATCCGGGTTGGAAATGTGTTCCAAATCCCTGGGCAGACCCGGGACTTTGGTGTAAACTGGGTATAACTACAGTAATCACTGTACTTCACCAACCAATAACATGGTTAATTATTTTCTCCAAACATGATAACTGGAATTTATAGGATAGATAGCAGGACTTGAGCACATAAACTGAAGTTTATAACTACATGCAATAAAACTAAGATTATCTAACGGCATGTGCATGTAATGGCTTTAAAGTGTCAACTTTCATGTGATTTTCATTTCTGTTTGTTTTTAGACTTACATGAGCAGGTAACGCCCTGAGACATTGCAGTGTTTGTGCTGATGCAGCAGTTATATGCATTAGTCAGATAGGATGTCCTAGGGCATGATGTATACTGTACTGTATATACCAGGGGAATTACCTCTTCGGGTAGGTACAACACACTACTGCCAAGTACCCTGTTAGCTTGTCCATTTGGAAACAGATAAGGCGATTTGTTAATTGTGCTGAATTGCTATTTTTCAGCATGTAGAGTATATAGGACCTTACTCATTACCGATCGCAACTGCGATTACGCACACAATTAGCTGATTGTTGTGTACTGCGCATACATATGTATCGCATTGTGCGTGTGTGAACAGGCCACTGCGATCGGCAGTGACCACGCAGACCCATGGAAGAGTGATTGACAGGAAGTGGAGTTTGTGGGAAGTGACGAGGGGGGTTGTCGGCGAAACGCAGGCGTGCCAGGGCGTTTGAATGCCGTTGCATGGGCGCGCATAAATTATCCACTGCGATGCCATATGCAGCTTGAGTACTCATAGTGAGCGATGAAGTTAGCAATTTCTGAGTAAGGTCAGAGCTTGTGCAAGTGTGCGTGAGGCTGGGATGGTACTCAGTAGTACAGATGGTTTTGCAGTCTTGCTTATGTTGTGCTGCAGCGGCATAGCGATCGCAATGGCTTGGCATACTATCGCAGTGAGGCTGTGTGCGTAATCGCTATTGCAGTCGCAGTTGCGATCGGTAGTGAATCAGACCCATAGTTCATACTCGCTTACATCCTGGCAGCCAGGTAAGTGGTCAGGGGGCTTGGTACAGCAAAGTTGGGGGTTTGGAGTGCATGGTGCCACGATTGCATCAATGTGCTCCTGTCCCCACTATACAAAGCCTTGATTTTCAGCATTGTAAGGCCACAGTTATGCAATTAGGCACAAATCACGTGATCAAGCCTCCCAAACCGCCCTCTACGATAGGGAAGTGAGTGGTCGCATTGAACCTTTGGGAGACTTGCTCACTTTTCCGGGCATCTAAAGGGCCACCCGAGAATCATGAGTCTCCCGGACATTAAGGGAGGGTAGGTAAATATGATATGGCTTTTATAGCAGAAGAGGATTAAGGGCCTAATTCAGAGATGGACGCTGCAGACTTTTATGCAGTTGAGCGATTATTGGTGGTATGCGCATGCGTCACCTTTCATTACTATCGGCGGTTGCAGTGTGATTTACAATCAGGGAACATTTGTGAGAGGTAACGGGGAGTGTTGGCTCAAACGCAGGCTCATTGTGAATGTTTCAGGGTGTGTCACATCCTGCGTTTGTGATCCACTACGCAGATAATATGGCTGCAGCGTCTCAGTACCCGCGGTCACTCTGCGCGACCATAGGGTTACTCACAACTCCGATGTCTGAACTGCCACCAATACTGTGTCTTTGTACATAATTGCTTTGCAAAGCTGCCAATCAGCGTCTCAATACAAATCCCGATGGCTGCGACATTTGCATATTTTCACAAGGCCCTGTCAGTACTGTATATAATATAAGCAATTGGCAACTATGGGGCTGATGCAGAGTTGAACATAAGTCGTCCGTAATTGTTCCCGCATTGTGTGCCAGGGGGCTTGATTCGGAGATGGACCCAATGGCAATGATTACGCATATGGAGCGATTGTTTGCCAGTGAACATGCGTATAAGTCACAATGTGCATGCGCCATGATTATATTGCGATTACATACGCACAGAGGAGCCACTCGCAGAGTAAGTGACGGGTAGTCAGTGTTTGGGGTGGTAACGGGGGGTGGGGGGGATAACAGAAAAACACAGGCATGTCTGACCGTTTAAACGCTGTTTCATGGGTGTGCATAAATTAGTCATTGCAGTTACATTTGCAGCATGAGAGCTTTCAGTGTGTGACGAGAGCTACAGTGTTTGCGGCTGGCCAGACCTACCGCAAGGGCAAGATGGCTGCTTGATGTGCAACGATGTTTCCGATATTTATGCAGGTAAGCGATGTCGTATGCAGATGAGAAGGCAGCAGGGGCGTCCCTGTGCTCGGGTGATCTTTGCAACCTTTAGCATATTTTCGTATCTGCGTTGCGTGCAAAATCACAGCTGCAATTGCATTAGTGTCCATCTATAAATCAGGCCCTAAATGCAGATATTCTCCCATATGTAGAGTTGTATGCATCTCTGTGGTCAGACCAGCAGTATCTGTACACTTTTTTTCATAGTTTTCATCATAAGTAGTGCGCACTTACACAAGCTCTATTCCTGGTGCAAATGATTCAACTGAATACAGGCGGAATTACACATGCGCACATCTCTGTATAGTCAGCACATCTCTGTATAGTCAGCACACCTCTGTATAGTCAGCACATCTCTGTATAGTCAGCACATCTCTGTATAGTCAGTTCACAATTACATATGGGCACATCTCTGTATAGTCAGTCCACAGTTACATATGGGCACATCTCTGTATAGTCAGTCCACAGTTACATATGGGCACATCTCTCTATAGTCAGTCCACAGTTACATATGGGCACATCTCTGTATAGTCAGCACATCTCTGTATAGTCAGCACATCTCTGTATAGTCAGTCCACAGTTACATATGGGCACATCTCTGTATAGTCAGTCCACAGTTACATATGGGCACATCTCTGTATAGTCAGTCCACAGTTACATATGGGCACATCTCTGTATAGTCAGCACATCTCTGTATAGTCAGTTCACAATTACATATGGGCACATCTCTGTATGGTCAGTCCACAGTTACATATGGGCACATCTCTGTATAGTCAGTCCACAGTTACATATGGGCACATCTCTGTATAGTCAGTCCACAGTTACATATGGGCACATCTCTGTATAGTCAGTCCACAGTTACATATGGGCACATCTCTGTATAGTCAGTCCACAGTTACATATGGGCACATCTCTCTATAGTCAGTCCACAGTTACATATGGGCACATCTCTGTATAGTCAGTCCACAGTTACATATGGGCACATCTCTCTATAGTCAGTCCACAGTTACATATGGGCACATCTCTGTATAGTCAGTCCACAGTTACATATGGGCACATCTCTGTATAGTCAGTCCACAGTTACATATGGGCACATCTCTGTATAGTCAGTCCACAGTTACATATGGGCACATCTCTCTATAGTCAGTCCACAGTTACATATGGGCACATCTCTGTATAGTCAGTCCACAGTTACATATGGGCACATCTCTCTATAGTCAGTCCACAGTTACATATGGGCACATCTCTCTATAGTCAGTCCACAGTTACATATGGGCACATCTCTGTATAGTCAGCACATCTCTGTATAGTCAGTTCACAATTACATATGGGCACATCTCTGTATAGTCAGTTCACAATTACATATGGGTACATCTCTGTATAGTCAGCACATCTTTGTATAGTCAGCACATCTCTGTATAGTCAGTCCACAGTTACATATGGGTACATCTCTGTATAGTCAGCACATCTTTGTATAGTCAGCACATCTCTGTATAGTCAGCACTTCTGTATAGTTAGTCCACAGTTAAATATGGGCACATCACTGTATAGTCAGCCAGGGCCGGCGCTACCACTAGGCAAACTTAGGCAGCTGCCTAAGAGCACCGGCCACTGCAGGGCGCCTCTGGAATAATGTGTAGTGCGTACCGCACATAAGTGCAGCCACTACTAGTAAGAAACACACAGCCGCCGGCGCCGGCAGCTGTGTGTTTGTTTTAGCAGCCGAAGAGAGTCAGACAGACTGTCATCGGCTGCTGCGCCCACTGCCGGAGCCGGGATGGAGCTCACTCATGAACTCCATTTTCCAGCTCCCGCAGTGGGTGATGGGAGAGACGTCATGTAGAGCGGGCCGGCCCGGGGGGGACAGAGGAACAGACGCCGGAGTGGGGATTAAGGTAAGTGGAGTTTTTTTTGTTTTTTTTTTACGTGTGTGTCTGTCTGGCCCTGGGATCACTGCTGGGGGTACTGCTGGGGGAGGGGGACAGACTACTACTGCGGCCACTGCTGGGGGGGACTACTGCTGGGTGGGACTACTCCTGGAGGCACTGCTGGGGAGGGACTACCACTGGGGGCACTGCTGGGGGGGACTACCACTGGGGTCACTGCTGGGGGGACTACTACTGGAGGCACTGCACTGGTGGGACCACTACTGGGGCACTGCACTGGTGGGACCACTACTGAGGGCACTACGTAGGTGGGGATTACTACTGGGGGCACTGCATAAGGGATTGTGTAGCTACACGAGGGGGGGGGCGCAAGGTTGAAGAAATGCCTAGGGTGCCAAGAAACCTTGCACCGGCCCTGTAGTCAGTACATATTTGTATAGTCAGTCCACAGTTACATATGGGCACATCACTGTATAGTCAGTCTGTAATTACATATGGGCACATCACTGTATAGTCAGTCCACAGTTACATGTGGGCACATCACTGTATAGTCAGTCCACAATTACATATGGGCACATCACTGTATAGTCAGTCCACAATTACATATGGGCACATCACTGTATATTCAGTCTGTAATTACATATGGGCACATCACTGTATAGTCAGTCCACAATTACATATGGGCACATCACTGCATAGTCAGTCCACAATTACATATGGGCACATCACTGCATAGTCAGTCCACAATTACATATGGGCACACCACTGCATAGTCAGTCCACAATTACATATGGGCACATCACTGTATAGTCAGTCCACAGTTACATATGGGCACATCTCTGTATAGTCAGTCCACAATTACATATGGGCACATCACTGTGTAGTCAGTCTGTAATTACATATGGGCACATCACTGTATAGTCAGTCTGTAATTACATATGGGCACATCACTGTATAGTCAGTCCACAATTACATATGGGCACATCACTGCATAGTCAGTCCACAATTACATATGGGCACATCACTGCATAGTCAGTCCACAATTACATATGCGCACATCACTGCATAGTTAGTCCACAATTACATATGGGCACATCACTGTATAGTCAGTCTGTAATTACATATGGACACATCACTGCATAGTCAGTCCACAGTTACATATGGGCACATCTCTAAATAGTCAGTCCAAAGTTACATATGGGCATATCACTGTATAGTCAGTCCACAGTTACATATGGGCACATCTCTAAATAGTCAGTCCACAGTTACATATGGGCATATCACTGTATAGTCAGTCCACAGTTACATATGGGCACATCACTGTATAGTCAGTCCACAGTTACATATGGGCACATCTCTAAATATTCAGTCCACAGTTACATATGGGCACATCACTGTATAGTCAGTCCATAATTACATATGGGCACATCACTGTATAGTTAGTCCACAATTACATATGGACACATCACTGTATTGTCAGTCCACAATTACATGTGGGCACATCTCTGTATAGTCAGTCCACAGTTACATATGGGCACATCTCTGTATAGTCAGTCCACAATTACATGTGGGCACATCTCTGTATAGTCAGTCCACAGTTACATATGGGCACATCACTGTATAGTCAGTCCACAATTCTGTAAACAGGCCCTCACTGAACTTTGCCTATTTGCACACTCTTCGTTACACCTCCTCCTTTTGCCTGGATGCATGCCACTCTGCATCGCCCATAGCTGCATACATTTGGTACTGTAGCATTTGCAGTGTGAAAACATGCAAGCTACACCCTGCAAATGGACTTGCTTTCACCACTGCATAAGCCCCACAAGCTCACAATATTGCAGATTTTGAGACTGTCCCACTTTCAAAACAGAAAGTGGAGTACGTGGGATGTTTTACAAGATATATAATTTTTAAATAGCTGGGATATAAAACAAACAAAATAAACCAGTTAAACAGTCTACTTAAAATCTCTTGGAAGTGGAATAGTTTACAAGCTAAAATCAGAAAATCACTGTTTAGATTGTTAACATTCAATGGTTAAATGTCAACACTGTCATAATGTGAAATCTCTTAAAAAGCCAAAGCGCTGTCTGAGAGCAGATGGTAAAGGGGGTGTTAGACCCTTATGTTATAGAGAGTAATAATAAAGAGGATACCAGCACTGATTAATACTTATGCTAAAAATATAGAATAGTCAAATGAACGGTTAATAGTAAAAATTAATTAACATTTATTACATGAAAAAGACACCTCAAAACACCTAAGCATGTCTCACATAAAAAGACCATTTAAGTGCAATAAAAAAATTGCAGACCCAAATAACTGATTACAGGTAAAGTAGATATATCCTCAATAACTTGAATCAATGGTTACTCCTTTATGTCCATAAATCCCAAATATGCAGCAAGATATCACCGGTACAAGAATCCCAGAGTACATGCAGTACTTTAGCAGCCATTGCTTGCAAATAATTAGGCTGATGTGGATCCACCAGATATTCCTTGTAGCCGCTAATAGTGTAGGGCATATGAGTCAAATCCACAGGAGAAGAGATAAGAGAAGTCCAAAAGAATGGGTCCAAGTGCAGTGTATAGTGCTCAACGCGTTTCGCTCCTTTAATTACACTGGGCAGACAATTTGTTAATGCGTTTGAATTTGAATCAGTTTAATACACTCTGGAACCGGCATAGACTCTCAGGCGATGTCACTGTCACGTCCCAGAACGCAGTCTCCTCACTTCTATACTACAACGGGCTGGGATTTATGGATATAAAGGAGCAACCATTGATCTACCTCTATTCAGTTCTTTGGGTCCATCTGCGATTTTTTATTGCCCTTAAATAGTCTTTTTTATGTGACACATACTTAGGTGTTTTGAGATGTCATTTTCATGTAATAAATGTTAATTATTACTATTAACCGTCCATTTGACTATTCTATATTTTTAGTATAAATATTAATTAGCGCTGGTATCCTCTTTTTTTATTACTGTCATAATGTGGACAGAAATGACAACAGTGTAATTTATAACTTTCTACTATAAATAAGTATACATAATAGTAATAATAATAATAATAATAATAATAATAATAATAATAATAAGAAAATTAAGAAAAAATGAAGGGTGTGAGCACTTTAAAAGTGAAGAACCGCTGCTGTAAGCAATCAATGGTGCTAGTCTTAGCTATAAAAACATACAGAGATCAGCCACAATTCAGGAAGCGGCATAATTATAACAGACATCAAATTATTAATTATCAACTTATATTTGCCTACAGTAACTGCAATTACCTTTGGATTTTGCACAGTGCACAGCTGGCATACACCGGGGCATAGATTACAGAAATAACAGCAGTTTCATTCCTCCTAGGAAAGATCATTAACTATATTTTTATTTATTTATTATGAATTTGGCTGATAAATAGTCATATATGTGGGTCTGAAAAATCTAATATTCATACTGAAGACTACTTGGATCCAATTTAGCACACATCCTGTGTACTGTGATCATCCTGTGTACTGTGGTAGAGATCATCCTGAGTACTGTGGTAGAGATCATCTGGTGTACTGTGGTAGGGATCATCCTGTGTACTGTGATCATCCTGTGTACTGTGGTAGAGATCATCCGATGTACTGTGGTAGAGATCATCCAGTGTACTGTGGTAAGGATCATCCTGTGTACTGTGGTAGAGATCATCCTGTATACTGTAGTAGGGATCATCCTGTGTACTGTGGTATGGATCATCCTGTGTACTGTGATAGAGATCATCCTGTGTACTGTAGTAGGGATCATCCTGTGTACTGTGGTAGGGATCATCCTGTGTACTGTGATAGAGATCATCCTGTGTACTGTGGTATGGATCATCCTGTGTACTGTGATAGAGATCATCCTGTGTACTGTGGTAGGGATCATCCTGTGTACTGTGATAGAGATCATCCTGTCTACTGAAGAACCTATTGCACTTTGAAACCTACACATGCACAATTTATGACAAAAAGCAATACACAGACATTGAGATATCTTACAGTATCAGTATACAGTATACAGTATACAGTATAACCATGAGACTGTAAAGTGGCTTCACAAAGTAAGCTGTATATGGGTTATCCATGAAAAACAAATTGTAACAAAACTATCCAAGCAAAAGACAGTTAATGGGATGATTAGTAGTCATCATACTCATTGGAGCGGGGGCTGGGGCCAATATGACGCATTTCAATGCGAAACAAGTAATCGTCCGCCTGTTGTGTCATCGGATGCTTGGGCGGACGTGGTCGTGGTTACTTGGACACTCTTCCGGGTGGCTGGGAGTGCGTTCCAATTTTCAGGAGCCTCCTGGCCATTCCTGGGGAGTAGGCAAGTATGCCATGAACCCACTAACGCAAAATATTTCACTGTAGGTGTACATTATAGGTGTGGTAGTACTTTGTAGGCGTGGCAATACATTGTAGGTGTGGCAGTACATTGTAGGCGTGGCAGTACATTAAAAATATTCTACACTCTACTATTTTCTAGCATCTTTAATGACCACCACTAACTATCTCCCTTCCACCAGGTTCATGCAATTTGTTACACATTCCCTGTAATGGAGCACACATGCCCTGCAATTCAGCACCCATCCCCTGTAATGCAGGACCCATCCCCTGTAATGCAAGACCCATTCCCTGTAAGGAAGGACCCATCTCCTGTAATGCAGCACCCATTCCCTGTAATGCAGGACCCATCTCCTGTAATGCAGAACCCATCCCCTGTAATGCAGAACCCATCCCCTGTAATGCAGGACCCATCTCCTGTAATGCAGGACCCATCTCCTGTAATGCAGCACCCATTCCCTGTAATGCAGGACCCATTTCCTGTAATGCAGCACCTATTCCCTGTAATGCAGGACTCATCCCCTGTAATGCAGCACCCATTCCCTGTAATGCAGCACACATGCTTGAGTACTTTAAGTCCTATTGCGCATGCGTGGGCAGCATATACGCAAGCCCATAGGCCAATGCCATTTGTACATGGTGATGCCTATTGGGCAGAAGCTCCGGAAAGTTACGCTTTCTGGAGCTTACTGCATACAGGCACATTGCAGCTCCATACAATACTATGGGGCTTGCTGTGTTGCGGGTATGCAGCAGATATTGGACCTTTTTAATATTACTGCATTTTTACTAACGACACATCCTGCACAGAGTGACTTGAGATATAAATATGGCTACACAGTGTCTTAACTGGGACCAGCGCCATAGCAGGACGGCAGTGCGCTATGTGCTTCACTGCCGCCCCTCTCGCTCGCCCCTGCCCCCCTCCTCCCCCAGAGCGCTTACCTTTTCCTCTGGGAGGTGGGTGAAGGGCGGGGATCTTCGTCGGCATTTCTGGTGCGCCCCGCAGTGCTCCTGGAGGTCTCTTCCTGCAGACCTCTCCAGAGCCGGGCAGTTCGTGGCCGGTGCCGCCAGAGGATTCCGTCCTGTGCGGAGGCATCGGCCGCCCCACCCTCCCTACGGCCCTGTCTAGGTCCACAGGTTTCAGCTGAATGAAAGATGAAGTCTCCTTCCAAAGTTTTTAATGATCAATGATGTAGAGCAGTGGTTCTCAAACTCTGTCCTCAGGACCCCACGCAGGTCATGTTTTCCAGGTCACCCAGCAGGTGCACAGGTGTACTCATTACTCACTGACACATTTGAAAAGATCCACAGATGGAGCTAAATATTTCACTTGTAATTCTGTGAGGAGACCTGAAAAACGTGTACGGTATGGGGTCCTGAGGAACGAGTTTGAGAACCTGTGATGTAGAGTACTAAGCGGAGGAACTCCAATACCAATGAAAGAGTATTTTGTATAGATTATCTTTGTATTGTGAACATATTGGCATATTACATACTTGCCTACAGTACTTTACCTTAACGTCAGAGAGACTCAAGAAACTTGGGTGACACTCCTGGATCCTGGAATGAGTAAGTAGGTCTCCCAAAATCAGTGCCCTGTTGGCCACGGCTTGATGACGCGATTTGTGGTGAATTGTGTCATGGTGGCCTTGCCCCCTACATTATACTGCAGGGAATGGAGGCCATGATGATGTGATTGTAGCACCATGCCTCCCTGTACCACGCACCGCACATCGCCCACTTGGCTGCCCCCTCCTGAAGAGAAAGGGTAGTCGGAGGATCAGCAAGTTTGTATTCGTTCACTCTCTGTAATCGCAGACGAAAATTAGTATTTTCCCTAGGGCAGATTCCTTTTTAATCCCTTATTTATGTTTAGGAAACGGGTGAAGCGCAGGAAGATTGTATAGGTGACTAATCAGCTATAGAAAGGCTCCTGGTAAGCTGTGAAAACTACAGATTTAGAAAAATCAGTGTCTAAAGCACAATCTGCTGGTGAACAAACTTCACAACTCAAAATGATCCCTAATCCCAGAGAAAGACAACAACTTCCTAGTGAATAGTGTTTACAAGATCCTCATATTGATATATTTTAGGCTCATCCATGGTTACATCAGTTTGGGGTTATACGATTAACAATACAAACGGGTTTAGCAGGAAAGATATATCCCTGTCACACATGAAATTTAGTTGCATGTCTATCGGTTGTAATTCTGGACGCTTCTAGTCCTCCCACTGCTCAGAGCAGCCATCGTCACTATTATCAGCCTTTGGCCAAGCCCCATCCTTGGTTAGGGAGATCCTATTGATATAGGACAGATCTCTGAAAACATTCACCGCTGAAAAGCTCGCAGCTCTGTCTACACGCCCACCACACTCCTACGGGAGGCTTCTTCTGTGCACGAGCGCCCTGCTGACACCATAATATCCATTCAGACATATGTGAGCGGTGACCGAGATGTGGCCAACTCAGAATGGCTGGTAGTGGCTGTCCGTTGTGTATGTGATGTATGCACACCTTGCTAAACATCACTAGGCCCATGGTCATATTTATCAGGCTGCATACATGAAATATTTTGACCAAATGAAACAGGAGTTTCATAGTCCTAATTCTGCTTTTTTTTTTTTAAATACTTCCAAATATGTCATGCCTTGTCTCCCCAATTTGGGGACTCTCCCCCTTGTTTTTCTATTTCCCCAGTTAAGAAGCTGCTCTTTTCCATGGGGACTCATAAGACTACTTCTGTTTTATATTTCGCCATGAACTCTCAATTTTTTTTTTGAAGACTGATTTAGGGGTTCCCTCAGAGAAGAGGTGGTCTCAGTTAATTGGTTGTACACACAGGGCCATAACTAGGGGTGTGTCATCGCCCAGGACCAAGGGCGTATTAAGAGAGGAGGGGGTCCGTGTTCACTTCCCGTCTATGGTCCCCTCCTCTATGTCCGGCGGCCGATGCGCACTGACAGCCTCAGTAGACTCCGGGCACTAGTCCATGCCTGGAGTCTACTGCGCATGCACAGGTCACCGTGAAAATGGCGCTGCAGTCAATTTCCTGGCTATTTCCCTGCTGCGCATGCGTAGAATGCTGGGAAAATGGCCGCGGCAGACAATTTCCTGGCTATTTCCCTGCTGCGCATGCGTAGAATGCTGGGAAAATGGCGCTGCAGACAATTTCCTGGCTATTTCCCTGCTGCGCATGCGTAGAATGCTGGGAAAATGGCAGCGGCAGACATTTTCCAGGCATTTTGTGTAGCACCTCTCCAGCCGACGTGTGACTTCGGAGAGGTAAGTATTAAAAAGTATGAGTGCAGGACATGGGGTGTGGGCTCCCCTGGACCAGGACCCTTTAAACAATTTTCATATGCTTTGGTCCCTTTGGTATGAGATTCGTCATGGTAGGTGTGTTGGTGGAGGTACTGTGAGTACTGTGTAGCTGTGCTGGGAGAGCAGCCCATGCACTTACATTTGTGTTATCTTATTACGCCTTGTACAATGTACTTTACTTGGTGTTTGCACTGCGATGGTATTGCAATGGCTATTATGTGGCATGTACATTATTTTCTTGCCGCTTCGATATGAGACCTTTGTATTTTTTGTCATTTATTTTTTTGGATTTTTTTGTTTTCTCTCCCATACTGCATTTAAGTCTGGCGCTTGGTTAGCTGTGTAGATTTTTGTTTTTGTCTCTTTATGTTTTTTTGTTACGCTTACATTTAATAAGAATACCTTATCGAAAGAAAACTTCACTAGATCTATAACACCCGGAATTGCGTGCAACTCGGAGTCGGGCATCATGTCTTTGGTGAAATGTATGGAGTATAATACTCAAAACAGGACCATTGGTACCACTCCATTGGCATCAATAGGAAAAGCTCATTTACTAACAGTCAATTTGAAAATAGACACAAAATCGACTCAAAATTGTCAACTTCAATAGAACCATCAGAAATAGTTCTATTTGATTTGAAATCATGTAGAATTGTCTGAAAACTCAATATGATGGTAAGAAAAAACACAGAAGATAAGCATGTGTGGCACTCTGGCTGTATAAATAATGCATTTAAAGGCATAGCAATGATTTAAAAAAAATTGTGGATGTGTTGCCCAATAGGAATGCTTTTTGTATAATTTTGGTTCCATTTTGGGTCGATTTGGTGAATAGAACACATTTAGAACTTCAAATAGAAACCAATACACCAGTAAAATCAGAATGGAAACCAAAATCGACTTTTAGTAAATTAACCCCAGTATGTCTTAATTGGTGTGGGACAGATTTCAATAGTGCATGACATTGAGAAGATTAAAAATATTAAGAAACTTAAGCTGCCTATACACGGTGCGATATAGCAGCCAATCCGAGGGATTGGTATGATGACGCTGCTATATCGTACCATGTGTGGGCATGATATCGGCCAGTGGGCGCTCCCGTGGGGTTGTACATCGCACCTCCAGATCTTACTGCCTGTTCACTTGATCTGGGGAAGCGATGTACGATCCCATGCAGCGCTGTGCAGGTGGGGGAGACTGGTGCCAGCATATCGGGTGGCTAGGCATCAGATCGCTCCGTGTGTGGGGACCGCCTGATATGTCGCCCACCAGATCGGCCGTCGCGTCGCAAGGTGCATATCGCACCGGGTATGGGCAGCTTTGGATAGAAGCGTTCTTATTTATTTATTTATTAGATCTACTAACCAGGAATTTCAAATAAATGTAATTGCTTTGGTCAGAAACAATAGCTGAGGAGACCTCCAAGTTCTAACTGCATCTTGATTTATTTATATAGCCCTGGAAAGTTAGAGAAGGGGTAGATAATGGAATAATGTGTATGTGTAATAGACTATCATATATATTGATTGACTATTCTTCTAAATGCAAAGGCGAAGATATACGCACACGTTGGGCCTGATTCAGACTTGGAAACAGAGAGAGATATCTCTCTCAACTGACCATCTTGGTGAAACCATGCTGCACTGCAGGTGGGACAGATTTAAAATATGCAGAGAGATTTAGATTTGGGAGAGAGGTGTCCAAACTGACATCTAAATTGTAGAGTAATAATAAAGCTGTGCAGTATTTGTGGGCTACATGTAAAAGCAGCCAGTATTTAACCTACATGCAAAAAAAAATTATGTATTTACCCCCCTTGCATTGCAACATGGTTTGTCCAGGTACACAGTTAAGTGCGATCTCTCTCTCTATTCCCAACTCTGAATCAGGCCCATTGTACGGACTGCAGTACACAATATTATACTGGCATATAGGACCTACTTATCAATAGGGCCCGTTCTCCAGCAATATGGCTGATTTACCTTGAAGCTGCAATCTGCTAGAAAAGCGAATGCAATACTTAACCATCCTGGTGATTCTTGCTGGGAACTGTAAGGATATGGTACCTCTCTGCTGGGCTACCCTCCCTTACATACGCACATACGTGAGCTGAGGAGAGAAGACTGAGGGCCTCTTCTGGGGGGCACAGATACGGCTCATGCTCATAGGAAACCCACTTCTGGACCTTATCAGTCTATAGGGCAGTTGCAGAGGTATCGCCTAGCCCTCCCCTTATAGTGTGTGATCAGTGGCGTAACTAGGGGGGGTCGGGCAGGGGTTGTGCCCTGGGCGCCATGGGACCGGCGGCGCGGGGGGGGGGGGGGGGCGCCGCCGGCCACGGTCTGGCCCGCCCTAGATAGCCACAAGTGTAGCGCCGACCGCAGTGATTGCGGTCGGCGCTACACATTTACACAGGACCGGCGCTAGGCTTCCAGCGCCGGTCCTGTGCTGCACGCCTGAGCCCGTTCCCTCCCCCTGAGCGCTTGCCCAATAGCGCTAGGAGGCAGGCTCAGGCTGTGCATAACACACGCATCGCCTCCAGCGCTGGCGGCGATGCATGTGTTAAACAGCAGCCAATGAGAGTCAGATAGACTCTTATTGACTGCTGCAGCACCCACTGCAAGAGCCGGACTTCCGTCCGGCTCCTGCAGTGGGTAATGGGACAGACGTCATGACGTCTGTCCCATTATGCTGAGCGCGCCAGCCCAGGCGGACTGGCGGGCGGCGGCGGGAGCGGCGTCGCGGACCGGAGCAGCAGCAGCGTGGATTCAGGTAAATATGTTTTTATATATATATATATATAAATATATTTTTTTTTTTAACCTATCTGCAGAACGGGGGAGGGGGGTGGCTACTACTGGGAGGACCTCTACTGGAGGTGGGGGCACCATTATTGGGAGGACCTCTACTGGGGGGGGGCTACTACTGGGGGCACTTAATCGGGAGGGGGAACCTCTACTGGGGACTACTACTTGGGGGGGAACTACCACTGGGGGCATTATTAAAGGGGCCTACTAGTAGAGGCACTGCACTCGGGGGACCACTACTGGGGGCAATAATAGGAAGGGCCACTACAGGGGGCACTGGATAGGGGGGATCACTACTGGGTGCCTGCATATTGGGACCACTACTGGGAAAACTGCATGGGGGGGGCTACTGCTGGGGGCACTATATAAAGGGCACTGCATAGGGGGGGGACTACTACTGGGGGCACCATATAAAGGGCACTGCATAAGGGGATACCGCTACTGGGCACACTGCATTGTGGGGACTGCTATTGGGGGCACTGCATAAGGGGGAACACTACGTGGGGCACTGCATTTGGGGGGCCACTACTGGGGGTACTGAGTAAGGGGAACTAATTGGGGGCTGTATAAGCGGGACCACTACTGGGGATACTGTATAAGGGGCACTACTATGCGCCTGCATCTGCATAAGAGGGACCACAACTCCATACTGGGGGTACTGTATAAGGGGTACTACTGGGGTTAAAGTGCATATGGATAGGAATGTTCAGTGTGAAAATAAAGGGGTGTGTCATGTTGACACGCCCCATTTTTAAGTGACCACGCCGATTTTTTGGCCGCGCACACCGGGGGTGCGGGGCTCCCTTTTCAAATTTGCCCTGGGCTCCAAATACCCTAGTTACACCACTGTGTGTGATGGAGTTGGGAATGGTGTGTTTCGCTCCTGCTCTGATTAATACCTCAGGGAGCACTGCGAAGCATTTGCCTTCCCCCTCACACCCATCCACTGCAGCTGGACAGGAACAGAAGTCGGTGTACTTGCAGAGTTCTGCTCATCTCATGCTTTTATTTTATAGTGCCACAAAAGGACTGCATTGTCAGCTGTCTGACCTGTATTAGGTTCCATTAGGACACCTTCCTATGACATACTTAAAGTTTAATATGACAAAGACCATTAGGATGATGGGCAGAACTATGGGAGACAATGGAGGCGCCTCCTGCTGGGCGCCAGCACTGAAAGGGCACCTCCTCCATTGCCCACAATATATTTACCCCACTTAGGACTGTAAATATGTACCACAACGGCCGCCCAATACATGGCACCTCTTCCCGGAACCTGAGAAGCTACCATATACTATTTCTTCATACACACACAACGATTTTGTTACCAAAGATTTTATGAACGATTTTCTGTCAGATTATCTGTCAGATTTTGTAAAGTGTAATGAACGATTTTTTTTGAACTACAAACGATTTTTGCATATTCCCTTACTGAAAATCGTTCAGCTGACAAGTCTGACTGAACTACAAACGTGAACGTGCATGAACGATAATCGTTCATCGTTTGACTCAGAAAGTGAACAATTTTTTCAAACGATTATCGTTAAATGATATCGTTTAACGATAATCGTTCAAAAAATCGTTGTGTGTGTATGCAGCTTATGAGATAGATAGAAAGATAGATATTAGATAGATAGATAGATAGATAGATAGATAGATAGATAGACATGAGATAGATAGATAGAAATATAGATATGAGATAGATAGATAGATAGATAGATAGATAGATAGATAGATATGCATATTTATTTTCCCTTTTTTTTTTTTAGGGGGGGGGGGCACCAAATTATAACTTGCCTCCAGGCATCTGACATTGAATTCACACCTCTGATGATTATTATTAGGAGAGCTGGTAGCCTTTAATGAACAGGTATATGTTCAGGTGTTATTTAGTAGCATCCTCCTGAAATGTTACTAAATCTGGCCCCTTTCTTTCCTATGCATTGGCAATGCGGTTTCATGTAAGAACAATGGCTTAGGAGACAATGGCCCTCATTCAGAGCCACTCGCTATTTGCGGTCGTTCGTTCTAAAACAAGGTGTGGCTATTCAAATGAACCGTTCGCTGTTTGCGGTCTGTTCACGCCTCTAGGTCTGAACGAGCGAACAAAACTTGCGCTCATTTTTTGGAAAAATACGCCCCCTGGCCGCTCGCATCCTACGTCATGTCCGCTATTTATTAGATTAATCGAGTACATCGACCAGGGTATGAACTGCTCGCTATTCTTGGGGCTGGTGTTTGCTACCACAATTTTGCGAGCAGTTCTGGCTATAAAAGAACCCAGTGACGTGGGCAATGACGCTGCTGTTTTAAATATGCACACCCATAAAACGCCCGTTTTGACCTTTAAGCACGCCTGCGATAGGATCACCACTCCCCGTTTTCAAGCACCTTCCCATGTTACCACCCACATACGCCTCATTCTGTCGCTCAAATTATCAGGCATTCGCTATTTTGCGAGCACATGAATTTCGGCCGCACTGAGTGGTTCGCGCATGCGTATAACGATCCGTATGCATGCGCAGTTGGGCAAACATCGCTCGGAGCGAACGAGCAGCCACTTGCGTCCGGCTCTGAATCAGGGCCAATGTGGCTAATAATACAAAAAAGCAACAACAGTTCAGTAGTTAGCTGTGGGAAAAGGTTATTTGTTGTCTACACATAATCAGATTTTATTGTATTACATCAGTGTTTTTACAATAATCTATTATTGTACGACTCAGCAAAATCTACTATGAGAATTCAATAAGCTGGGATTGCAAATATACATTTCTATGGGCCTGATTGAGAGTTATATGCTATTACATTCGCAGCTACGATCGCACTCACAATTTATGGGCCTGATTTCAGTAAGGAACGCAAGTGAGAGAACGCACACACTTGGCCGCTGCGTCAATGCATACGCGTGGCATCCGCAGCACAAGGATGCAGTCGCCCAGCACTACATAATGCCGCCGCCTTTACCCTCCACTAACGTCCGTACCGATGCACAAGGCTGAAAAACATTGAGTAACATCGGATCCGCACGCAGACTAAAGGTAGACCTGACCCTGCTGCAAGAGTTGCGAGACTTCTTGCACGCAGAGGGACGCCAGGCTGCGTCTGGCATCTCAGTGGCACTTCCTGTCAATCGATATCGGAGGGGACTACGTCCTCTCTGCGTGTGCCGTGCAAATCTGTAGCCGGATGCAGTGACTGGTTCGCGCACGCGCATTGCGACGCATGCGCAGAGACGCAACATGGGCTGAATCCGTGCATTCCTTGCTGAATCATGCCCTATGTGCGGAAATATGCTAATGCCTGCTAACAGACTCCTCTCCTGATATAGCGTGCGACGGACTGAGAAAATGTTGCTACACCCACTTCCCCAATGTGCATTGAGTGCAGATCCTCCGGGGGATGAAAACACACTACCATCGATGCAACATCGGAACTTTCTGTCTAAAAATGGCCTCTGAGACTGTGGTTCTGCGATTGTGAATGCAGCTACAATAACACCCTTGGAACTCCCATAACATCCCCACGGATTGGCCTTCTTTTGTGGACACTGTAGACCACCTCCCCGAGTAAATCCAGGAATGCCCACGGATTGCAGTAGTCTGTCCAGGACTTTGCGATCACAGAGACGTTACGTATGCTGTGTGCAGTTGGGACTTTTCTCAAGCGTTTTTTTTGCTACTGTGCAAAACACTAACTGCATGAACATGGGCGTAGCGTACAACTCTCAGTCAGGTCCTATATATACAGTATATTTCGGGAATATTTTCAAGTTGGATGAACTTTGCTTTGTCTGTGTTTTTTTTAACCTAATGACAATGACTGATATATTTGTTCTAGATTCCTCATCAATAGCATGGGGACAAGGGCCTTCTCCCATGACAGCATTTTCATACCAGATGGGCAACCTGAAGATGAGCAGGGGATTCAGGCAGTATCCCAGGACTACATTGTGGGAAAGGTGAAATCTATACAGGTAAGGGTAGATATCTAGCATGCACTGTCAGCTGGAGAGTGGAGTGCAACTGTTCCTAGTCTTTTTATTAGTCTGTTCTGCAATCTTTGTAAACAGAAGGACACATAGTTTATCTTACAGCTGCATATAATGAATGTATTTATATATTTGCTTTGTCTATTACAGCAACAATTAGGCAAAAATATTCGGTTTGGGCAACCACCACCAGCCAATGTAAAGAGGATGCAAGATTTGGGTGCTAGCACTGAGGAAATGGAGACACACAACAGCCCCAAGGAGATTTTAGAGGAAATGGACATGGGAAGCGAAGGCAATGGGGTAAGACTGAGGCTAAACTGTAAACCGGAAACTAATGAGATGACAAGTTTGAGAAATGAATGTGTGATATTAAGATTGAAGTCAGGACTCCTAAGGAAAAGTTATAATGTAAGAGTAAGATGTGGGCAATCTAAGATATATGTTACCTGCAAGTCCCCTTTGTGGCGTGAGTAAGTGTGGCTATATGGGCGGCCTACAATGGTTCTGATTCAGAGATGGACGGTATTGCACACCCGCACAGAAGCGGCTGTGCAATACCGTCCAACAAAAATGCAAATGCAGCTGGAGGCCTCTATAGGAAATAGTCCGTAGACGCTGCCTCGGATCACCACCACAACCAGTGCCTGGTCACTTGTGAGGCCAGGAAATCCGCGTCCACCAATGCAGACCCTGGCCTGGTCCCTCCCAGAAAACATCAATTATGTTGCAGCTAGGGAGGACTGTGAGCGAGATCGCAGGACCAATTCTGCACAGCGCAGAACGTGTCCTGTGCCTGCACAGATCCTAAACATCAGAGATGTACGCGAACCATCGGGTTAGAGTACATCTCTGAACCAAGCCCAAAATCCACGAATCCAGAGGGAGATCGGGCCAAGAGGAGAGTGAGTTGCGGATCATTGGCAGGCATGCATGCTGTTGCATTGACTAACCCTCTCCCCCTTATGGCTAATTGAATCAATCCCATAGGGGTCAATTCAATAAGCCGCACTTACGTTACTTTGTGATTCACGGATATATGTTTGCAGACCCTTAGTGCTGCATACAAAAACCCACAAGTCTGGGGCAAGATCGAGCTGCTGCGGGAGCGAGTTGAAGTGTCGTGGCCGGCGTTTCCACGCCTTTACAATGGAAATTGCCTATTGCTGCAATAAGACATTTAGAATATGCATTTTGAGCCTGTCCTTGCAATGTGTAAGAGGGTGTGGTATAAAAGAATGACAGTAAAAGGTCAACAGTCAATCGGGCGACACCAAATGGTTGGCATGCAATAGCTCGACAGTGCAGGTTCAAATTGTCGACACACCAATGGTTGACTTCTTTTATTATTATTTGTAATTTAACCCTAACCCTCCCCCTAGTGCCTAAACCTAACCCTCCCCCTAGTGCCTAACCCTAACCCTAACCCTCCCCCTAGTGCCTAACCCTCCCCATGTGCCTAACCCTCCCCCTAGTGCCTAACCCTAACCCTCCCCCTAGTGCCTAACCCTAACCCTCCCCATGTGACTAACCCTCCCCCAAGTGCCTAACCCTAACCCTCCCCCAAGTGCTTAACCCCAAACCTCCCCCATGTGCCTAACCCTCCTTGTAGTGCCTAAACCTAACCCTACCCCTAGTGCCTAAAGCTGGGTACACACTAGGTCGACACTTTCCAATTTGTCTGCCCGATGTGCGGGTCTTGACAGCTCAAATGGGCGGGCATTTAAATCACCCTCCCAGTTGAGCTGTGAATCACCACCTAGTCCCCGCAGCATGTGTATGGGTGGTCTGCAGGTTGTCCGTACACACAGCAGATCGGATATGTCTGTAACCTACGTTGTTCACAGACATATATGCTGTACACTCTCGAAGATGCACTATAGATATATCGCCCGTTCAATGGAACAGGCGATAGAACTATCAGTGTGTACCTAGTTTAACCCTAACTGTCCCCTACAAACCCGAACCCTAGCCCTTCCTCAAGTGCCTAACCCTAACCTTAAAAAAGTGTCGACAATTAGGTCATATAGTCAGAAGCAGTAGAAAGTCACTCCTTTTTACGAATGCCTATACGAATACTAACGTGGAATAATAGATTGGACATTCTACTATCTTTAACGTTTTCTGAAACATTTTTAGCCAGACATTTATTTTTCTTCACCTTTTCTTTATTTATTTTTAATATTTTGCTTCTAATTGGGTCTACTTGCTGTTTTATTAAACACAATAAAAGTTATATTTTAAACTTGGTTTCTTACAATATTACCGATTTGTGCACCTTGAAACTACACTTTCCTGTTCTCATTTGTTCAGTGCATATGTAGTTGGTGATATCTTCATAGGAGTGTTAATTGGAACTGAGGGCCTGATTTAGACCCGGTCGCAAGTGCTGAGCGCTCGCAAACGGGTCGATGGTGGCCTAGAGCGCATGCGCACGACGGAGCCGGCTCCGTCGTGCGATACGCGAGACCTGGATAGCGACGGGCAACCGTCGCTCCGGGTCTCGCACCAAAGGGGGCGTGCAGTTGATGTTGAGTGACAGCATGCCCCCTTTGGTGGGCGGGCCGTGGGCTTGGCTGCCCAGACGGAGGCGTTCCCTTGAGAACGTCTACCGTTTGGGGGCGGCCCCACTGACATCACAAGTAATGTCAGTGGGAGAGCTTTCGGCTCTGTTTGAGCCGAAAGCTCTCTGGGGCTTGTGGCCACGAGACCCTACCACAAGTCGTCGCAAAGCCCGATGGACGCGATGGTCTTGACCATCGCAACCAACATCCTGGCCGCTCGCATTAGCTGTAGGTGGCAACCCACAGCAATGCAAGCGGCCAGGAGGCCGCTCCATAAAAAAAAAAAAAAAAGACGCCCCTCTGTCAGAGCGTCCGGCTCTGAAATAGAGCCTGAGATCAATTATCCCTAGAACAATTGGCCCCTGTATGGTAACAGAATTCCTTGGATACTTCTGACATCCTTATAATCTACAGTGCAAGAAAATTCTCCTCTATATTTTTGTGGCTTCTGCCTTACCAGACACACAGCTGACTATTGTATATGTACAGTAATATTTGTGTTGTCTTTGTCTTCATACAGACCACAGGATCACCAAATTCCCACAGCCCAAGGAATGTTTCTGAGCAAGAACACAAAGCAGATGATAAGGTCATTATTATTTTGTATGACTATCTATTATATAACCTTCTATCTGTGTGTCTATTAGCCCGCCCCCTCACACTCACAGGTGTTTGGCCCCTGATGAACACCTGTCAAACAATATTACTTTTAAGACATTTATCTGAAATGCAACTATACAGTAAGAGCTTAAGGGTGTTGTCTATGTTGATTGTTTTATATTTTGCCTACAGCTTATTGGGAGCTCATATATGTATGCAAACTCTGCTAAATGTTCATTGTGAATTCATGTACCTAAGAGTATTTGTTCTGGGTTGGGTATGAAATACAGGCAGTCGGGATGCCTGCTGTCAAAATGCCAACAGTGGCATCCCAATGCTCGGTATCCCGACAGAGGTTGGGTAAGAATGCTAACCCTCCCCCCTTCTCCCCCTAACCCTCCCTTTTTGCACCCTAACCCCCCCGTTAGTGCCTAAACCTAATCATCCCCCCTTAGTGTCAAACCATACCCCCCATTGGTGCCTAACCCTAACACCCCCCAAAGCCTATACCTAACTGCCCTCGTGGTGCCTAAACCTCCCCCTCCCTCCACCGCGGCTAACAGATCCGGCATTCTGGCGTTGGTATCTAAACTGGCATCGGGATTTCAATGCCTATGTTTATTCCGATGCCGGGATTTCATTTTCAACAGCCGGCATCTCGTCCGCCTGCAAACTGACTACATCCCATTTGTTCCATATGATTGCAAACTCAATGAGAATCTGTCAATGTAAGAAGATGCCTTATACACATTGTGAAAATATATTCGTATGTGAATCCACTCCATATGACTATAGCCCCAATAGACTTATATTTTCTTATATTTTTTATATATTTGGGAATTAAACCAAGGAAAACTTCTTATTGACAAGTCTCTTCTCATAGCTTGCCATTTTTTTCCTTTGGACTTTCATTGTAAGTTAAACATTTCTGAAGCAGGAAAGTAGATAAGCCTAATGCTAGGTAATGGGACTGATCTCGGCTGCTCGGTCCAATTATTGCACAGAGTTTAAACAGCATGTCAGCTGTCATTCACAAACACATCAGATCGGCTTCTGTAAAAACATCACCCCAACGATCTTTAGGGAAATTTATTGTTCATATGAGAGTGATAATTGTGGACCATTCGCTTATCTTTTAGGTGTGTACCTAGCTTAAGTGTTATGTGCTCAACCATTGGGAAGCAGAATAATAACAAGGGTGGTTCTTTGGTTTGGGGGGCTGCCATTGGTGGTCCGGTCACCTGCCCTATACATTGCACATGCACAAAAAAATTAACAGAAAAAAAAGAGCCAATCAAACCTCGTGCATGTGCTCAATACCCGGCTTCTAGGGACTGCACCAGCTGCAGCTCCTAGAAGCCAGGTAAGGCTGGCACAATAAAGGCGAAAGTAGTTTCACATTGGAAGCACTTTATACTGTCAGTGCCAGGGGGAGAAAACACCTCTTCCTGGCACTGACAGTATGGCATGCAATTACTATTAGCAAAATAATGTGCTTTCAATGTGCAGCCAGTCACTGTAGTGCATGGACTGCGGCTCACTGGGGGGGAGGGAGTGGTGGATTTTACTGGGGAGCTTCAAACCTTCCACTAATAACGAACAATGGGCCTGATTCAGAGATGTACGCTATCCCGATGGTTATCGCACGTCTCCGATGTGTGCAGCCCGCCATCTGTGAGTCTGCTTGTAGTGCCTCAGCTTGGATGTGGAGCAGGGTGTTTCTGGGAGGGACGAGGCCAAGGTCTGTGTCAGCGGATACAGGTTTCCTGGCCTCGTCAGGTTGCGGTAAGCTTCAGCTACAGCAGCCTGGCCATAGGGGCAACCACCTGGACCGATGGTTGTAATGGTGATCCCAGGCTGCGACCTCTGTTGCAGTGCTTGGATGGCAGATGCAGCAAGGAAACATTTTCCATATTAGATGAACGGAATTGCACATCCACACATCCATCTCTGGATCAGGCCCAGTCTTCTGAATAGTGTCACTAATTACTGGTGTATATGAATTAATCGGGGTGAATTTCTCATTTAACAAATGAAGGTTTGGGAACAATGTAACACTACAACTGATTTATATGTAACCATAAAATGAAGAAGACACCAGCGTATTATTGTATCATGAATTATTATATAACCTGGCAAGGGACCTGGAAATATATTTTACATATCACTATTAAGCAAGGCTCAAGTAAATGGCATGTTATATTCTATGGTAAAACAAAGACCAGGCTTTATGGAGGGCTTGGCTGTTCAATATGCAGTTAAAAGATATTAGTTTAGTTTAGTTAAGTTTCATTAATACCTACAATATGATGATGATTAATGAAACAAGGTATGCGTGGCACAGTGGTTAGCATGGTTGCCTCACAGCACTGGGACTATGGGTATATTAGAGACTGTTGGGCAGCCAGATGTATGTTAGAGCTGCTTAGATCAGGGAATGAGATATTGGGCAACATGAATTAATGTACAGATTTCAGCTTTGTAGCCCACCAGGGCGACCTGCAAATTAACCTGTATTTGCAATGTCCAGGTGGTAGGATGATTCGGGTTGTAGAAGATGGCATTTGATGAGAGAGGCTGGCAAAATGATGGTCAGTTGACCTGTAACTTTGGGCTACTGATATCACACACCATCTACATTTAGTGACAGGTTACTCCCATCCGCACCTCAGAAATGGCTCATTTGCATGTACATGCACTACCCCAGCTGCTGTTGGATCACAAGGCGGGGGGCAATCTGACGACCCCCAGTAGGCATAAAATGCCATGGCAGACACACAGACTCTGGTCATTCTAGTAATCAGATTGAGGGGTGATCCTACCTTTATGGCTTCTCTCCTGCTACAGAAACAGATCCAGTAAGTGTGCTGACTTCTGTAATAAATCCTTATAATGCTATGAGAATTTTGTGCCATCATTGTATTACATCATACCTTTAACACTGTTCTGAGTGCATGTTCTGTATTCTTCTTACATGTCAAGTGCTAGATTGGTATTTTATTTAGATGTTGCCCATAGCAACCAATCAGATTCTAGCTATCATTTATCTATCACCTTCTACAAGATAATAGCTAGGTTCTGATTGGTTGCTATGGGCAACATCTCCACTTCTAAAAACCTGCACTTTAGTAAATATACCCCTTAGTAGTAGTGATGCAGATGATACTAGTAATTGTGTTATAGGAAATGGAGTTTTACTTATTTGTAGACGGACCAAGTGGTTGTTTTTGATTAATTAAATGTCACAACAGGCCCATGTGAGAAAGGATCGAAAATTGTAGAAATAGGAACTACAGATTATCAGATAACTAATATAATGTGTACAAGAACTAATGTAAAATAGAAAATATAATGATCTTTCATAGACCTGCATTATATTTATTTTCCTTAAATGTGAATTCTTTGCTTGTTTTCTGCATTACAGTTCACTCCAGTGAAATCAACGCGGCCAAAGAAGCTGTCTGGCACAATTGACTCTATAAACCTGGATGCTGTTCCTCGATCTGTCGCTCGCTTAGACAACAGTGCTGCTAAACACAAACTTGCTGTCAAGCCAAAAAAACAGAGAAAGAGACACAGGGGAATGTCCCAGGTAATGAACTGTGTTACACCACATAGTGTGATTGGTGTGAATGGTTAAATAGCAGGGCGGACCTGAAACGGACGTGAGGAAGACGACCATTACTTTTCGTATCCTTTATTATTGAGGTGATTGTTACCTCTCAACGTTAGCTGTGTAGGAGTTGGAACAAGCGCACACATGGCCATGGCATGCTGAAGATGGGGGCATGGCCATGCATCATAGGGGCCTTGCAGCGCAGTGGTGGACAGGACATACTTGCCAATTTACAATCTAATCCAGACAAAGCTGTCCTGACCAAGAAGGAGGGTCAAAGTCCCCAAATTGGGCCTATTACACCTAAATTGGGATGGTTATGAAGCATGGCTGAAGTGATCACAAGTCAGATGTGTTGAAGTGTTAGTTCTGACTTGTATTGACAGGTTGAACAGTAATAAAGTAATGAATAATGCTGGTGATTTGCAGTCAATGCTGAACATTTTTCTTTTCAACATCTTTATTTTTTATTTTTTACAGGAATACAACAGTGTAGAAATCTATGAACAAGAGATACACACAAAGCGATCTACTGACAAAACCACATACCACCCAATGGAAATATCTACTCAAGATATTATTATATCTGATCATTTGGAACATAAAGACTTACACAGTTCTGAGAACGTTCAACCTCCAACACCCAGTAGAGAGTGTGTAGGAAAGAAAAATGTGGAAGAGAAGCAGCAGGAGACAACTGTTCCCAAACATGAAGAAGTAAGTAGACAAGTAGATGAAGAAAGGAAGTTAGAAGCCGATAAACGGAGGGAACAGGAGGAACAAAGAAGAAAGGACATCATTAAAAACATAGAGCTAGAAAGGCTACAACAGATACTAAAAGAACAGAAAGAAAATGAAATGAGGGAACAGCGCAGGCGCGAGGAGGAGATACGACTGCGAGCAGAAGAAATACTGAAAGAGCTAGAAGAACATAGACGGCAGGATGAGCAGAGACGGCGTGAGGACCAGAAAAATCTCCAACTGCTGGAGGACATGAAAAGGCGTGAAATGGAAAAGCAGAAGAAAGCCCTTCAGATAGCAGAGCAGCAGAGAGCACTTCAAGTAGCAGATGAGAAGAAAAGATGTGAACTGGAACTGCTGAAACCCCTTCAGGTAACAGGGGAGCAGAAGAGAGATGAACTGGAGGAACAAAAAGCCCTTGAGATAGCTGTGGAGCAGAAGAGGAATGAATTAGTAGCGCAGCTAGGAGAGGAGCACAAACAGCACACACTGAAAGGACAGAATGTTTATGAATTAGGAGAAAACAGAACCCAACAGCATAATGATAAATTGAGCAATGATGATGTAATGAGAACAGAGGGACCGAAGAAGCCAGAGCAGGTACAGAAGGGAGAGCAGATAAACCAAGTCAACCAGCATGCAGTTCCAACAACGTCTTTCTCTCTAGATCCAGAAGGTAAATTCATAGTGAAAGATCGACTTGAAGAACAGATAATAAAGCCAGAGGTAAAAGAAGACGAAGGAGAATTAAAGCTGAAGCAGCAAACGGAGGATGACTTTCAAAAGCAGGAAAGAATTAATGAAGAACTGCGGTGGCAAGAACTTGACCAAAGGCAAAGGCCTTTTACATTTAAAGTTACATCAGGTGAAAAGCAGATTATATTTGAGAAAGTACATCTATCTCCAGTTACTCCACTGAAAGAGCCAGTGACACGTACTGAAACCCAGGACCCAAGCGAAAATAAGGCCAATATTAGCTCGCACGCTCTTCCATCTTCTCAGTGCATACCCCACACTGCAATTTTGGTTACAGGAGCGCAACTTTGTGGTACAGCTGTAAACCTTAATCAAATTAAGGACACCGCTTGTAAGTCTTTGCTTGGACTGACGGAAGAAAGAAAGTTAGATACCATGGAAACCAAACCCGAAAGAGAAAGAGACAATACTAAACATATCAGCAGTAAAACAAAATACACGTCTGAATCATTGGACAACGAATCAGTGTTGGCAGAGTTGGCTTCCATCAGGTCAAAAATACTAAGTAAATCAGAAAATAACAGTATAACTGAAGGTATCAGACAAGGCCCTCGGGTATCTAGTGATGACTGGACGGCCAAGGGCAGAGGCGACTCTCACATCAGTTTACGGAAGACAATGTCAGCAACTGCTAAATTCTCTATAACAACTGCTTGGCAGAAATTCCCAGAAACCATAAAATCTACGGAAGTTATTAGTGACACCTCAGTAAAACAATTAAGTGCTACAGTGCTATCAAATGCTGCAGCTCAGGCCAAGCCAACAGAGGGGACAATGAGTGTCCAAGACATTGTGGCAAATAAAATTAAAAAGCAAGTTACAATTGAGGATAATACAGAAGGCTGGATATTTTCCAAAGACCTTCCATCCTTTTTGGTCCCCCACCCACCTCAGTCTCCGCGACGTGGTCAGTTAGACAGACAGAGTACCCTGGAAACACCAATGACCAATGGCACTCGGAAATCAGATAAATTATTACAAAATACAGAGGAGAAAAGCTCTCCATTTGGAGTCAAACTGAGAAGGACAAATTACTCCTTGAGGTTTCATTCTGAAACCCAAATTGAACAAAAGCGGAAAAAACGTTATAGCGCTGGTGACAGCTTTGATGGCGTTCCTGCTCCATTTGTTCCAGCAGATGAAACAGAACTGAGGACTAGACCCAGGAAAGAACTGTCAGGGTCTCCCAGTAAGATGAAAATAGACAGTAGTGTCAAAGTCTTGGTAGATACCTCAACCAATTCTTCTGATTATGTTCATTGCACAGTAGTTTCTCCACTGATCCCAGGCACCCATCTGTCATCGCCTAATAAAGACAGAACAGTCCCCAAGTCACCTATCATGCAGAAACCATCACTTGCTCCTAAACCATCCAGCTCAACTCCACCTTCCTCCCCTATTTTAAAACTGAGTAGAACAAGTGTGACCGACTTACATGGGCAAAAGTTGGACATAAACGAAGAAGATACAGGAACGTTGGGGCAGGATTTCAAAGTGAATTCTGGGCTGTCTTCCCTACAACATAATGAAAGCCTAGAGCATGATATAAAAGATAAAACAGGTTTCTCATCAATTGCTTTGAGAGAGAAGCAAGACAAAAGGCCTGAGAAAATTGGAAAAGGTAATAAAATGCTCATCGTTTATCTATATTATTATTATTATTATCATCATCATCATTATTATTGTTTATTCATTTCAGATACAAGGTGAAATTAGTAGACGTGTTTTAACACACAGAGATTTTCTTTAATTAATCTAACGTTCCCTAGGATGATTAATGCCAATATTTTCAAATAGCATATTATTATAGTTGGCGTCTTAATCAAAATCATACACGTAAAGAATCATGAGACTGAGGGTACAATAGGGCTGTACTTGAAGTGGGTCTGGGAATGCATTGCCCCTAACCTGTTGAAAAACCATAAAAAATGTGTTGACCATTTGTGTGTCGGCCATTTGAACCTGTCAACCTTTTAACCATGTCGACATTTTGCACTGTCGATCTTTTGCCAGTCGACCTTTGTTTGTACTTGTCAACTTATTGCACGTCGACCATCTGATGTCGACCTATTGACTGTCGACCTATTCAATGTCGATCTTCTATCCTGATACCATGCAACTGTGCATGCTCGGCCATCCCAATAGGCACCGCAATCAGCCTTCTCTCACCATATGCTATAAATGAAAGCAAAAAATAGAAATTTAATGCAAAATTCTTATTCCAGTGATAAGCACAATATTAATAATGCTCAGTATAGGTTGGGTGCGGGATGCCGGTGATCCGTCGTCCTAGTGTGTACCCAGCTTATGACAGAGCAAGTAACTGTGTACCTGGACAAACCATGTTGCAATGTAAGGGGTGCAAATACATACATTTATTTGCATGTGGGGTAAATACTGGCTGCTTTTGCATTTAGCCCACAAATACTGGACAGCTTTATTTTTACACTGCAAGTTAGATTGCAGTTAGGACACACTCCTCCCAAATGTAAATCTCTCTGCACCTTTTAAATCGGCCCCACCTGCAGTGCAGCATGGTTTTACCAAGGTGCACAGTTACTTTCTCTTTCCAAATCTGAATCAGGCACTATGTACAGCAATGGTTAGGAAATGAATGGTAGTACATATCACTGGAACCCAAGGCTGTTATTGCAGCTGAGTTTCTGGTATAGAGCAGCACATTACTGGTATGTGACATGGCCACATTCAAGCTGATTACACATATTTTGGTGGGTCAATGTGTGAAATCATGTAAATGTAACAGGGGTAGTGCATGTCCATGCAGAACCATTTGAGAAACCCACCCAGAAGTAGAAAAGACACTTTGGGTCTGATGTTGAGTTAAAGAAAATTTGGTTTTGTGGGAGGATCTTGTGTATTTTCTCATTGGGCATGCTCAGAAGCCAGGTGTACGCAACCTCATGACCCAGAACTGGGTGGTAAAGTTTAGTGAGGCCATGTTGTATACTGATGGGCTATGGAGACTTTTGCGTACTTGTAATTACAACTGTTTTCAGCTGTATTGTTTGCATCAAGTATTGGACTGATAATGATGACCGCTATGAAACCAAGGGGCATATCCAATTAGCAGTGGTAAATTACGTGGCTAATTAGCTCGCTCGGGGCTATCCAATTAACCCCGTAGTCGGCCTGATGACGGCACCTATCGGGGTTTTTTTTTTCGGGACCTGATGTGTCCAGAAAAATAATCCACGATAAGTGCCGTTTTTTCGCCCCAAAAAAAGTTAGAACACATACGGCCGCGAGCTTATCGCGGCTCCTTTGTGTTAACGGGTGAACTATCCTACTATTTCACCCAAATTAATAGGATAGGGAGTAAAAAATATCTGCGAAAATCGGGGATTATCGGTGAAACATCCCCATTTTTCACCGATCGCGGGGAACAATTAGTGCCCGAACAGTGGATATGGCCCCAAGTGTATGAAAATGCACACCACTCTGCAAATAGGCCAAAATATGAATTTAGTTCTGTGCACACGATGTAGGAGCGCTTACATGGCCTCAGGGCCGGATTAACGGGGAGGGGGGGGGGGCGAGAGAGTCATTCGTCCCTGGGCCCCTACACAACAATAAGGGCTACCACACCCACCGAGGTTAAAGTGGGGCGGAACAGGAGACAGGATCAGTTCCGCCTCCGCCAGCCCACCTAACCCCGACACCGCAGGGAGGCTCTATTTGCCGGGCGTCCACTGAAATTTTGTTACCAGCGGGCGCTCGGCTCCCTCCCCACAGCAGCTGCCGGAGTCGGAGGCTAGAGATCACTCCTGAGCTCCGGCTTCCGCAGTGCAGTATTGGAGAGACATCATGACTTCTCTCCCATAGTTCAGAGGAGCTGACCAGACGGCAATGGCTTCATTATAGGGGGCATTACTATTGGGGGCAATACTCGAAGGACATTACATAGGGGGCACAGCTACTGGGGGCATTACTTAGGGGGCTCTACTGCTGGGGGCATTTAGTAGTGGGGGAATTTATACAGGTCGCACTACTACAGGGGACATTACTATTGGTGGCACTACTACAGGGGACATTACTATTGGTGGCACTACTACAGGGGACATTACTATTGGGGGCACTACCACAGGGGGCATTACTAATGGGGGCATTGCATAGGTGCACTGCATAAGGGGAACCACTCCTGGGGGCACTACTACTGGTCGCACTGCATATAGGGCAGCACTACTGTGGGCTCTGCAAAAGGGGCACTACCACTGTGGGCACTGTCACTACTGGGGGCACTGCATAAAGGGCTCTACCACTACTGGAGGTACTGCATTAAGGGGCACCACTACTGGGGGCATTGCATAAGGGGTACCACTACTTGGGGCACTGCATAAAGGGCACTACCACTACTGGGGGCACTGCATAAGGAGCACTACCACTACTGGGGGCAGTGCATAAAGGGCCCTACCCCTACTAGGGGCACTGCATAAGGGGCACCTCTACTGGGGGCATTGCTTAAGGAGCACTACTGCTGTGGGCATTGTGTAAGAGGCACTACTTCTGTGGGCATTGTGTATATTAGCGGCACCACTTCTGTGGGCATTGTGTATAAGGGGCACTACTGTTTGTCATAACATGAATAAGGGGCACTAGTACTATGTGGTGTAATGTGAATCGGGCTCTAAGGGCTTGATTCAGCAATGCGCGTGCGTGAACTAGCCAGTGAGATTGAGTTAGGGTACGCAGACTACACGTAGTGTGTACGCAGACCCTTCCGAAACTGATTGACAGGAAGTGCCGTTTGTGGGCGGTGACGGGGGGTGGTAAGGTGAACGCAGGCATGCCTGTGTACTGGGACGCCGTTATAGGGGTGTGCATAATTAAGGCAGTGCGGCGGCATACGCAGCCATACCGTAAGCTCTACACAGGGAGCGGCCAAAATTCTGCGGCATCTCAGGTCAACTACTAATATGCTAATGAGTCCAATGGTTCTCGATATTACCGATGTTTACGCTATCTTGTGTACTGATCAGGCTTTGGGTAAAGGGAGATGGGTGGCTTAATATGCCGCTGGGCGTCTGCATCTTGTGCAGCGGTCTCCGTGCATATGCATTGATTAGCATATTCCCGCAGCGGACGGGTGCGTGCGTTCTCTCCTGTGCGTTCCTTGCTGAATCGGGTCCTGTGTGCGGTGTAATGTGGATAAGATTGTGTAGCTGCTGAGTACTATTTCATGTGGGTGCCTATATGTGTGTTTTTTTCCTGTGGGTGTATATTGTGTGTTTTTATCTTGTGTGTGCTTGAAGTTTGATTTCTCTGGGGAGACAGTGCTAAAGGGATTATGGCACTCGCTTACTGTCCTCCTTGTCAATGTACTGCTTACCAGCGATACGGTCCCCATTGCGCATACCCCCATTTCATCCATATTTCATAGGGGCCCCCACATGTTTGTTGCCCAGGGGCCCCCACAGACCTTAATCCGGCCCTGCAGGGCCTGATTCAGCAAGGATCGCTAGTCTGCTAATACGCAGTTGCTATTATCCGCGGTGAAATATAAATGTTTGCATTTGCATTGTGATCACAGCCTAACATAAGGACGCCCACTTCCCCTTACACACATCCATATACTTGGGCAATATAGCAAATTAATCGGTAACATCAGACCCATACGCACAGTTAAGGCAGGTCAGACCCCACTCAGGAATTTCTAACTTCAGTGCACGCTATGAGGCCTCAGGCTGCGTCTGGTATCGCAGTGCATAATTGGCACGCCTCCGTTCGCCCGACCACCGCCCCCGTCACCACCCACAAACGGCACTTCCTGTCAATCACTCTGCTCTGGTTCTGCGCAGCCTCTGCAGACGCAGATCCCATCACAATTGCCAGTTTGCGCATGCACACTGCGATGCATACACATACGCAGTGCGAATGAATCGACCGATTGCCTGCGTATTAGCAACTGCATTCCTTGCTGAATCAGGCCCATAGTTTTCAGCTCGACCCCTTTGTACTTTAGCTCCACATCTTCAATCTGTAATCCAACGTTTGTCAGCATAGCACAGGCGCGGTTTTCTGCACTGTAATTCTGTCACTGTTACTTCTGCTCTGTAGGATTAAAAGACTAAAATATAAATTCTTATCAGTTACATGGAGGCATTTATTTTTTAGTTCAAATTAATGTCTATTCCGAAACTTTTCCTTTGAGTTTAACCATTAAGCTGTTTTACTGAATATTGTTTTTTTATTTTTTATTACAGTGTTACCTGATATAGGGACATTTTGGTTGGTAGTACTTTGCACATTGCTGTTTTACAGCATTATCATAAACGACTTCATAATTAGTTACCTGAACACATAGTCCTTGCCAGATCCTTATGTCTGTGCAGATATGAAGAAAGCTTTTGGCAGAGGATTAAAGAAAATAAATCAATGTGGAAGGTATTGAGGTTAAAACTTATTTATTGTGTCTTGAATTGTTTTGTCTGCAACTGTAGCAATGTCAGGGATGTGGCTTAGCAAGCCCGTCTGAGGCGCTGTGGGCCTGATTCAGAGCCGCTCGCTCTGAATCAGGGCCGGGCTTTTTTTTATTGGAGCGGCCTCTTGGCCGCTCGCATAGCTGTGGGTGACCAGCCACAGCTAATGCGAGCGGCCAGGATGGTGGTCGCAATGGTCAAGACCATCGCGACCATCGGGCTTGCGACGAGACCCTTGTGGCCCATCGAGACTCTCTGTGGCCCATCGCAAGCCCCAGAGAGCTTTCAGCTCTAACAGAACCGGAAGCTCTCCACTGACATCACTTGTGATGTCAGTGGGGCCGCCCCCAAATGGCAGGCATTCTCATGGGAACGCCTCCGTTTGGACAGCCACCCCCCCCGGCCCGCCCACCAAACGGGGCGAGCTGTCACTCAACATCGACAGCTCACCTCCTTTGGTGCGAGACCCGGAGCGATGGAGTGCCCTTCGTTAGCCAGGTCTTGCGCATGCGCACGACGGAGCCGGCTCCGTCGTGCGCATGCGCTGTGGGCCACCATCGACCCGGTTGCGAGCGCTCAGCGCTTGCGACCGGGTCTGAATCAGGCCCTGTGTCCGGTGCACTGACCTGCTGGGATATACATCTGGTACCTCCTGCATTGCATGTGCATGTGATTTCAGCCAGTGTCGCTTGTCTGTTACCACAGACAATTCTGGTCAGATGCCGCTGGTCACGATCATTAAGCACCCATGGTTGGCCACTGCGCTGTCCATGGAGGGTGGTAATGCCTTCCATGAGGTATTCCCGGTACACACGTGACACCGTAGATTGAGGAATGTTGAATGTCCGCACAACTTCAGAAATTGAATGTCCCACCATTGGGCACCTACTATTATTCCCCGTTTGAACTTTGATAATTCAGGTCGCCTTGCCATGTGCAGCCTAACCAGTGTTTGGACTGACTCATGAGATGTCAGATTACAACTGATGCAGGTCTGGACATTTCCAAGACGTCACAGTACGGTGACGCCACCTACCATTCCCTTTGCATACTGCTATCCCATGACTTTTGCCACTTCAGTGTATAAGCAGAGGTTCTCACTGAATGCTACTAGGTGCTGGCATGTGCTTGTGAAATTTCTTCTCTCATCCTTAGTCAATGATTTTAAACAAGGAAGCCCCTCATCCTTTGGCACAACATATGTACTGAAGCTGGCCTCATTTTACTTCCTTGGCCTTTTCACACATCACACTTTCACACAAATACACTATAACAGCAAAGTATTCCCAATTATTTTCTTATTGCATTCAAATGCATGCATATATGGACTTTTAAAATCAGTGCTTTTATTTTTTTAATGTTACCTCCACTTGAAATATATGAACTTTTACAACTAACATCTATTATAATGTGAAAGCATTCTATTATGTAATGTGTCTTTAATACTATATACCAAGCTTATTGGGGTAGATAAAGTGAAAACATTTCTCCTTTATGAGGAGTAGTCTAAGAACACAAGCCCAAGCATAAGCTGCCATGTTTATAGTTGAGATATAATATAATAAGAGTACTTAACATGTGATCAATGACCTTCGATACAGCAGTAGATCATGTTTCCACGTGCCCACTTGCTGTTACTTTGAATATAATGTTCTTACTCTTTCCATGTTCATTTCAGGTTAGGTCCACAAATCTGCTACACATAATTCAGTGCTTTTGTGGGGGCGGGTGGCAAAGCCACCGTGGCATGCTCTTTGTTTTGCACTAGGGGACCAATTAAGTTTACATGTGCATACATGTCGTTGTAAAATACCTTTATCAGTTTACACTTAAAACTTGCGTACACTCCTGGATACTGCACATGGGGCAATGTAACCAAGGTCTGAGACACCAGAACTCTTAGCCAGATCCAGCAGACAAGTAGGTTCCAAAATATTGGAGATAGAGAATGAGTGATGAATATGTTCCTCACCCAGTGTTCCTTGTTCTTACAGACAGACCCATCCTCCAGAGTCGACACTCCTTAGATGGAACCAGGCTGGTGGAGAAGGCTGAGTCTGGACAGCCGCTCTGGGTCACATTGGCTCTGCAGAAGCAGAAAGGATTTCGGGAGCAGCAAGCATCCAGGGAGGAGAGACGGCAAGCCAGAGAGTCCAAACAAGGAGACAAATTAGCAAAGGAAAATGTAATTTTATATAATAATGTACATGTATAATAGCATGAGACAAGCATATTTATAAGATATGGTCACAGGGCCATCTTAACGTATAGGCACACTGGGAAGCTGCCCAGGGCCCCATGATTTTAGGTGCCTTTGAGCAGGGGCAGGTTGGGCCTCTACATGGAGTGGGCGGCCACTTTCTCCGTGCATAGGACAGCCAGCTGAGGGGCAGGCAGAGAAAGATGATCCCCGGCCACTCTGCTTGGGAGTTACACACAATCAGAGTGCCCAAACAGCATGCTCTACCTGTCTCCCTGCCTGTAGCCACAGAGCCAGATTTAGGGGGTGGAAGCACATGAGGCACGATTCTCCAGGCCCTCGTCTCATAGGGGGCCCCCATACTTTAATCACAGCTGCAGTGAAGAGCAGGAACTGCACTGTGAGCTGGAGAAGAGAAGAGGGATGTGGAATCGGATTTCTAGAGGCAAATAAATGACAATGTCACACAGTGAAGGCAGACATTTAGTGGGCGTAAACATGTACAGCATGTCAATGCTAAGGAATTAGTGCCTCCTCAATGGGCTGTATTCCCATGATTCCCATTGTTCAACACACAAAATTGCTTGCTCCGCTGTGTATAGATTATCACTTTGCTTTAATGACATTATGTTTCTAAATAATATACTTTTAGGCATCTGGTATCCAGGCAGGAGAATACCGGAGCAGATCTGGCTCGCTACAGAAGCTAGTACCCCAGGAAGAGAAGAAAGGTGACTTGGTGGTGACCAGACTACAACGCAGAGAACAGCTGCAGAAATCCAACACTCTTCCAACATCTGTCACAGGTACGACTCGTGCATTGAATCTACCCTATTACTGTGCTTACAATGATCAGTTTAGGAGTTTTGAGAATCTGATAGGCTGTTATATTGGGAGACAAGGAAGACTTCCACTATATATGGCCCAATCCCTAGTGAAAATGGATTTTTGTCAAACACTTTACAACGTTTTGAAACTTGTTAAAATATCAAGAAGTTAGGTTTTGTGGATACCACTAGCCAATGGTTCAACCAACACCCTGATTTTACATATAGTAACCTTTACCCCAATACTTATATAAAAAATGCCTTAGACCAGAGGTTCCCAAACTCCACCATTAAAGTCCATGGGGCCTATTCATCATTACTTATTTATCATTAGTAATAATTATGTTTTAAACTCGCTGCGAGTTGAAACAATGTTTTGGAGGCATTCATCATGCCTCCCTAACAAAAGTATCGCTTCCGAAAAGCTGCTGTTTTTGTGGAGTCAGCTTTTTCGGAAAAGTTATACTTTTCCCCATGTAGCTGTGGTATTCATAAGGATTTCCTCACACTGCGCCGTTCCCCCCCCCTCTCTTTCACCCCAGACACCCCTCCCCCACACGTCCTACGGCCACTGGTGTTTGTCTGAGGTCCCACCCCCGGCAGCGGCCGGTGCTGGGAGCTGATACTCCACTGTCACCAGAGCTGTTCGATCCGACTCCCGCTCAAACACGGCCGCCTGTGTCCGAACCGGTTTCCCCCCACCCCCGGCAGTGTCAAATCTGGCCAGACCCTCCTCGATGGTCGGTGGTGTACAATCCGGCTCCCCCCCAGTGGCTGACGGTGTATGATCCGGCTCCTCCCCACTGCCGGCAGTGTCAAATCTGGCCAGACCCCCCGTGGCCGGCAGTGTATGATCAGGTCCCCTCTCAGTGGCTGCCGGTGTCCGATCCGGCTAAAACAGACCCCCCCCCCCCCGTGCGGCCGCAATTTTCCGATCCAGCCGGCCCGCTTTCTTACCCGGTGTCCTATTCAGCTCCCCCGCCGCCGCCGCACAAGCTCCCTCTCCCTCCCCCCACGGGCCACCGGAGTCACTCCCCTCTGTCCCTCTGTAACCCGCCGCCGGAGTCTGATCTGAATAGATCCTTCTGCTGCACAAGCTACTATGTAAACAGCAGCTTGTGCATGATACCAGATGCTGTACGCCATCTCAGAGTGGCGTACAGTATCACTCACAACTTGATGAATTACACAATTTCCACATCCCTATACTAAAGTATGGGGACTGTGGATATTATCGGGACACACTTGTAACTAGGAGATATCTGTGATCTCTCCTGCGTTACATGATTGATGAATGCGGCTGACACTTAAATTATACAAAATTAGGTGAAAATTTTATTTTTCGCCAGCTTTTGTATAAATTAAGTGATGATGAATAGGTCCCCATGTGTTAAGGATATCTATGCTTGAATCCAGATAGTTAATTTAAATTGACTGAGGTATTAAGTCATCTGTGCTCAAGCATGGATATCCTTAAAACGTGGACTGTAATGGCGGAGTTTGGGAACCTCTGCTTAAGATGCATACACACGTAACGATTTTTTTAACGATTTGACGTTAACGACATCGTTATCGTTCAAAAAATCGGTCAGTTTCTGAGTTATAATGATGAATGAAAATCATTCAAGCGCGCTCCCGCTTGTAGTTAATTTCAGACTGTCCAACATAATGATTTTCATTAAGGGAAGGGACATTTTTCGTTCATCGTTGTAAAAATCGTTTATTACACTTCAAAAAATCGTTCACTGTTTCAAGGGAAAATCTGACAGAAAATCTTTGGTTACAGAATCGTTATGCACCTTCAGACTGAATTTTTTTTTTTAATGTTCCATACTATATATAGTGATAACAATAAACACAATGTTGCACTCAAACTTGTTGGTTGCAGTCTATCAAAAACATTCATTCGTGTATTTTCTTTTCCTTCTAATGTGACCTTTTTTTAAATTCTCAAAAAGAAAGCTTCGACGTCATTTCTGCTAACAAAAAGTGTTGTGTTTATGTAGCACAAGTGTTGTGTTTATGTAGCACAGGTGTTGTGTTTATGTAGCACAGGTGTTGTGTTTATGTAGCACAGGTGTTGTGTTTATGTAGCACAGGTGTTGTGTTTATGTAGCACAGGTGTTGTGTTTATGTAGCACAAGTGTTGTGTTTATGTAGCACAAGTGTTGTGTTTATGTAACAGAAGTATTGTGTTTATGTAGCACAAGTGTTGTATTTATGTAGCACAAGTGTTGTGTTTATGTAGCACAGGTGTTGTGTTTATGTAGCACAGGTGTTGTGTTTATGTAACAGAAGTATTGTGTTTATGTAGCACAAGTGTTGTATTTATGTAACAGAAGTATTGTGTTTATGTAGCACAAGTGTTGTGTTTATGTAGCACAAGTGTTGTATTTATGTAGCACAAGTGTTGTGTTTATGTAGCACAAGTGTTGTGTTTATGTAGCACAAGTGTTGTGTTTATGTAGCACAAGTGTTGTGTTTATGTAGCACAAGTGTTGTGTTTATGTAGCACAAGTGTTGTGTTTATGTAGCACAAGTGTTGTGTTTATGTAGCACAAGTGTTGTGTTTATGTAGCACAAGTGTTGTGTTTATGTAGCACAAGTGTTGTGTTTATGTAGCACAAGTGTTGTGTTTATGTAGCACAAGTGTTGTGTTTATGTAGCACAAGTGTTGTGTTTATGTAGCACAAGTGTTGTGTTTATGTAGCACAAGTGTTGTGTTTATGTAGCACAAGTGTTGTGTTTATGTAGCACAAGTGTTGTGTTTATGTAGCACAAGTGTTGTGTTTATGTAGCACAAGTGTTGTGTTTATGTAGCACAAGTGTTGTGTTTATGTAGCACAAGTGTTGTGTTTATGTAGCACAAGTGTTGTGTTTATGTAACAGAAGTATTGTGTTTATGTAACACAGGTGTTGTGTTTATGTAGCACAGGTGTTGTGTTTATGTAGCACAAGTGTTGTGTTTATGTAGCACAGGTGTTGTGTTTATGTAGCACAGGTGTTGTGTTTATGTAACACAGGTGTTGTGTTTATGTAGCACAGGTGTTGTGTTTATGTAGCACAGGTGTTGTGTTTATGTAACAGAAGTATTGTGTTTATGTAGCACAAGTGTTGTGTTTATGTAGCACAAGTGTTGTGTTTATGTAGCACAAGTGTTGTGTTTATGTAGCACAGGTGTTGTGTTTATGTAGCACAGGTGTTGTGTTTATGTAGCACAGGTGTTGTGTTTATGTAACAGAAGTGTTGTGTTTATGTAGCACAAGTGTTGTGTTTATGTAGCACAAGTGTTGTGTTTATGTAGCACAAGTGTTGTGTTTATGTAGCACAAGTGTTGTGTTTATGTAGCACAAGTGTTGTATTTATGTAGCACAGGTGTTGTATTTATGTAGCACAAGTGTTGTGTTTATGTAGCACAAGTGTTGTGTTTATGTAGCACAGGTGTTGTGTTTATGTAGCACAGGTGTTGTGTTTATGTAACAGAAGTGTTGTGTTTATGTAGCACAGGTGTTGTGTTTATGTAACAGAAGTGTTGTGTTTATGTAGCACAAGTGTTGTGTTTATGTAGCACAAGTGTTGTGTTTATGTAGCACAAGTGTTGTGTTTATGTAGCACAAGTGTTGTGTTTATGTAGCACAAGTGTTGTGTTTATGTAGCACAAGTGTTGTGTTTATGTAGCACAGGTGTTGTGTTTATGTAACAGAAGTATTGTGTTTATGTAGCACAAGTGTTGTATTTATGTAGCACAAGTGTTGTGTTTATGTAGCACAAGTGTTGTGTTTATGTAGCACAAGTGTTGTGTTTATGTAGCACAAGTGTTGTGTTTATGTAGCACAGGTGTTGTGTTTATGTAACACAGGTGTTGTGTTTATGTAGCACAGGTGTTGTGTTTATGTAGCACAGGTGTTGTGTTTATGTAGCACAGGTGTTGTGTTTATGTAGCACAGGTGTTGTGTTTATGTAGCACAGGTGTTGTGTTTATGTAGCACAGGTGTTGTGTTTATGTAGCACAAGTGTTGTATTTATGTAGCACAAGTGTTGTGTTTATGTAGCACAAGTGTTGTGTTTATGTAGCACAGGTGTTGTGTTTATGTAGCACAGGTGTTGTGTTTATGTAGCACAGGTGTTGTGTTTATGTAGCACAGGTGTTGTGTTTATGTAGCACAGGTGTTGTGTTTATGTAGCACAGGTGTTGTGTTTATGTAACAGAAGTATTGTGTTTATGTAGCACAAGTGTTGTGTTTATGTAGCACAAGTGTTGTGTTTATGTAGCACAAGTGTTGTGTTTATGTAGCACAAGTGTTGTGTTTATGTAGCACAAGTGTTGTGTTTATGTAGCACAAGTGTTGTGTTTATGTAGCACAGGTGTTGTGTTTATGTAGCACAGGTGTTGTGTTTATGTAGCACAGGTGTTGTGTTTATGTAGCACAGGTGTTGTGTTTATGTAGCACAAGTGTTGTGTTTATGTAGCACAAGTGTTGTGTTTATGTAGCACAAGTGTTGTGTTTATGTAGCACAAGTGTTGTGTTTATGTAGCACAAGTGTTGTGTTTATGTAGCACAAGTGTTGTGTTTATGTAGCACAAGTGTTGTGTTTATGTAGCACAAGTGTTGTGTTTATGTAGCACAAGTGTTGTGTTTATGTAGCACAGGTGTTGTGTTTATGTAACAGAAGTATTGTGTTTATGTAGCACAAGTGTTGTATTTATGTAGCACAAGTGTTGTGTTTATGTAGCACAAGTGTTGTGTTTATGTAGCACAAGTGTTGTGTTTATGTAGCACAAGTGTTGTGTTTATGTAGCACAAGTGTTGTGTTTATGTAGCACAAGTGTTGTGTTTATGTAGCACAAGTGTTGTGTTTATGTAGCACAAGTGTTGTGTTTATGTAGCACAAGTGTTGTGTTTATGTAGCACAAGTGTTGTGTTTATGTAGCACAAGTGTTGTGTTTATGTAGCACAAGTGTTGTGTTTATGTAGCACAGGTGTTGTGTTTATGTAACAGAAGTATTGTGTTTATGTAGCACAAGTGTTGTATTTATGTAGCACAAGTGTTGTGTTTATGTAGCACAAGTGTTGTGTTTATGTAGCACAAGTGTTGTGTTTATGTAGCACAAGTGTTGTTTATGTAGCACAAGTGTTGTGTTTATGTAGCACAAGTGTTGTGTTTATGTAGCACAGGTGTTGTGTTTATGTAGCACAGGTGTTGTGTTTATGTAGCACAGGTGTTGTATTTATGTAACAGAAGTATTGTGTTTATGTAGCACAAGTGTTGTGTTTATGTAGCACAAGTGTTGTGTTTATGTAGCACAGGTGTTGTGTTTATGTAACAGAAGTATTGTGTTTATGTAGCACAAGTGTTGTGTTTATGTAGCACAAGTGTTGTGTTTATGTAGCACAAGTGTTGTGTTTATGTAACACAAGTGTTGTATTTATGTAGCACAAGTATTGTGTTTATGTAGCACAAGTGTTGTATTTATGTAGCACAAGTGTTGTGTTTATGTAGCACAAGTGTTGTGTTTATGTAGCACAGGTGTTGTGTTTATGTAACACAGGTGTTGTGTTTATGTAACACAGGTGTTGTGTTTATGTAACACAGGTGTTGTGTTTATGTAACACAGGTGTTGTGTTTATGTAACACAGGTGTTGTGTTTATGTAACACAGGTGTTGTGTTTATGTAACACAGGTGTTGTATTTATGTATCACAGGTGTTGTATTTATGTAACACAGGTGTTGTATTTATGTAGCACAGGTGTTGTATTTATGTAACACAAGTGTTGTGTTTATGTAGCACAAGTGTTGTGTTTATGTAGCACAAGTGTTGTATTTATGTAGCACAAGTGTTGTATTTATGTAGCTTTACAAGAAGGATAGTTTTAAGGAAACTGACCATATAACAATGACAAGAAATTGCTAATTTGGATCTATGGATAATTCATTGTCTTTATATGCCCCAGAGAAAAGCTAGATTGTATGCTCTGTACCTCCTAATGGTCCCAATCTTGGTGGTACAGGCCTACTTTTTGGGCACTGGCCCATCCACGAGTTGTAGTGTCTTGCAGTGCAGTGCGGGTTGGGAGACCCCCTCTCATCCGTTGCTTTGCTTAACAGTGCAGTGTGCGATCGCCGAGCGTCCCCCCCCCCACTCGGGCGTCCTTGCCTCTGTGCTCTGGCTCTGGGACTTGGTAACACCGAAAACTCCCCTTGACACTAAGCACTGTGCGCAGCATCATCATCCAGGTGCAATCACAACTGCTGACTGATGGGCCTGCCTCCCGCTCCTCCCCCTCCTGCTCCTGTGTGCCCCTGTCTGGGCACAATGCACTCCTCCTCAGTCTTGACTAGGTCACAGGGCAGATAATAGAGGACAGTACCCTCTATTATCACTTCCATCCTCCTTCCTCTGCCCAGCTCTTTGTATCAGTACCCCGGGTACCACCAGTGGTGCACCCGCCAATACTACTCAGAACCTCCTCCCTGAAAGACCACATTATTTTCACACACGGACGTAGCCCCGTCCCCTTGCGTCATTAGGCCGCTATTCACGGGTCTATGGGGAGGGGGCGGAGCCAAAATATCAGCGTGACTTATTGGCCACATCACAATACAGCTCACTGATCGGAGCCGCCCCCGCCAGAAGTAGGATGTCAGCCACACCCTCCACCTCAACCCCAGCCCCTATAAACCTTAATGTCTTTCACTCTAAATGTATTTATGTGCAGAGCATCAAGAAATGACAATAATGCAGCCTTATTTTATCATCTCTATCTCTATCTCTCTCTCTCTAAAACAGTGGAAATTACAGAGACTGTACCAGTAAATCTAGCAAAGGATGTTCCAAAGAGATTCTCTACTCCAGACGCCACTCCTGCCTCCTCAGAACCAGCATGGCTGGCGTTAGCAAAGAGGAAATCAAAAGCCTGGAGCGACTGTCCACAAATTATTAAGTAGATGTCTTATCCTAGATGCTTAAAGTCTCATTAGTCCTTAACTCTTCTCTGTGTTCCACTATATGGTTGTTACGATAGACGTATACAGTGATAAGTTATTTGTCCGAGGGCTTATTCAAGAAGCATTAGTATAATCATATCTGTTAGTTTGGTCAAATGTGAACAAGCAAATTACTTTCCTTGAGACATTTTCAGAGATTGAAGTCATGGAACGTCTATATCAAGCTGTGAGGAAGACAACTTCAACAGGGCTACAGCTTAAAATGATCTTCAGCCAGTTGGTTACCAATTACCAATGCCTCTGCAACCATGTACAGATCTCACTGTGCCCCAGGCACAACAGATGGAATGTACAGTATTCAGGTACTTATTAGGCTTGTGTATATTGCTGTAATGATGTTTCATAGGGGTAGGACACAAGTTAGATGTATTCCTTGAGGAATGATGGGCATCATAACCTGCACAAGATTATGTCTTCTCTGGACCACTTTGGCCAATACAGTTTTGCACTTTTTCTTTTAAACACGTTCATGTTTTGCACACTATGATATTATGTGCCTCTACTACTGCAGTGCTATTAACGCTTGGATTAATGACATTGTCTCTGGTAATGCTGACCCCCAAGGATTCTGGAAAAATGCTAACGAGAACCTTAGCCCATGACAAACTGGTGAAATTATCATCACCTTATAGCTAATTATGAGCTGTAGTAATAATAATACAGTCCTGCAAACAGGACTAGTTTTAGTACTAGACCTGCGTCTAGTGAAGCTAAAGGCTGAAAGGCAGCTGTGACCCGAACAAATATAAATGAGCTTCTGTGAGGTGATAATGGCAGGATATTCTGCTCTGAGAGCCGGGGCAGCCAGAGAATGGTCCGTTTAAAACAGGTCTGGTAATTAAAGGCACTGTCAGCAATGCATTGGTCACAAAAGAGAGTCTGTAGCTTCCGTACAGCAATTAGATATATGGCAGCTATTCATATTTTCTAGTATTTTTATTTTATTTCTACTTTATATGCACAGAAAGGAATTGTCTGGGGATTTAGTGAGCAGCTTCACAGAAAGGGACAATATAGATAACTGTTAATAGCTACATGAAACATCCTATTATATTTAGAAAACATGTTAAATTAGTATGAGTGCCTTTCAGTATGAGGAAAAATGCTGTTTGGGGCAGTCACATGGCACAACGATCTTTACCCTCTCAAGACATGGCCCATGAAGGAGTGACTGTTCATATTAGTTTGGGGAACCATTGGCCTGTAAGGTGACAAAAGGAGAGGGAAGGGGGGGGAAGAGAGAGAGAGAGATTATTCCTAGAACACCAACATTCAGGGCTCTATCGTTTGTTGCCTTGATAAAAGGGAAAATGGTGTGTGTGTGTATATATATATATATATATATATATATATATATATATAGAATTAAGTTCCAGGTTCTGAGGTGTGTGTGTGTTTGTTTGGGCTAATCTCTTAAACCACTAGACAGATTTTGATGGAGTTTTCACTATTCCATACAGTATTGATAGAGGAAGGTTTAGGTGTATGAACCATTAATTTTTGACAAAAGGGTCCCGGGCAGTGACGATTTTACTGAAGCAAGTCACAGAAAGTACTGTTATGCTGTTTGAGTGACTGACTATTGTTGCAGGGCTGAGGGCTGCACTGTAATTGGCTCTCTGAGACAGTGAGAGCCAATCAGAGCTAGCAATGTGTCCTTTTGCTTAGCAGCAGCCTAGACAGGGGAGGGTGTCAGGGACTGAGCAGGGTCACGTTTGAGGCAGACAGAGAGTGAGAGACAGCCTCCAACAAACCCATGAAGATACCGTGATGCAAACACAGTAGCCTGGGGAAGAATTAAAAACAAACAGCTATCATAACACCATCAAATGATTTCCATTCAATGGTGGCAACATCGGACTGCCACCATCAAATAGCAAAAAACACTACAATCAGAACAAAAACATCGATGGTTAGTAACCATTGGATTCCAATATCCATCCTTACGCTGAAACTGCAAGCAGACTTTGGACACTACTCCACCACCGTGAAGTGCTCCCTCTCCAGTGTGATGTTCCAGCTCAGCCACACGCCCTTGGTGTACAGTAGCAAGCTCAACAGGAAGCCCAGGAAATACAGGGTACATTGGGCCTGATCAATTAAGAATCACAACTGCGATTACGCACGCAGATGGCCGATTCTTGAGTTCTGCACATGCGTATGCTTTGCAATGCACATAGGTCTCACTGCAATCACATTCCCATCGCAGTGATTGACAGGAAGTGACCATTTGGGGGGGAGGGGCTGAGAAACGCAGGCGTGTCAGTGCATTTGAACGCCGTTACAGGGGCGTGCATAAATTAGCCACTGCGATGGTATATGCAGCTTGAGCTCCCACTGCGTGCGATGAGATTAGCAATTTCTGAGAAAGGTCTGACCTTGTGCATTTGTGTGTGAGGCTACGATGGTACACAATGTTACCGATGGTTTCGCTGTTTTGCTAACTTACGGATGTAAGGGGAAGTGGGCGTCCTTATGTTAGGCTGCGACAGCATTGCAAATGCAAACATTAGCATAATTAGTATAGTGGGTCTGCGTGCATAATTGCAGCTGCGATCTGTAATGAATCAGCCCATTGTGCAAAGAGGACATTGCTCATCACCATGTTAGGCAGCCAGGGAGGGATGCACATGGTAGCTGCGGAAATATGCACCTGTGCCCCAGCCCCATGGACATGCTGCTGATAATGCTTATGGTAGCTGCAATACAAATATCTCATCCATTATCCTCCAGCACATCCCAGTGGTCGGACCCCAGCCAGCTGCAGGGCAGCAGCAGGGAGGGTTGTGGTGACACTGGTGAGATGCAGGTAGCAGGAGTGAGAAGCAGGGGTCTATGGTGAGATACAAGGGGCTGTGGTGAAATGCAGGTGGCAGTAGTGAGAAGCAGGAGGCTGTGGTAAGATGCAGGGGACTGTAGTAACATGATGTAAGTTGTTATGAGATGCAGGGGACTGTAGTAACATGGTGTAAGTTGTTATGAGATGCAGGGGCCTATGGTGAGATACAAGGGGCTGTGGTGAAATGCAGGTGGCAGTAGTGAGAAGCAGGAGGCTGTTGTGAGAGGCAGGGGGCTGTGGTAAGATGCAGGGGACTGTGGTAACATGGTGTAAGTTGTTATGAGATGCAGGGGACTGTGGTAACATGGCGGAAGTTGTTGAGGGCTGTGGCGAGATGAAAATGCTCCCATGTGAAGCCTATATATATATATATATATATATCCTGACGAAGCCCTAGTGACAAAATGCATAGGGGCGTGGCCTGGTGATGTCTTTCTGTAGTTAGTGCTCTGGTGAAGAGGTCCTGGAGACGTTCAGGGCACCAGCCGGGAGCACCTTTCCATTACTCTGCTGTCAAACTCCGCGGTGGTTAACCACTTGTTGTGGTACACATGCTCTGCTTGTTTTTACTTGCCAATAAATTTTATCTTGTTGATGCACGATGTGGCGCCCCCGCATTCTTCAGTTTTGTTTTTAGATAGTGCCCGAATAGATTTGGGTAATTACGGGGAAGACGTCGGGCTACAATACTGCCGTGGCCAGTGCTGTGATATGTGTACGGGACAATCTGTTGCTATATAATGGCTAAACAGACTTTCACCTGTTGTGCAAGTGGAATTCAGACAGGTGTCTTTGGGCTATTCGTCAAAATCTGCACACTGACACATATATATATATATATATATATATATATATATATATATATATATACACACACACACACACACACAAGGTGGGAACACTTTGCTATTCTCAAAAGCACTTGCTATACAGGTTGAATCTCCCATATCCAAATATTCCAAAATACGGAATAATTTTGACGTGACTGAGATAATGAAACCTTTGATTTTTGATGGTTAAATGTACACAAACTTTGTCTAAGGTACAAATTATTAAAAATATTGTATAAAATTACCTGCAGGCTGTGTGTATAAGGTGTATATGAAACATAAATTAATTTCATTTCTGTACACACTTTGCTTTAGCCGCAAAATTATTGAAAATATTGTATAAAATTACCTGCAGGCTGTGTGTATAAAGTGTAAATAACACATAAATGCATTCTGTGTGTATATTGGGGTCACATTCCCAAGATATTTCATTGTGATATGCAAATATTCCAAAATACGGAATATTCCGTTATCCAAAATACCCCTGGTCCCAAGCATTTTGGATATGGGAGAGACAACCTGTATACGACATATATCGTATTAACAAGCTAAATGAAATAATGGGACAAATTTTCAAAATAGAAAGTCAAAGAAATGCATCAGACTCCAAGGGGTAAATTTACTAAAGTGAGAGTTTTTAGAAGTGAGTTTTAGAAGAGATGTTGCCCATAGCAACCAATCAGATTCTACTTAACATTTAACTAGCACCTTCTAGAAGATAACTAGAATCTGATTGGTTGCCATGGGCAACATCTCTTCTAAAACTCACTCTAAAAATTCTCACGTAAGTAAATTTACCCCCAAGACCCTGAATCGGCTGAGGTTGCAAAGTTAGTGATCAATAGTTTGGTCAGAAACATGCCAGTGTTTGAGTTTCAATTGTTGCCAGTCGGTTACTATATTAGGCTTTCCTTTTATAGATGGAAAATAAACAATTAGCTCTGCAGCGAATCTTAATTTGTGTTTTCCAGTTCCAAATAATAAAAGAGTATCTCAAATAGGCGAGACTTTAAAGCTAGGTACACATGAGACGACTTGCAAGCGATGCGATGTCATCAACGATTTCCCCTGAACTCCCGGGAAACGATTTAGTGCATACACACTGTGCAATCTCACCTATATGCATTGTTAAGGCTAGACTCCCCTTTCTGTACACCTTGTTTCATAGCCATCATCATCATCATTAAGGCACACTGGCACCAGTCCTATCCTTTGTGCAAAATTTCTGTTCAAAACATGTTTTAACACATATGCACAACTCAGAATAGCCCGCGATTTGGTCATCACACTCTCTCTGAACCTACGGAGAACGCCCCAAAACACCTACTGAATCACAGAGAGGGGCACAAATGTGCATTGCTATCGTTGCATACGTCTGGTTCTGGAGCATTCCCAGTGCAATAACACACAAGATAATCTCCACACATGGCGCTGTGATGGGCAGATTGGCAGCAGTTTTGTGGCAGAACAGACTGTTATGTAGAGGTGCAAAGTTCCTGTGATAGAGTTCCGCTTGTGCCGCACACTGCCATAACATTCTCAGAATGTGAAATGTGCGCTATATAAACAGAGCTGGGACAACGACAGCTGTGCTGTATAGGACTGGGAACCGTTAAAGCCATATTCCACCAGCAAAAAGTGTAAAATGTCATTAGACCATGCAGAGCCGTAACTAGACTTTTTGGTGCCCTGTGCCAGAGAAAGCATTGGCGGTGCCCCCCTCCCCCCATATTTTTTTTTTTAAATAGGGACATAAGATAGTGGACCTGAAAAAGGGCCATGTCCTCCTGGGGAAGGGCCAGGGAAGAGATAGGGGAGGCCAGGAGATGCTGGGTAATGAAGAAGAGGAAGCTACAAGTGAGAATGATAATAAAAAATAATTCTGTCCAATTATTTAGCAGTTAGAAAACCCAATGGAAGAAATCTATGAGTGTTACAGGGCCGTAAATAGGAGTGTGTGACATGTGCTGTTGCACAGGGCAGAGGGCCCTGGGGGTGGCCCCAGTGCTGCCCCACGGCCCTAGCTACTGTCTGGAATGGCACTCTGCAGCCAGTATCGCTGCTGCAGTGCAATCCGGATCGGCCTTTGGATGCCCCAGACAGACAAGACAACCTGCAGTTTGTGCAGCCGCTCAGGCATCCTCAGGACGCACTGGGCAGTGTTGCACATCCCTGTTCCAGTGGCCCCGCCCCACTGCATGACATCATGCACATACACAGGGCACCCGGCCCGTCTGTTATGGTGCTGAGTGTATAGGAAATGTCAGCCTTCAAATACATATCACTTTACATTTCATAAGTAGACAATTACTGTACAACTTATTTATACAGTCCCCTTATACCAGGTAATGACACCGCTGAAGCATTTTCTCTATTTTGTGTACTCTAAAAAGAAATATTGATAACAGATTCTTTGTTAACTAATGTCCTTGGTTAAAAGCACATAAAAAGTAAATCTATCTGACTTTAGAATAATTAATATTGTACCTATAGAGTACATGTGTACTGTGATGTTTATTTATTCTTCATAAGATTTGAAAATAATTTTAAATGAAACGGTCTTTGACCAGTGTTTACGTTTTATTAATAGCAAAATGTCTTATTCAAAATGTTTAGTAAGTGTATGATGTAAATGTACACACTGTGTATGAATATATCTCACCATACCAGCAACATCATTTCAGACATAATTATAAAAAGGGGGCTATAGGAACAAGTGTCACACTGTAGGAGTCTGGCAGAACATTGGTGCAGAAATCTAAGCCTCATATATAGCTAATTTTTTATTAAACCATAAGGCCCAGAGAAGAATTATGCAAGGCATGGTGAATGCTGGTACTTGTAGTTCAACAATAGTAAGTTATAGTTCTCAACTCTAGTCTTCAAGTACTCAACCTAACATGGATACGTATAGCACATTTCTGACCCAAATTGGTTATATAACCTAGTTAGAATAGTGTAAGGATACCTGCCAAGTTCCCAATTACAAATAGGTACAGTACACACTTGGCTGTGCCTCAGTCTGCCTTAACAATGCAGTGACCCAACTTCAATCCACTTTGTCCACTGGCCCCATAGGCAGACCACTCTCTCTTTGTTGGCTGAATAATGGTACTAGCAGGGATCCTGGATATACTGTAAGAAATAATGGAGAGGACCTGCTTGGCGTAGTTTAGAAAACATGGCCTCATGCATAACATGGAATTATTGTATTTCCCCAATTAATATGCTAGTATAACACAAAATAAAGAGGCTAAACAATTACATCTGTAGGTTTTACTTGTTTCACCTCTTTAGTACAACAATAAGAAATACATACTGGCCGGTGTCTCAGGCTTGCTCTACTTATTGGGAAGTGATTTTTCACATTTTGTTATGTTATACAATCCAGTTGTGGTATATATACAAATATGAACAAAATTAATGAGAGCCACAAAATAAAAAATGTAATATGTACAGTATGTATTTATGTTATGATGCTAAATTGCTTATAGTTTATAACATGTTAATGGTCATTTATAACAATGCCTATGATATTCTTGCTGCTGGTTTGCAGGGGTTCAGTATGTTTTGTAGACATTCAAATTGTTGACATAATAAGGTCAACATGGTCAGTTGCCAGTCAGGATGATGGCACTGATGAAATTTCTTTGGTTTTGATAACTGATGACATTCTGAGCATGTCGACATTTCAACAGAACAGTGGGTCTCTGCAGTGCAGCGATTACTTACCTCTGTTCAGCTCCAGCGGTGTGTTCCGGGTACGGTGGTGTCAGGTGATGCGGATTTCCGGTACGCCAACCACTATCCCTAATCCTCCCCTGCAGCCTAACCCTAATGTCGGCAATTCACATGTTGAAATGTCAACATTTTCACTATGTGAACATCTGAAATTTCAACATCATAACTGAATGTCGACATAGTGACTGCATCCCGGTTTACCTATATGTTTACAAAGGTGTACTTTTCCAAAGTTAATGGTCTACTGCACTAGCTAATCTGTCACTACTAGCCGTATGCAACTTGTGGCTGTTCAGCTGTTTAGAACAGAACTCTGAGCAGATGCTGAACTCAGTGTCTGTTTGGCATTTGCAGGACCAACATAAAATGTAATTACAAAGTCCCACTCAAGGACCTACACATATTGTACACCATAAAATCACAACAGTCTGAACCTTTTTGGTGGATGATTCTGTTATATCAGAGGGCAATAGTCACTTCCCCCATGTTATTCTTGTACCAAACATGCTTTAGGTAGCACTTTATTTGGGGAACACTGAAGACTTCTCTATTAATCGTTAACGGCCAGTACAAGCGTGGCTGGGATTTGTGCTTCCAGCTATGTTTCTGACAAATAACCCAAAAGGCCATGTTGAAATGAAAAATCAAAGACAAAACATGTAAAGAACTAACTTTTATAATCAACTTCTTTTTTTATTTACACAAAATGTAATTGACAGTTTGGATAAAAAAAATAAATAAATACTCGTGGTTAGGATGAAAGCATTAAAAATGGCGAGGGGGTCTATTTACTAAGCAGTCTTAGGAGACAGAGTGAAAAGTGATAAGGTGCCAGCCAATCAGCTCCCAACTGCCATGTCACAGGCGGTGTTTGAAAAATGACAGTTGGGAGCTGATTGGCTGGCACCTTATCTCCTTTCACTCTGTCTCCTAAACACTGCTTAGTAAATAGACCCCTCTATCACATAAATGGACAACTTCAAGCCAAATTGTATGATTTTACCATGCCAGGCAGGAAAAGGTGTGACTGGCTTGTAGGGTTTTTTTTTTGCAGACATTTCTCTTACTAGAACACGACATTGCACCAAGTATGTGTTACAACACTAGAAGAATCTTGCACTGGTTTCTATAGATTTTGGCCGAATTATACTTGTAATGATGCTATAACACTTAATATAAACTATAGCCTATTTTTAAGTAAATATATAATTTGTTGGTATCCTTAACTGAAACCAGGGTATCACTCGGATATGCACAATGTTGTTAAATATATGCAAAATAAAAAAAAACAAAACTAAAGTTTGTTTTCTCAATTACAATACCCCAACACAGCTTGACAAAGGTCTTTAGGCGATTTGCAACCTAACCTATCTTTCAACATAAGGGGACAGTTACTTAGCAACAAAGTGCAAATCTGCAGTAACCAAAGCAACCAGAAAACCGCTTTCTTCATCTTTCACTGGAATGAGAATAGTTATTTGCTGATTGGTTGCGGACGCATTTTTTTTTTTTGGAGGGAGGGGACGCAATTCATTGTGATGTTCCGCAGGTCAACACTGCAGTGTCTGACCGCACACATTACTGTCTGTAACGGTAGCCAAACTTTGATAATTTTCTCATGCAATCCAGAGAGGTGCGCAGAAAAATTAGCGAATTACTGGGGGCAAATTATCGCGCTCCAGGTCATCGTGACCCGGATCGCGCCATTTACACTGCAGGGTTTCATGGGTCATTCCAGTGTTAAACCCTGCAAGTTACCTGGGTTGGATTTCCGGGTCACTCCGTCAGGGAATCCAACCCTGTCCCATTTTATACCAAGTAGATACCCGGGTTAACCCTGCAATAACCCGGGTTTTAGCTCTGGTGTAAAAGGGGTATAAGTAAGCTTTATGTCATTAAGGGGTCTATTTACTAAGCAGTGTTAGGAGACAGAGTGAAAAGTGATAAGGTGCCAGCCAATCAGCTCCCAACTGTCATTTTTCAAACACAGCCTGTGAGATGGCAGTTGGGAGCCGATTGGCTGGCACCTTATCACTTTTTACTCTGTCTCTTATCACTGCTTAGTACATAGACCTCTAAGTGTCTCCTACACACAATGAAGTCAGACATTTTGTGAGCAGAACTAATATTTATAAGATCACAGCAGGAACACAAAAAACAAATTCCTAGTGAATTGACAGAGGGCAAATTAAAGTAGCTCTCAAAATGGCTGCCTCCTCTTTCAATAGGCAAAATTACCATCTTAATTAGCAGAAACCGTTACACAACCAATATTTGTCATACAGAACCTTTTCTGACCAATGGTGACTCAGGATTAAGAGAGTTCATTTAAAAAATTGAAGGACATACTGTACAATAACATTCCTATCATTTGCTGTGGACAATACTGTTTGTGTGAACACGCAATTCATTATATTTTATCGTATTAATACAATTGTGTATAAATCTATTAACATGTAAAGTTGTGAAGTTTTTTTTGTTTACTGTACTTTTTTATTTTTCAAGTACAATGGTTTCTTATACTAATATATTAGTTTTAACGTTATTAGCAAGAAAACAAATGTGTTCAGTATCATTTGCTCATTGAACTCTGAAATTCAGGTTTACTTTTAGCTGAATTTTTTTGTGCTAATTGTGTTTTGGAAAATGTTTTACGAACAAAATATATATAAATCTGTGTAATTTCTATTTCCGTTTTGTCTGACTGTTATGGAGCGGTCCATTGCAAAAAAGCAAACAAACTAAACTTCAATAAAAAGTATGTACTTTTCAAAGATTTTGTTGTGTATTTTAATCAATAACTTAAAACAGTATTAGTTTTACATAACCCACCTGTTTGATAGTAAAGGAGACAATCATAGCAAAGCATTTTCATGACAAAACTGGCATTATAGTGACATGTAGTAGAATTGTGTAATAATTGTGGCTGTTAGAGTTAGGCAAGAATGTGGATTCTTCCCAATAGTGATCTCCGCGTTCCTCAGAAGGCTTAAGAATTTTCATACAACGTCCTAAGGGGCTTTCAGCCATGGTGGGAGCCACTCAGATGACCGGAGGTAAGCTTTGGCCCAAGAATGCCACTTGGTCAGTCTTTTTAGAACCTTACGCACAACCACTGCTGCCGCTTTCTAGGTCTCCATTTTCCTCCACTGGGTCAGCCTTTTTAGAACCTTGCTAGCAATCACTGCTGCCGCTTTCTAGATCTCCATTTTCCTTCACACAGCTGATCAGATCAAAACAGTACACAAAGTTGTTCCTGCAGCCTACAATGAGCCTGCGCCCACACACCACAGGAGAAGAAAATATCTCCCCTTCTAGTGCACACTGAGCCACCAGGAGTCCAGAGTGAGAATCTAGTATCCACAAATTGCCATCTGTAGAAGCTGCTGCCAGCAGCTCTGTGCTTCCTGTGTGTGGGTTGGGAAACACAAACGGTGTTGAATACAATCGCGAGCTGGTTTTATATTTCCATAATAAATGACCCTCATCAGTGCAGCAGTAGATGAGGCCATCGTGTGAGCCAAAGAGGACTTGCTTGGAGAGAGTAGAGATACATGGAGAGGAAAATATAGGCCCATCAGTAGCAAAATGCCACAGCTAAACACAGAGAGATGAGAGATCACACTATGATTATTAGTATGCATTTCAGTAATACACCTCACAGCATTTGTACATAACAGGAACCACACATAATAACCTGCATTATATTTACATGGCCTAATTCATTATCTAGCAATAAGGTTTACTGCCCACAAATTTATATATATATATTATATATATATATATATACACACACACACACACACACACACACATACATACACACACACACATATATATGTACATACATACACACACACACACACACACACATATACATACACACATACATTTTAGACCAGTAGAGCAAGACACCAACATGTATCAGAATGCAGAGCAATAATTCATTATTAGGAACCAGTGACATCACGGTGGTGTAAGGCCTTGTGTCTCAGTGATGTCACTTGTTCTTAGTGAATTTATAGGCTTAAAAAAAAAAAAAAAAAAAGGACAAAATCGGTTTTTTGTGAACTTTCCTCAAGGGTTAAATAGGCAAAAATAATCCATCTGCTAAGAGCAATACTTTTTTTGTTTTTTTTCAGATGAACTCGCTACCTAAGTGCATTTATCAATTACCTTCTCTGATTTTTGCACTATGCAGTTCAAACCCAAATAAGTCAGGTTTGTGGGGCACAGATGAGAGACAGAGGTATATTCATATGTCCCGATTCAGAAATGTACGCTAAACCAATGGATAGCGCACATCTCTGATGGTTTAAAGGACTTTGCATGCGCAGGATGTGTACTGTGCATGTGCAGCCCTCCATCTGCGAGTCCGCTCGCCGCAGTGTCTCCTAACAGCAGCCTGATGAACGGCTGTGGGGTTTGGGAGGCGGGGAGGGGGCATTCCTTGGCAGCATTCCCGAAACTGGGGGTGTATCACCCCCGGTTTCCAGGTGGGACGGGGCCAGGGTCTGTGTTGGTGGACTCGGATTTCCTGGCTTTGCATTCTGCAAGGACCTGATCAGCCTGTGGTAAGCTTCAGCTACTGCAGCCTGGCCAAAGGGGCAACCATCACTGGGATGGCAGATGCAGCAAGGTTCCTACAGACACCTCCTGCTGCATTTGTATTTTAGATAGACTGAATTGCACAACCGCTTGTGTGCGGCTCTACAATTTCATCCATCTCTGAATTAGGACCTTAAGGTGCCTACACACTTGGCGATGTGCTCATGATGCGATATCATGTCCGATTTCCCCTTGAACTCTCCCCAGCAGCTCCCCGGCAGTCCTGGGCATGATTTGGTGTTAAAAAATGTACAATGTGACAAATGATCTATCGTGCCTCCTAACTATTCCAGTGCATTGTGACTGAGACCGTCAGATCTGCCCTACAGCACGGCAGATCTGAAGATGCGATGTACGACCTGCGGGGACTAGCATCGACATCGTGAGTGGACATTAAAATATCGCTAAGTGTGTAGGCACCTTTAGAGAACTCAGGGCCTGATTCAGAGCCGGACGCTGTGAAAGAGCCTCCTAGACCTATGTGCGGCCTCCTGGCCACTCACATAGCTGTGGGTGACCACCCACAGCTATTGCGAGCGGCCAGGTGATGGTCGTGGTGGTCACGACCATTGGGGCTTGCGACAAGACCCTTGCGGTAGGGTCTCGTTCCCGCAAGCCCCAGTGAGCTTCTGGCCCTTAATAGAGCCGGAAGCTCACCACTGACATCATGTGATGTCAGTGGGGTCGTCCCCAAACGGCAGGCGTTCCGTCAGGTACGCCTCCACTTGGCCAGCCACCCCCCCCCCCCCCGCCTCCAAAAGGGGGCGAGCTGTCGATCAACATCGACAGCCGCCCCCTTTTGGTGCGAGACCCGGTGCGATGGAGCGCCCGTCGCTAGCCGGGTCTCGCGCATGTGCACGTCGGAGCCGGCTCCGGCATGCGCAGTGGCCAAACATCGACCAGCTAGTGAGCGCATAGCGCTTGCGAGCGGGTCTGAATCAGGCCCTCAGTGTGGCTGGTCTGCATGAAAATACAGAAGCAGCAACAATAGGGTGTGCTAGATACACTCCATAGCAAAATGTATCTAGGAAACTATCACAGGAATTCCCTGAAGGTGAACATAACCATTAATATTCTACAGTCCCAACAAACCCTGCAAAATGCAGAAAACGCCACACAGGGTCTATGAAGGGAACGTTCTGTGCATCACTGTAACAAAAAATAAATAAATTATATATATCTATATATCTCAATGCACACTAACAGTCCAGGTTTTAGTGATATCCATGCTTGAGCACAGATGGTTAAATCAAAATAACTGAGGTACTAATTAAGACACCTGTGCTCTAGTATGGCTATCCTTAAAACCTGGACTGTTAGTGTGCCTTGAGGACCGTGGTTGGGAACCTCTTCCCTAGGTCATTATCTCCTGGAATCTCCGTCATTACTGAGACAGGGACAGACGGTATCCACGCACACGTTGACATAGTTGAACATGTTAACCGACACCTGGTTGACATCTGAAATGTTGCTCTGTGAAACCTCGTAATTTCTAGAATGACGACCTTTAGGATTAGGCACTGCCATGAGGGTTAGGAATAGAACTGATACACTTACCATGTCAGGGGTGGGTATCTCCACTATCTGGTGTGGGGTGTTGGAATGGAATATGCACCAAAAAGAGTCCAATTAACATAGAATATTTACAGCTATTTAGTAAAAAGGACCATTCGCAGTACTTGCTCATATTCTCTCCAGAACAAGTGAGAAAAGAGAAATAATAATAGTCCTGCATTCCTAACCTTTTCCCCCAAATGACTGAGACAATAAAAATTTGCATCCACACAGCCGACAAACACATGATCCTCGCTGCATTGTGGTGAAGAAAACACAGGTTTCCCAACGTCAAACTTCCATAAAGTTTTTCCTGTGGCCTATAAAGGATACAAATGTAATGAAGATAACAGGTCAAAACAACCCCATGATTTAGGTCAGAAGCATATTGTTTAGGTCACAATGACACAAACAAGTCATATATGTACAATAGTTTCCTCCATTCAAAGTTCATTCACGTATCTGGCCTTGATCTGTATCACAGGTAGGCAAATCTGTGCAGCCAACAGCTTGAGAGACAAAGGTTCCTTAAACAGGTCTTGTTATCTCTACTAGGAGACCCAGCAGTATGATATTGTGTAGAGTGTGAAGATAAAGCCAACTAGACACAAGCAGTTCCTTAATGAGGAGAGATTATTAGTGTTGTATAGATTTGTTATCTGTGTCATATAGGACTCACACCCAACTACCATTAACAAGCTTTTAATGCTATTAGATATAATAAAAAAAAAAAATGGACCACATATCATCAGGTTAGTGCCGCTGAGATGCTATTAAAGGCCATAAACTCAAATAGCGTAGAAACCATGCTTGCAGAACACATTAAAAGAAAAGAAAGGAATTATTTTTTTTTGTACTCACCGTAAAATCAATTCCTCTAAATCCATCTGGGGAATACTGCAGAATATGGGTTTAGAGGGGGAGGCTAAATATTTAATCTATTGGAGCGGAAACTCTCCCACTCTAAGCACCCCAAACTCCTTAAGCTAATCAGTTATTTATCTAAGCGAGCCCAGAGGAGAAAACAACTTGAAACAAGTACAACTAATACAGTAAACAACCAAGGAGGGAATGCATTGTCCGCCAGATGGACTCAGAGGGCTCAATCCTATTATTAGGTGCAAGTTTAGGAATGCGCATTTGTTTCATGAAACTCACATACAGTACATGAATGCGCCCAGTTGATCAGCAGTCGGCTCACGGAAGTTGTTCACGGACCCTGGAAGGTTGTTGACATCGGTGGTGAGGACCACATGTGGAATCCCAAAGGGGGCGGTCCCTGTCTAAGAGTATCGCCTGGACCACAAGAGGAAGAGCCGAACCTCCCAGGAAAGGTGTGAGCTCTCGGTGGGACCAGTTCCACTGGGACACATGCTCCAACTGAAGAGGCCGGGCGTGAAACTGGGCATAGTCCTCCATGACGAAGGTAGAGACAAGCGAACCCAGGATCTGAATGCAAAAGTGTATTGACGCTCAGCGATTACTTCAAACTTTACGTATCCTGGCCTGTAGGTCCCAATGCTTTTCTGGCTGGAGGAAGACCTACTGAACCCTGGAACTCAGCAAGGCCCCCAGATGGTACATCTCCTGCGACATAGTCCAGCAGGAATTCATCCCATTATGGAGCTTTCTGTGGGACTGGTTGAGTGTCTGATGTGTTCCTTGAGTACATCCAGAGACCAGGCAAGAATCAGAAGGTTGTCCAGAGAAGGTAGTAAATGAGCTGCCATGACTTTCGACAAAGTCGAGGGGCTATGGAAAGACTAAATTGCAATGCCCAAAAATGGAACGCTCCTCTCGTACCACAAGCAAGAGGAAACACTGGTAACTGGGCCGGATAGGAACCTGCAAATAGGCATCCCGAAAATTCCAAGGAGGGCCTGAGATCCCCCAGATCCAGTGCCAGAATTATGGAATGTAGAGACCCCATGCTAAATTTGGGGACTCACAAAAACCTGTTGAGGATTTCCAGGCAGAGTATTGGCCGCAAAGAACCATTGCCTTCTTAACAAAACAAGAGACTGACAAAAGCCTTTGCCTCTCTTAGAGAGGGCATCTGGCACATGCACTCTGAAGGCCAGGAGGCCAGTGCTTCCGCTTTGTTTGGATCTACCAGAAAGCCTGTGGTATAAAAAAATAAAAAAAATAAATAGACTACGGCATAGCCCAGGGAGAGAAAAACTTACACTCAGGCGGAAAAACGTGGTCACCATCTAGGTGCTTGTCAGTAGGCCTGGAGGTAGGATAACTGGTAGACCTGGGCCCTTCCCTTGCGGCTACCATCTTGTCCAAATCAGGATCCCAACGAATGACCTGAAAGTGGAATAGCCACTATAGCCTTCCTAAAGTCAGCGCGCCAGAAACTAAGCCAGAGGGCTCGCCTAACAGCCACAGAGGATGCAGACACCCTGAAAGCTAGGATACCATTATCTATTGTTGCATCACCTATATAAGAGGCCGCCCTCTGATGTTCTCACCTGATGCTAATAGCTCGTTCCTATGGGTATATGAGATGAGGCTCTGCTAAAGAGCATGTGTCCAACATCCAATAACTTTAGCTATCTAAGCAGAAGTCAGGGCTGGACGTGAGATATATTCTGCAGATGCTAAGTCCCTTTTGAGGGAAGTTCCAACGTCCTGTCCGTCGGATCCCTAGGAAATGCCGTATTTGGACTATGGAGGGTAGCTTTTCTGACAAGGCGGACCCTGTGAGCATCCACCTGAGAAGGAGGCTTATTATGCCTGGTACGCAGCAGATAGAGAATTGAAGAAGGCAATGCGCTTAGAAACCTGGAGGTGCCCTATTAGGGTGAGCCCTCCGTAGAAGGTCCACTCGCTGCACGGATGACGGGAATTCTGCAGAGACCATCTACAGACGCTTGAAGACCGAAGCACTAGTCTTAGAGGTCTGCTCAGCATCTTTGAAGCGAAAAACAGCTCTCACCCCGTTAAACAGGGCGGCTATATCTAGCTGCGGTAGGGAGTCATCCGGGATAGACGAAGGTCTCAGCATCTGAAATATTAGACATAATGTCCCAGTGAGTTGAGGAAGTTCAGAGTCTGAATTATTACAGGTCCAAGACGCAGAACTATCTAGACTGGAGTCTGAAGTGCGATCCCTGTCCAGCCTTGCTGGAAAGATGCAGACAGCTGCGCTAAAAGCGAGAAGAGCTGCATCCATGGCTCCTAAGGCAGAATGCTATAAGGTGCCCTGAGACGGTACAACTGGGGACAGCTGGGCCCATGTAGGGATACTAGTAGGGGGAGCGGGCCCTGGGGTTGCCAGTCTGTTAGCCAACTGCAACCTTACATGTGAGAGGTAGTCCAGTCCGGTTCCAGGTGGAAGTCATGGCTGACTGTCAGATTCGCAGCCAGAGTGTCAAACACCCGACAGAGCCCATTGTGGTACGGAGCCCGAGGAGAAAGTACAGAAGTACAAGTCCTGCAGTTATGCAACACTGAAGCACCCCCATCCCTGGGTGCTTTGCCCTTAGAAAACCTGGTACTGCAATCCAGGGAAGTCCTCACGCACCAGCTAGTAAAGTACTGTGTCCAATAAAAGGGGGAGTGCAATGAATGTGACCTTACCCCACAATAAGTGGGGCTTTACTGATGAGGGATTTACTAAACTGTCATAAAAAATTAAAGGCAGACAGAAGAAAATTAGAGAACAGGTGAGAAATAAAACTATTCCTAAATACAAATTCCTGCACACAGAAACATTCAATACTGTAACAATGGGCAGTTACCGCTCAACAATCCAAACCCCACTCGGTAGGAAGGAGCTTAGTGTATAACCTGACCACAGAGGGAGGTATACAGGGAGACAGGAGCCCTTTACTGCTCTCCAGAGACTGACTGAAGTAGGCACAGGATAAAATGGCTGCTCAGTTTCTCATTTTGGAGGGAGTGTGAGGTGCAGAATCTCTATGGTGGTTTCTGCAGTGAGGGAACATGCCAAGGGAGCGGGGGAGGGGCTGATGTGGAGAGCCTACCTCCCCCTTGCTGAATAAGATCCCGAAAGGCAATGGCTGCTTCTAATGAAGCACCCAATTGTCTGTGCCCTGGTGGTCTAGCGGAGGTGCCAGGCGGCCTTGGCAGATTGCAGTCAGCACCGCCGGTGACAGCCGCTGCAGGGTGGCTCCCTGTAAGCAGGGAGCCGCTCTTACCTCCGGGAGAGGGCGGTGTCCGGCTGCGAGCCCTGGCATGTGCTGGGGGACCGGGTGAAGTCACTGACCAGCTCGCCAGTGCTGCGGCAGGAGATCGGTAGAGAGGCAGTGCGGGCATCCTATAAGACGCCTAGCGCACTCCACTCAGAAAAAATACATATAATAAATAAAATGCTTAGACTGCTGAGCAGTCTCTAAACATGTGCCTTGCTCCTGTAGGGCACCAAACAAAGCTGGCCTGCCTGGGGCTGCGGGCGGAGCCAGGACTGCTGGGAGAAGAAGCTTAACTAGTTGGTGCCCGGACTCCTGCTCCACCCTATACCCATGGTCTCTGCCTGTGTCCCTTATGGAGTGATGAAGAAAATGCTAATTTCCTCTGAAAACCTATTTTAGATTGGAATAGGATTGCAAACGTAATTTGCAGTGAGAGTTCGCCATGAATATTTGCACCTAATAGGGTTGTGCCCAGAGGATTTGATTTTATGGTGAGCACAAAAAAAATCGTTCTTTTGTCATATTTGTGCAACACTGCAGACTTTGGGACTTCCAAAAGGCAAGTCTCAAGAGGGAGGGGGACATGCACCGGGCCAGCTATGCACAGACCAAATGACCAAAACTGGCAGTTGTGGAACATTTAAAAGACCAAGAATCTCTGTGCAAAACCGAGACACCCCGCCGCATTGCCCACAAAGCACAAATGGGCGGAGGAGAATGCACCCAGGTAGAGCAGTCACAGGCGAACCCAGGAGACATACAGTATGCCTAGTTAAGAGTAGAAGTGATCCAGTGAGCCAAAGACTACAGGAAGCAGGCCCATCCCACCGATTAATATCAAAAAGGATCAAGAAACTGTCCAATTTCTGAACTACCAGGTCCGATCCACATAAACCTGGAAACCACATTGGACAAAGTGGAAAATCAGGAAAGTAGAACAAGCAACAGATGGGCCAGATCAGAGACCTGCTTAGCGGAAGTAATGACTAAGCTGAAAGGAGCTTGCTGATGTGCCTCCAAGACCAAATTGAGGTCCAAAGGCGGGACCTGCGGAATTTAAAGGAGATTCAATATGAAGCAGACCCTGCATAAACGTCTTAATGTCTGGAAGTAAGGCAGGACGCCTCTGAAACAGGACCATTAAGGCATACACGTAACCCATCAAAGAAAAAAAACTGAAACCCTGGGTCAAGCCGACCTAAGGAGAGATGTAAGGAACAGAAAATGTAGGAAAAGACCACCCAGCCTGCATCATTATAGTGTCTATAACTGTACCCCGCATGTTTAGTTATACTGCAGACACCGTTAAAATGCTTTAAGTTGCATTTTATATATACTAGCACTGGCATGCTGCTGCCAGTCTCCTGAAAGTCAACAGTATGAATGTCAAACAAGCGTATGTACCTCAGGCAGAGTTATAACTATTGTAGTTTTTTGCACTGTACCTTTTGCACCCCACATTCTCATAAAGTGAACAAACCTATGTGTGCCTATGCAGATCTGCACAATTTGGAATGTATCCAACCTTGTGACCAGAGAGGCGGAAGAGGGGTGGAAAGGGGTGTTATCACCAAGTATACTAAGGGCGTGTACATGCAAATACAGCCCAGTACACCAGCAAGGAGGCGTGTCTTTTTAACCTACTATGGGACATCTGAATGATGATGACTTGGTAAAATAGGTGCATATGATGAGGAGTGTATACAGCTCTGCATATGTGCGGATATGTCCTACTTTTGAGTTACTTACCATTACTCCCATTTTGCTACCAACTACTCATCAGCCCCTACATGTTCAAAACAAGGCTGCATGCTCATTAGTCCTAGATAAAAGGTTTTTATGTTCTGTTATCTAAGGAATCACTTTATGAATCATATGCAGCAGACATAACATATTTATTCACTTACAGGGTGAAGAGCCAGCACATGTCCTCCCAGGGTGGCTATGTACACATGATGTGGTTTTGTGCTTATACAAGGGGAAGAAAACACGGCACCACCTTCACAGTGAGACTTCCACACACACCGTTTCATCTGCAACAATAATACATATACTCATATTACAACTATAAACCTGTCATTTATAAATGATCAATCCTGGATGATAAGAAGACATGGAGTTTCCTCAGTGTAAAAACAAGAGATATGGTAAGAACTTACCTTTGTTATCTCTGTTTCTATGAAGTCCATAGGATTGATCTTGGGGTATAGCTGGATCTGGATCCACGGGCACCATGCAGTTAAAGCTTTGCTGCTCCCAGGATGCACTTGGGTCCGTCCTCCTCTATACCCCGCCCCCGACCACAGGCACCTCAGTTGGTAAGCAGCCAAGGCCGGAGGAGGAGACTAAACAAACAGAGAGAAGGAAGACTGGAACACACAGGAAACCATACTCACAGAAATGGGAGACGGAAAACCGGTGACCAGCCACACAGCCCATATGAAGCCAGGTGCGTCAGGGCGGGCGCCCTGTGGACCCTATGGACTTCGTAGAAACAGAGATAACAAAGGTAAGTTCTTACCATATCTCTTGTTTTCTACTTCAGGGTCCATAGGGGGTCCACAGGGTTGACCTTGGGGGATGTCCCAAAGCAGTTCAACTAAGGGCGGGGACGCTCCTGTGCTGAAAGGAGTACCCGGCGCCCGAAGGATGCATCCTGAGAGGCGAAGGTGTCAAACGCATAGAACCTCAAAAACGTTTGAATGGAAGACCAAGTGGCCGCCTTACACAGCTGAACAGCGGAGGCGCCACGTCTAGCAGCCCAAGAGGGACCCACAGAACAAGTGGAATGAGCCTTAACAGAGGCTGGCACAGGTAAACCCTCCTATGCATAAGCCTCACAAATAACTGAACGAAGCCAACGGGCTAACGTCTGCTTGTTGGCAGGCCAACCCCTCTTGTGAAAACCGAAGAGGACAAACAAAGAATCCGACTTCCTAACCGAAGCAGTCCGGTCCACGTAGATTCTAAGTGCCCGGACTACATCTAAGGAAGCCTCACCAGCGGAAAGATCAGGTGACTGAAAAGCTGGCACGACAAGCTCCTGATTAATGTGGAACTTGGAAACCACTTTGGGCAAAAACTCAGGACGAGTGAGGAGCACCACTCTGTCCTGGTGAAAAATCAGAAAAGGGGGGCGACAGGAAAGTGCCCCCAACTCTGACACCCTCCTGGCAGAAGCAATAGCCAGGAGAAAAACGGTCTTAAACGTCAGCCACTTGAGCTCCACCAACTCAAGCGGCTCAAAAACAGGATTTTGGTACTTACCGATAAATCCCTTTCTCCGATTCCACAGGGGACACTGGAGTTCAAGACAGTGGGGTATAGACGGTGGTAGAGCAGAGCCTGGCACTTTAAATAATTTAAAAGTGTGACTGGCTCCTCCCCCTCTATGCCCCATCAGCCCCAGTTTAAGAACTGAGCCCGAGAGGAGACGGAGGACAAGAGAAAAGAAAATGAGGAGAAGGAGAAGACCACAGAACGGAACAAGACCGACTGAATGAGAACAGTGGAACCCATAACAGGGAACCATGCAGTCACACAACCATAGAATGAACCCAACAAAACGTCAGGTACGCAGCGCTGGGCGGGCGTCCAGTGTCCCCTGTGGAATCGGAGAAAGGGATTTATCGGTAAGTACCAAAATCCTGTTTTCTCCTTCATCCACTAGGGGACACTGGAGTTCAAGACAGTGGGGACGTCCCAAAGCCAACCTCCTGGGTGGGAAGCGCGGAGAACTTGCTGACCCCTCGGCCAAACCGAAATAGGGACTGCCAAGAACAATAGGCCCAGCAGAGGCAGAGGATCAAGTGTCGTAGAGCACAGTAGACAAACACTACTCCTCAGGAGACAGTCACAGAAGAACTTCCACAACGTACGCACAGCGGAAGCCAAAATGAACAGAACGGCTGGTGAGAAAACAATCACAGTTGAGAAGCGGCTGAAAATAGACCAAACCAGACAGCTGGTAGCAGAGAGTCCCAACAAGAATCCATAGGAGAAGGGCAGAAAACGAGAAGAACTCGTGAATCGTACTAGAGTCTGCACAGGAAACTGCAACAGCTGCAGACAGCAGAATCCCAGCACCGCTGGTCATAATCATATAGATAGAAGTATGACAATACCAATCAACAGATACAAAGTTGATCCTGTCCACAGACTCCCAATAAAGAGTATGCTGCGAGGTCAAAGACAAGACCGAACAATCGCTTGGAACGATCCCTGAGGTCCCACTACAACAAAGTTGTGAACCAGCGGAAAGGTTATACCATAGAAGTATCCAACGTGTGGAGATCCCACGGGACATGAGGCAGAGGCGAATACGAGAGGATGGAGACTACAATTCCTTTCAGAGGGTCAGACAGCAGTATAACCCATACTGAAAACAGGGATAAAAAGACAACTTCCAACCTGATGGAAGTGCGTAGTCAGTACCAACTGCCGGCCCGAACATAGTGTGAAAACAACCAGGAACTTAGCAGTAAAGGAGCACGAATGTAACCCCACCCAGGGAGAGCTACCAATATAGGGAAACATCCCACACAGCAAGGCCAGGGCAGCAGGACAACCATGCAAGTACCCGTCAGGTACCTATTAGTGTGATAAAATATCAACAAATACTGAACAGGAAAACCCAACCAGGCCCCCTGCGTGGAACATAGTGACTGTCACACTTATGTAAAGATGTGCACTAGCCCAGAGATGCGCTTTGGTCCATAACCCCAACAGATTCTAGTAGAATAGTGTCGCTAATCTCAATGTACAAACTATGCACCCACACACCAGGGAAACTCTAAAGTGTAGAGCCAACTGATTAAAAGAGCAGAGGGCTGCTAGGACAGCCGCTAGGCTCCGTAAGGGAGATTAACGTTATGTATGTCAGGTTGCATGAAATAGGAGCATCTTCCTAGGCATTAGTGAGGTAAGCTCTTACCTGTGAGCGACCAGAAGCACTCTGGACACTATGTAGAATGTCACTGACCTTTTATCACACAGCAACCCGCCATGTTAGGTATAAAGAGTAGCTTCAGTGGGCTAAGACCAATGCTCCACCGCACGGACCTTAGTCTGGAGAAGTGCAGTAGAAATTACTGTGGAAACTAATAAATGGTTAGTGGAGACAAGGTGGTCGTATAACAGGACTCTAAATTGAGCCTGTTCTGTGGGCGGCCCAAGGCCTCATGGTATGAATTGTACCTAAGGGCCCTTTTGAGACTCATTTTATTGAGATATGCGACAAAAATATGGAGTACCGGAATAGATACTGAGAAGGGTACCTGTTCGGAAATATTAATACAAGTGCACCACTGTAGTTGTAATGAGAATAGATCCCCCGAATGGGGCGCGCCCCAGGACATGTATAGGGACCATACTGGAAGCAATGCCCAGGGAATTGTGACTATCACTATGTAAGCTGCAGAACATGACTCTAGTTTAATGAACCACCATATAATAGGAATGGATATAGCCTACAGCTTATGGTAAACCCAGACGGCTATGCATCCGTGGAATAATAGGTAAACCTAATGAATGTGGAAGTATAAACATTATATATTCATACACACACACAACCCAATTTCTAGGGAGAGATAGTGTAAAGCGGAGTCATTGTACCAATTACCGCATCAGGAGCGTCCAGCCTCCAATCGTAGCATCTTTAATTATGCTAGTAAGTTATGGTAAGGATAAGACGCGATATCCACATATGCATACGTGTACCTACATACAAGTTTAGTAGGCGACGATAATATTTAAAATAGAACCTGATCATAATTAGCGCCATGGAAGGACAAATTCACTCCAGCATGTATATATTCTAAAGCAGGGCTACACATATATACCGTGGCTTACCTCCACGCCGGGAGGCTGCTCATGTGGCCGTCATTCTGTTATGGCGTAGAGGCAAGATGTGTTAGCAGCGTGCTGTCCCAGACTGGTGTCGTTCCTGGGACTTCTGTTACTGGTGTACTCGCCTTATATATTATGAGCGTGCGTGCTTCAGGTGAGCTATTTTAGCTCCAGATTAACCCGTTTTTCGAAGAGGGACTCAAAAAGACGATCTCAGTTTAGGCAGAGTAGCTAGTACACCATGGAGTAACCTTCACAGGCTATGACATCAGGCCATTAGATTAAGCTAGGCACCCTTTGTTATAAAGCCAAGGGGAAGCCTGACAGTGGGTAATACCCTGCGCTGCAATGACGGCACTGTGTCCCGTCAGCCCAGCGCCTCTAGCCGGGAATGTGCACCGGCTGAGTAACTGGCCCCTCTCAGAACCGCATAAAAGCGGTGTTATAGTGCAAACAGGGGTTTAGGCTAGTTCCCATTCTGCTAACAACTAGCTATGCACAGTAGCTAGCACTATACAGAACTGGAAGGTTTTAAAACCAGCCTATAATGTAGTATATGTGCTGGCACCTATATAAGCCTACAGCACCTGGTATTCCCAGGTGGTCTCCCATCGAAGTACTAACCAGGCCTGACCCTGCTTAGCTTCCAAAATCAGACGAGATAGAGCGTGTTCAGGGTTATGAGGCATAAGCCTGGGGATGGGACGCAATAATGTGCTAACCCTGGTTACGGGTAAGCTATAACCATAAGTTTTCCCAGCAACCAGAACAATGACTAGTACAAGTACTATACATACTATATATCTTTAATTAGGTTAAGCCAAGTGCCCTTTGTTATAGAACCAAGGGGAAGCCATGACAGGGGGTAACACCCGTTGCTTGCAAACTCCACACAGCTAGGACCACGGTGGGAAGAGAACCCACGACCTCACTGCTGCGAGGCAGCAACGCTAACCACTACACTGTCTGGCAAAATGGCGGGACAGTGTCCCGTCAGCACAGCGTATTTAGCTGGAAATACTCCTGTCATACAGTGACGGACATTCCCTATTATTTACTGAAGCACTCCCAAAAAGGGAGGGGTCTCGTAGGAGACCAGTGCTAAAGCACTCCCTGCTGCAGGTAGTGCACTGAGCTATACTGCTTGTGTGCAGGTAGATACTGCTGCCCATAATAGGGAAGCAGGGGCGCTGTTGTAGTCGCTGGACTGTAAGCATTCCTGAATTACCACGCTGTGTGAGCAATGATATACTCCAGTCAACACAGCGCTACTTGCCCCCGCAGTAGAACCGCATAAAAGCGGAGTAGTTGAAGGTCCAGCCGGTGCCGATAACACGGGAGGAGCGATCATGGCTCCTACACAAGCGAGGGGGGCTTAATCATCATTTGGAGGAGCGGGCATGTAAAGTTGCTCAGCACAGCCAGGAGCTGTGTAACGCAGCGTCTCCTCCTGTTAATAGATGAGAGCTGCTAATCGCTAAGGCAGTGCTGCATTATGCCTAGCCCGAATACTGAAATGGAGGGCCCAGGTCTGTAGCGCGTGGAGTGCGCGCCACCGGAAAGCCTCCTCCCTGTACAAGCACTGCAACAGCGCCCGCACCTCCCTGCAAGAGAACGCAGCATACAGGGCGGGAGGGTGCGCGGTGCAACGGAGACCTCACCGCTGTCAGGAATAGAGATCTAGATGGGAATTAGAACCAGGGGCTCCACCATCATAACCAGTAGGGAGATTAGCTTTTAACCCACTAAGCCACAGAGGCTTCCCTACTAACAGCCATGTTTGGGAAGGGGCAGGAGAACCGGACTCTGACGATTTCAGCTATGGTGGGTCCTGTCTTCCAGCCTCTCTCCTGAGCAGGGGGGGGGGGGGGGTCAGCGCTTGCCCACCCGTGTTGGAACTGACTGCTGGCACTGCTCAGGCAGGATGTTCCAGAGCGTTGTACAGGGAAGCGGCATTATTACAGTGAGCCGCTTACTAACCTCAGGGATGCTGCTGCAGTGCAGACTACATGAGGGGGGATCCCGTACAAAAGCGCAGCTGTGCTCATTTCTAACCGCAGCGCGGCACGCGCTGTCCTTGAGCCCAGCGTTTTGGCCTTGGCCGGGTCGCCGCTAAGCCCCGCCCCCAACGCCACAGTAATGGCGGTAAATCAACCCCGTCTTGCCAACGGGGACTGTGCACTACTAGCGCTATGTTATCTTCCAGCCTCTCTTCTAGGCAGGCATAGCGCTGTGAGGGCCAGCGTCGGTGCTTCTTCAAATAAGCACCGGCACAGCAACCAACCGCTAAGAGCGCTGTACCGCGCTCTACAGCGGCTAATGAGCATAAGCCAGTGCCGATGCTTTCATACAAGCACCAGCGCGGCAACTTAGAGCCGCGTTGAGCGGCTCCTTAAGCCCCGCCCCAGCCCCGTTATGCAGGGCTATAATAGCGGGGCTGCAGACTCCAGTTATGTAGCTGTGGGACGCAGCAGTCTCCCTCCTTGCATATAGGAGTGAGGAGCAGGCGTCTTCAATGACAGCTGCGGCTAGCACCGCGCTGTCACCAACGCAGAGGGGCCTCTTCCTTTATCCATCCCTTCATTTAAATAGGAGAGGGGGAACAGTGGCTAGGCTAAGCCAGAGACCAGGATGCTGACTGCCGAGTGCAGCAGCGGGTCTCATCAGCAGCTCCGACACTGCCTGTTTACTGGCAGGGGGAAGGAGGCTGTGTAACAGCCGCGCAGCGCGCGCTGTCCTGAGCCCAGCATTTTCGCCCACCACTCCAGCTGGTCAGGAGTGGTGGGATATACTTACGGGCTGTTGCGGCCGGGATGCTGGGCTGAGGGGGCGGCGAGGAACCCGGACACATGCCGGTGTCAGCAGTGGCGGGTCCTCGCAGGGTCCGATGACTCCATCTGCTGGTGCCCCCTCCTCAGGGTCACCGGACACAGGCTGCAGTAGCCGTGTGGTGCCCTCCCGGCGGCTCCCCCGTAGCAGGCAGACTGTCACAGCAAGCAGTCTGCCTGTCCTCATGCTTGTTTAAATAAAAAATATGAAAAAGGCTGGAGACAGCCAGATGTGCGACCGGCTCTCTCGGGCACATTCTAAAAACTGGGGCTGATGGGGCATAGAGGGGGAGGAGCCAGTCACACTTTTAAATTATTTAAAGTGCCAGGCTCTGCTCTACCACCGTCTATACCCCACTGTCTTGAACTCCAGTGTCCCTTAGTGGATGAAGGAGAAAAGGAGGACCCTGCAAGACCCATAGTACCACCGCCAAGTCCCAAGGAGCCACCGGAGGCACGAAGGGAGGCTGGATCCTGAGAACACCTTGGAAAAAGGTGTGAACATCTGGCAGTGTAGCAATCTGTCACTGAAACCACACGGACAAAGCAGACACATGAACCTTCAGAGAGGCCAGGCGTAAGCCGAGGTCCAAACCCGACTGAAGAAACTCCAAGATTCTGGAAACCCGGAACACCTGCGGATCATAGTTTCTGGATTCACACCACTGAAAATAAGTGCGCCACACCCTGTGGTAAATCCACGCGGAAGCAGGCTTGCGTGCCCTAAGCATGGTACCAATAACCGAACTGGAGAAACCCCTAGACCTCAAGACGGCTGTCTCAAGAGCCACGCCGTCAAAGACAGCCGACCTAGATCCGGGTAAAGGCAGGGCCCTTGAGACAACAGGTCCCGACGCTGAGGGAGAAGGTACGGAGCGTCGATGGAGAGGCACCTCAGATTGGAGTACCAAGGATGTCTGGGCCACGCCGGAGCTACCAGCACGAGCGTGCCGCCATCCTGCTTGAATTTCTGCAGAACACGAGGAAGCAGGGATATCGGAGGAAACAGATACGCCAGGTGAAACGTCCATTGCACCGACAGTGCGTCTACCAGACAGGCACCTGCGTCTCTTGTCCTTGACCCGTAAACGGGCAACTTGTGATTGTGACGGGAGGCCATCAAGTCCAGCTCCGGCAGCCCCCACCTGTCCACGAGCAGCTGAAACACCTCTGGGTGAAGCGACCATTCCCCGGGATGCACGTCGTGATGGCTGAGGAAGTCCGCCTCCCAATTGAGGACTCCGGGAATGAAGACTGCCGAGATCGCTGGAATGTGACACTCCGCCCAAGCAAGAATGGGAGACACCTCCGACATCGCTGCCCGACTGAGAGTTCCCCTTGGTGGTTGATGTACGCCACCGTGGTGGCATTGTCGGACTGCACCTGAACCGCCCTTCCGTGAAGAGCGGGGCCGGACGACTGCAGGGCCCTGTATACTGCCCGCAGTTCCAGGATGTTGATGGGGAGAAGTGCTTCTTCCGCGGACCAACGACCCTGAAGCGATAATGAGCCGGTCACTGCCCCCCAACCCCGGAGACTGGCATCCGTCGTGAGCAGGACCCAGTCCGGGATCCAAAAGGGGCGCCCCTCGACCAGATGCGCTGTCCGAAGCCACCAAGCCAAAGACTGCCGAACCTCTGGGGACAACACCAGCATCTGAGAGCGGATCCGGTGAGGTAACCCGTTCCATTCCGATAGAATCAGCCCCTGCAGGGGCCGGGAATGGAACTGGGCAAATTCCACCATGTCGAATGTCGACACCATGGACCCCAGAACTCTCATAGCCGAATGGATCGACAGGTGGCAACTGCTCAGGCAACTGTGTATCCGCAGCTGCAGGGAGGAGACCTTCTCCGGAGTCAGGAAAATCCGTTGCTGACGAGAATCCAGCAGGGCTCCCAAATGAACCATCCGCTGTGATGGAATCAGGGAGGATTTTTTCCAATTTATCAGCCACCCGTGCGCTTGCAGGCAAGCGATCGTCAGGTGGAGATGTTGAAGCAGTACCTCCGGGGAGCTCGCCAACAACAGGAGGTCGTCCAGATACGGCAGCAGCCGTACATTCAAGTTCCAAAGATGTGCGGCCATGACCGCCATAATCTTCGTGAACACCCTCGGTGCCGTGGAGAGGCCAAAGGGTAGCGCCCGGAACTGAAAATGATGTTGAAGGATAGCGAACCTCAGATACCGCTGGTGCGAAGGTGCTATCGGAACATGGAGGTAGGCGTCCTGGATATCCAGGGACACCATGTAATCCCCCCGGTTCCATCGCCAGAATGATGGAACGTAACGTTTCCATCCTGAACTTGGGAACTCTGAGGAATTTGTTCAGAGACTTCAAGTTGAGGATAGGGCGATGAAAACCATTGAGTTTCTGCACCAGAAACAGAGAAGAATAGTACCCCGTCCCTCGTTGTAATTGAGGAACGGGAACAATGACCCCTGCTTTCAGCAAGGACTCTATAGCTTCCTGAATCTGTAAAGTCTTGGTCGTATCCTGAGAAGGACTCGTGCAGAAAAACTGGTGGGGCGGTCTGTGCCGAAAAGACAGGGCGTACCCTTGGGAGACCACTTCTCGAACCCAGGCATCCGTGGTGGTATTGTGCCAGCACTGGGCAAATAGAAGAAGAAGTCGGCCTCCCACTCTGGGGTCCCCCAGAGGGAGGCCCGTCCCATCAGGCAGAAGGTTTATCCTCCTGCTTGGAAGAAGGGCGCCTGGCACTCCAGGCCTGCTTTTTGGGCTTAGAAGCGGCCTTGGTCGCCGATTGCCTCAGGAAGGACTGACCTTTGGCCTTGCCCTGAACCCGAAAGGACCGAAAGGCAGAGCGCCGTACTTTGGTAGGTGCAGAAGCCGAAGGGAGGAAGGCTGATTTAGACTTAGCCAGAGTATCCACAATTTTGTCCAAGTCTGGACCAAAAAGCAACTCCCCATTAAAAGGTAAGGCCTCCAGTCCCTTTTTGGAGTCTGCGTCCGCTCTCCAAGACCGCAGCCACAAGGACCGACGCGCCGACACAGCTGCAGCCGACACCCGAGAGGTCAGCAGGCTTGCATCTAACGATGCTTCCCCAATGTAGGAAGCCGCATCCCTCATTTGTCCTATCAACGCTCTCTGGATCTCCGGAGCATCTTCCGGAAAGGTATCCTCCAAAGCGTTGGCCCAGCTCTCGATGGCCTTAGCCACCTAAGAGATGGCCATGGACGGACGGGCAACCGCCCCTGAGAGAGAGTAGATAGACTTTAAACAAGTCTCCACTTTCCTGTCCGTGGGATCTTTCAGGGACGAGATCGACGGCAAAGGCAGCGTAGCGCTTTTAATTAAGCGGGTAACGTGGGAATCCACGGGAAGCGGAGTTTCCCACTTCCTGCAATGAGCCTCAGGAAAAGGATAGTTTGAAGCCAACCATTTCTGCGGTTGGAACCTCTTGCTGGGCAACTGCCAGGCCCCTGCCATATGATCCGTTAACTGGTCAGACAGGGGAAAAACCGTCAAAGCTACCTTGGCCTTCTTAAAATTAGGGTACTTCGACCTGGGAGCCGGCGCATCCTCCTCTATATGAAGGATGGCCCGCACCGCCCTAACCAATGCCGGTACATTAATGGAGGACTTAGCCTCCACCTCCTGGGCCCCAGCATCCGAGTCAAGAGTCTTCATAAATCTCCCCGTCATCCGAAGACACGTCCGTGTCCGTAAACTGTGCCGCCAATAAAGCCGAAACGGTTCGCTTGGACATCCTTGGTGGCACATCACTGTGCAACATAGTTTGAAAGGCCGATGACGAAGCCGCCAGGCTCTGAACAGAGCTGGAGAGGACATCCACCCAGGGAGGGGGTACCGTTTGAGGATACCCCTGAAACGGTACCATCGACTGCTGTGGTACCGTGGGAGATTGCACGTACACAGGCAAACACGCATAAGGACCCACAGTCTGAGACCCGGGAGGAGACTGCACCAGACGCGTCACGCCCGGGGAACGGGGGATGGTAGGCTGGGGCAACACCCTAGAAGGGACCGCAATCGGGACCGCCAGCCGGTCCGCGATCAACGCCAGCACTTGTGTAAACATCGCCCACGGAGGATCCTGCGCCACTGGGGGTTTAGAGGGACAAGGTACCAGCTGGCACCGTCCGCACAGACCGTCCTGAGACAAATCCGCCCCGTCAACCCCTGCCGAACAGCGTCGGCAGGAAAACAACCCAGGAGCCACGGAGCGCTCATTCTCCTCATCAGACATGACACAAAACTTTTGCAATAAACCGAAACGAGGTAAGGCGTATAACACCTGCGCACTCCCAAGTATGCAACACAAACAGCCCACAATCTGGTACTGAGTAGCACACCGCAGTATGTGACGGACCTCACAAATACGTAGAAGTATATAAAAGTGAGGTATACAGAAAGAACACCCCTCCCCCATGCACCTGCGGGCCGTAGGAGAAGGAAAGGGATAGGTAAAAAGCTGACAGTAAGTAGAAAAAGCACAGACAGCAGCACTAGCAATAGTCACATACCATGCAGAGAAGTTATACTCACTGCACCTTCAGCTACAATCAACCTCCCAGATTCAGTGTCTGGGAGGGCTATAGCGCTGCGAACACTGTCCTTTGCAGTGGGAGAGGTACGCAGGGGGACTGGTCCACTGGAAGCCTGCCTGGGAGCTCTGCGATGCTGCCTGAAGATGGCCGCCGGAGAGCACTGAGGAGGAGTGGCCGAGAGATAACAGCCCAGCGACGCCAGCACGCATGAGAGAAGGCGCGCTGGGCTGAGGGGAGGAGCACTAAAGCAGGGAAGGCTGCCTCCCCTGCTAGTATTAAACCCCCAGGGAAGCCGGTTCCCCGCCGGTACTTACACCCCGGGGGCCAGCGGTCACGCGGGGTATTCCTGAAGAGGGGGAGCCCGCCGCCGCTACTAGCGCCGCCGGTCTGTCCCCAGAGACGTGGCTGAAAGACTGCATTTTCCCCCGCGTACAGCGCGAAGCGCTACACACGGCTTACCTGGCCCCGTAGAATCCGGCAGCAGTCAGTGGGAGCTCCCGGAGCCACGCTAGTACTGACTCCGGGGTCCCGCTGCGATCCCCAGATCAGTACTGGCATCGCAGCGCCAGCAGGGCTGTTGGAGCGGCAGTATGGACGTCCAGATGGACAGTCTTATGCTGCCGCTCTGAAGATAGTAAAAAATAAAATAATAAAATCTTCTTTGCAAAAAAAAATTAAATTAAAGCTTAGGGGCTGCTTATGCAGCCCCACTGCCCAGGGTGACACGACTCCGGCCGGGCACCAACTAAAAATGAGGTGCCTGTGGTCGGGATATAGAGGACGGACCCAAGTGCATCCTGGGAGCAGCAAAGCTTTAACTGCGTGGTGCTCGTGGATCCAGATCCAGCTATACCCAAAGGTCAACCGACGTGGACCCCCTATGAAGTAGAAATACTGCCCCCCTCCCCGATGCTGACTCTAGAAGTCAGTGTGATACAGTAGTTATGGGGGTTACTGCCACTAAAGGCGCATACACACTGGACGATGTGTCCAGTGAGCGACATCGGCAGTGTCGGGTCCGGCATCGTTAAGTGCATCCACGATCGTTTAGTTTATGGGAAGAGTTGATGGGAGCGGCATATTTCAAACCAGATGGGCAAAACTGCGAGGAATAAAGGATAGCGTGCAGGCCTGGATCCCAGTCAAGTAACATCTGAAATAGTCCCCTGATGTGCAAGCAGGAAAATATACTTGCAACTGTAGTAGTCTGTGGGACTTGATCTAAGTTCTGCCATTAAGAGAAAGGAAAACTTACAATGTTTATATAGAGCTGGACAGGCTTAGAATGTTATATGATGATGTTACTTTATTTTCCACAGTTGTATCCTTCATTATAACTAGGTGCAGGTTATTGCATCCGAATTGCTGAATTTTGGGAGAGAGGTCTCAAAACTTCTAGCTAGAGCAGGTGAAGCAGTTGCCCATAGCAACTAGATTCTAGAAATCATTTTATAGAATGTACTAGATAAAAGATTGCTAGGATCTGATAGTTTACTATAGCCAACTTCTACATGTGTCCACTATAGATTTCATACATCTCCCTCTTTATCTCTTTCAATATCTGCTTCACTGAAATGTGCCACTGTCAATGTCAGTGAAAGTGATTACAATGAGGGAAGGATCTAATGCAGAGCAGACACTTGTAACCACACTAACTGGAATGGTCTAAACTGGACAATAGAGACAATGTCCAACATCGTAAAGCTGGATACACACTGGAGCGACCGGCAATTGTTCCAACATTCCAGACGATTTTCCTAGAGCGGGGATTGAGCGTACATACTAGTACACTACATATCGCATGTGACCTCATGTATGTTAATGCAGGACGGAACAATATATTGTTCCATACGTCTAGTGTGTATGCGCAATCCCCGCTCAAGGGAAATTGTTGGGAAAGGCAGAACGATTGCCGGTTGCTCCAGCTTAACATGTGATATCGTCAGGTTTGATGTGCAGCAAATAAAACTGGAGGTCGCCGCTAGGGACCATGTGTACGCGAATACTGAGTGTACACACTGAGCGATGTAGGTGATTTGTCATTACAAATCGGCCAGACATAGCTCCCATAGCTAGTTTTGTATAGCTATGGGAGCTTTAAAATACTGCATATACTTCTGTATGATATTAGTAGCGCTTTATATGGCCGCTTGTATTTGAGGCTTTATGTGGCAGCTGAGATCCACAAACCCGAAACTGGATCAAAGTGTGCACCAAATTTCTAAATACTAGCTCACACATCTATTATAATAACGTGTAAAGATCTGGAACATTAGCATTATAAATGCAGGTCTGTTAACCATAAATATAATACATGAGCAAAATATAGCTAGGCAGTAAAGTATTTAAAAAGAGGGTATAAGACTAAAAAGTACCTACTTCAATGTCTACAGCATATACATAATGATCATGAGAGCCAAAAATTGCCAGTCCAGACACCGGATCAACAGCAGGAGAACTCTTCACGGCATTTCCGGTAGTGAAATTCCAGTGCGTTTCCCCACTACTCCTCTGCAGGATATAAATGGACCCATCGTAGCAGCCTGTCAAAGAAACCGTAGTAACTTACTAAGGGCCTTCATTATTTCTCCTCTTCTCAGAATGTCCATCGGGGTCCACTGACAACGCAATTTATATCATCAGCATAACCAAAATTTTGTCAGAACTATGTAAGATTTGATAAGGGTTCCCAATACAACTCTGACAATTATCCTTCCACAAAATTGTCATTTTGTTACATGAAGACCTTAACATTCTGTTTTAAATACTTGTACGAAAATGGCAAAACCTTCCCTAAACAATACATCAATTCCTTTTCAAATTCATTAAAGACATGTCCTTTATCAAGTCTATATTCTTGTCACATATCCAGCCTGTTTCTGCACAGATGTGTATTGCATTACAAACGTTCAATCTTTATTTAGTCTTGCACATAGTTTTGTAATAAATATCATCAGATACCCTAGAACACAGGTTCTCAAACTTGGTCCTCAGGACCGCACACAGTTCACGTTTTCCAGGTCACCCAGCAGGTGCATTCACTATTCATGGACACATTTTAAAAATCCACAGGTGGACCTAATTATTTTACTAGTGATTATGTGAGGAGACCTAGAAACCATGCACTGTTTGGGGTCCTGATGACAGAGTTTGAGAACCTGTGCTTTAAGCTGGCCACACATCTAAAGATTATCTGTCCAACCAGTCAACTAGTTGATTGTATTCCTTACCAGATTTTAATTCCAACCAATCAGCAATTTGCTCCCAAACGCATGAAAATGGACCAAAACTGTTGTTTGAACAAATAGTTTAGATCAAATATTTAACAAACTTGTCTGAACAACCATTTTCATCTGTTTTCTGGCATTTAGGAGCAAATTGCTGATCATCATTTACTCCCATTCCTTACCAGATTTTCATTCCAACCAATCAACAAGTTGGCTGGTTGGATGTAAGTTGGTCTAGTGTGTGGCCAGCTTTAGACCACAAGTTCTCAAACTCGGTCCTCAGGAACCCAAACAGTGCATGTTTTCCAGGTCTCCTCAGAGAATTATAAGTGAAATAATTAGCTCCATCTGTGGATCTTTTAAAATGTGTCCGTGAGTAATTAATACACCTATACACCTGCTGGGTGACCTGGAAAACCTGACCCATTTGGGGTCCTGAGGACAGAGTTGAGAACCACTGTCAAACACCAACTTTCAACTCCCCCACATAGGAGTTACAAAGTGAAGTTTGTAAAATATGTAAAACCTGCATGTCCCATAATCTCACAGAGCCTGTGGAGGGATGATAAAAGCAATGCTTACCTACAAGGATAAAATTCCCACATCTAGATACTGCAGCAGAAGATTCAATGCGATCTCCTAGGATTCTTTCCCACATCACTGTCCCAGTGTGCAGATCAAGCGCTTGCACTCGGTGGGAGTGGGAGCCAACGTACACAGTTGCTGTTGAGTCTTTAATGGTTGACATGACGAGCAGTGGTGAAGCATCAACACATTTGCCGGTATCAGATGCCCACCTTTCCTGCAGACACATTGCCTTCTTATGGGATGGAGTGGATCTTAGACGTTTATGGCCTGTACTAGGATGGTCCAATAAGTGTGCTAGATCTGGACTGAACCCATGCGTGACCCGACACCTCTGGTCAGCCGGTTCAGTGTCCGAATATAAATTTGTAAACAGCCGGCTGCCTCTACTCAGAGATACAAATGAACTCACATCTGTTTCTGAACTACCCAGAGAGTCCACTTTCCTTTTACTTGGATAGTTTGCACTTACATCTACAGCGCTGGTATTTCTGTTAGTTTCCGCTATAGTTACATTGATTTTGGCCTGTATTTTCTCCTTGACTGGGCTCCTACATTTAATAATGTGTCTGTGAACATCCAGAATAGTATTGCTGAGGATAATTTCTAAAAGTCCTGGTACAGGTCTACCAACCAGAATCTCCACCTCTTCATGGAGTCGGATTGCCTTTATAGAGTCACCACCGCTGAGCAGGAAAACTGAATCTCCAGCAACAGGAGGAACGTCTTCAGGGATTCCCAGTACAGCCTGGAGGAGCAAAGGGGAGATAACAGTTACTGATGCACCGTGGCTCAGTTATGAAATAATATTGTGTACACAAATAGACAATACCTTCCACAGGTCTTGTATGGTATGCCACAAGTCATCTTCACTTTGTGTTATGGGTGTATCTGTCTTTTTCCTTAAGTGATCACCATAAATCAGAGCTAACCTGGAAAAGTCTATTTTACCTAAAAGTATAACAATAAAACATCCAAGTAACATAAACATTACATGCTTATACACTGTACATGATGTATAACTATGTATTAATGTATTTTAGGATTACATTACACAAATGTGAACAAAGCGGTTCGTAGAGCTGCTAAAACGTCTGCTATAGATTGCTTAGGGCAGTATAAAATAAATGTACATTAAGCCTCAGTACCAGAGCTTACCATGCTTTGTAGGATGTAAGGCGTCCAGAAGTACTAAGTCATCAGGCACTGCGTAGCTCTGCAGATGTGTCTGCAACTCCCTCCATAGGAAACGCTTGTCAACAGGCCTTTTGGGTACAACAAATAAGACCATTTTTTTGGCCTCATACCAAATCACTGCACATGTTTCCACTGGTTCAAGTCCTTCTACCACCTGAAAATATTTTAAAAAACACACACTTATATTTCTCTCATAGCGCTGTGTAGATGAGACCTGGGCACCTGGTGGCTCCCCAGTTGTTGCAAATTCCAACCGGTCCCGGTAGCCTCTGGCTGATGTGACGTTCACTTTCCCAACAACCACATCTGTACGTGGAGCATAGGGAACTGAAAAGGATTGATATGCTTTTGTGTGAGTGGTACTTCTACATGCTGAATTATACGGAAAACCATTTTACAAAAAGGTATCGACCAGATATCTACAGTGAGGGCTCAATAATAAAAAATAAAAATAAAAAATAGTAAACCCTGATTAATTACTTTTTCTCTACTATAGTAGGGCAGATGCAGAGCTCAGCACAAGCTCATACTCCAAGACCAAGCATGCGCAACTACGGATGATGCAGAGTGGTACGTTAACTATAAAGCTGCATACACACACGATTTTTTGAACGATTATCGATATCGTTTAACGGTGATCGTTTGAAAAAATTGTTCACTTTCTGAGTCAAACGATGAACGATTATCGTTCATGCGCGTTCACGTTTGTAGTTCAGTCAGACTTGTCAACTCAACGATTTTCATTAAGTTAATATGCAAAAATCGTTTGTAGTTCAAAAAAATCGTTCATTACACTTTAAAAAATCTGACAGATAATCGTTCATAACATCGTTGGTAACAAAATCGTTGTGTGTGTATGCAGCTTTAATGTTACATTTGTGGAGTACAATATAAGATGGTATAATGGTTAGTATTACTGCCCCACAGCACTGAGGTTTTGGGTTTGATTCCAACCAGGGCCCTATCTGTGTGGAGTTTGTATGTGCTCTATGTGCTTGCGTGGGTTTCCACAGTGTGTTGCGGTTTCCTACCACACTCCATAAATATACTGGTAAGTTAATTGGCTCCCAACAAAAAACATAACACTAGTGGATGTGTGTGTGGTAGAGAACATAGATTGTAAGCTCCACTGGGGCAGGGACTGATGTAAATGGACAAATATTCTCTGTAAAGTGCTGCAGAATGTGTGCACTATAGCTATGTGATTCACATACCTGCTGTATATATTCAGTATTTAGCCTCTTGCCATGACGCTTGATCTGATTATCTTTGCGTCCCAAGTAGAACATGTCCCCATTTTGTAATCTAACCCAGTCCCCTGTTCTTCTCATGGTCCCATAGGGTAGAGTGAGATCATCATCCAAAAAGCAGATCCGTTGTCTCCCTCCTGCAGGATGAGAGGAGAGTCAGTATCCAGTATTAGCATCTATAATTGTTAAAACATTTTATAATATATGACTTTCAAAAGGAAAAGGCAGCAATTTCAGGCTGAGACAATATTTATGAGATACAGCCTAACAGTTTATTAAAAACTAATGGCATAACTGAGGCACTCTATTGATAGCATCAAGTATAGTTATAATCCCATGGTACTGCTAACATTCTGTCTGCTATAGAGGAGAGCAGATCATTTCTATCAGAGGAGAGGTCTCATGCTTCTATGAAGACTACTCTACCGGAGTCAAAGGAATATTCCAAGAAAGCAGCAGTTAGACATCCAAATGGAAGTACCACCATCATTGTTATTGTCTGCACTGAGAAGACCTTCCACTAACTATGCAAATCCCCCCAACCTCCATCTTCAGCACTTGTGTAATTTTCTGCAGTAACAAAGTCATCATATAAATAAACTATATACAGAATCGAAACCAGATTTATATTCTGAGACATGACAGAGTCATACACTAAGACAGGCGCCATGGATGAACATACAAAAACTTTTTCAGGACCTACAAAAACTTGTCCTTCGCCTTCTTCAATCTTGAGGTCATCATCATTTCGGACTTCCACAATTGTCCCATGCAGTGGACTGCCAAGTGTCACAAGGGGAACACTACTAAGAAGAAATAAATAAAAACAGTTTACAAATTAGAGTTCATTATGTTAATTAATTAAATTAACCCAAGTTCACAGCGGCACACAATCAAGGCTTACCACTTTGTCACGAAATAAAGGACTTCAAAATTACCCTGCTTGAGAATTAAGAAGGTTCTCTGGAATCTCCCAATAAGTTGCCCAGCTTGACACTTCTGTTATACCATAGAGATTGAAGATTCGGGTCTTGTTGCCAGGCTCCCTCCAACTTCGAAAGACATTTAGAGGTGGGAATTGTTCCCCTCCGAGAGCTAAAACTTTGAGGGACGTCTCTCTGGACAGCACAGAAGACTGGATGGTTTGCCAACCAAATCTTCTCAAGAAGGTGGGTGTCGCCTAAACAGAAATAAAATGATATATATATATATATATATATATATATATATATATATATTTATATTACACACATACATATACACACTCAAATATCTCAAAGTCCGGCACTCTGGTATAGTTACAGTACAACATGCCTGGGTGCCTTTCCTGAACTGGGGCAATGTAAGCAGCAGAAATGGATGGCACTCCAGGTCAATCCAGAGCGGAATAAAGAAACAGGCAGGAGCCAGTGTCACAAATCAACGTTTCAGCTCTTTTATCAAGATGTTAGGTTTGTATGTGGAACGCATGCCAGCGTTGGGTTGCCAGCTCTCCCATGCTATCCGGATGTGACATTCGATTGTTACTTCCAGTTGCGGTAGCCACGGGCACTACAGGAGGGGATGATCACTTCCGGTCGCAGCCCACGTGAATAGAGTTTATCTAACATATATGGGTATATAAGGGCGTGCAGGTGCCTGGGATAGGTTCTTTCAACATTATGACTGACCATGTAGCAGGTTATGGGTCTTGAGAAAGGTCCCTGCATGGACCGAAATGTCGACCAAGGTCAACTGTCTTTTTACAGAGATGCAAGATTAAAGTGTTGCGCATCTCTCTTATTTTGGACTATTTTCTACAAATTATCATGGTCCCTTCATTGGACTAGCCAGAGTGTGGCACCCCAGCTGGTGCGTTACATCAAGTGAGTGTTAATCTGCTCCTTACACACACATTATATTTATAATTTATATATTTTCTGGCAGCATGAAGGCAAATGGCATTACTGACACAGGTGTTCTGTGTGGAGCAGGAGGGAACTGCCCACACATAGAAAGGCCAGGTGAGGCATGCCTAATTGCTGGAGTGAGAGAGAGTCAGTCTGCAAGACTCTACAGTCAGGACAGGCTGGGGCCTGTGTGTCCAGTCCAGGTGGCACTGTAGTTGGAGAACAGTGTGGGCTGGGAAGCCACTGGTGGCTAGGAAGCCAGGTTCAGACCTTCAGGAGGTAGGGAGAACCCTAAAACTCCGAAAGACTGTGTATGTTACCCTGCAGGAAGCAGAGTGTGAGACTGCAATCAGGCCAGGAGCCTGTACGTGAGTAGGCTGGAGACTGCGATAATACCGGTCAAAGACAGGACTGGGACTTTGACTCAGAGAGACTTAGTTTGCAGACTAGCTGCCCAATTAGTCAGGAGCAAAGAAGTAAGTTATTTGCCCTAAATGAGGGCTAGGCGTTTATTATTTTGTGTTGTACCTGATTTATGCTGAAAAGTTAACGCCATTCTGTTTATTTACCCGAAAGCAGTGTTGGATCCTGTTTGAGCACTAAAGACCATGCACAAATTCACCCCTCTACCGGGCTAATTACCCCAAGTCATCAAAAATCTAATATAATATATATGTGGTTTACATTGTCTGCTATGTGCAGGTAAAAGGAGGATCAGTTATAGACACCAGCCTCATAAAGTTGATATAGGCTAGCACACACCCTTAATGTTTATCTAGAAACCGTCACAAACTTTTTTCCACCCATTTACTGAGCCATTTTATTTATTTACAAACATATACTGCTGAGCGCACATTGACTGGGGAGTTAGTGATATGACATAGAAACCAGATGCTGTGGCTCACAGCTTATATACAATTGGTAAACTAGCAACATTACAATCCACTTGCATTTAATATATCTTATGGAATCAAATACACAGGTGACATAGCAGAAGCCAGGAGAGTGGAACAATTGTGTGCAAGTATGGATATCCTCTTGCCGCATAACTTGCAGATCACCATGTGAAAAACAAAGAATACAAGAAAATTGGGCACTTAGGCCCTGATTCAGAGCCGGACGCTCTGACCAGAGCGCTCGCTCTGAATCAGGGCCCACCTCCATTAATATGGAGCGTCCTCCTGGACGCTCGTATAGCTGTGGGTCACCACCCACAGCATATACGAGCGTGCAGGATGATGGTCGCGATGGTCTTGACCATCGTGACCATCGAAACTGCGAGCAAAAGCCTGCGGTTGAGTTTTTCAACCGCAAGGCCAGGAGTGATTTTGGCTCTATCAGAGCCAAAATCACTCCCACTGACATCACTAGTGATGTCAGTGGGGCCGGCTTCAGACGGGGGTGTGCTGTCAGTCAACATCGTCAGCATGCCCCCTTTGATGAGACACTCCGAGCGAAGGAAAGTCGCGACTCGCTCCCTCCGTCGTGCGCATGCGCAGTGCAGACCATCGACCCACTTGCAAGTGGACAGCCGCTCGCGAGTGGGTCTGAATGAGGGCCTTAGTATCAAATTGCATGATAAATTTGTGTAAAATAACCTGCAACATGACATGACTTTGTAGCGCCCAGTACCATACCTGTAGCACAGTCACTCTATGCTGGTGAAACAGGAGCCTGCACAGCTCCCGAGGCATCATTTTAAGTGGGTCTGGAACAACTAGGAGACAAGCTCCAGCGGACAGAGCAAGGAACATCTCTATAACAGATGGGTCAAAGGTCATAGGTGATGCAAAGAACACAAGGTCATGGGGTGAGACATTGAAGATGGATCTGGGAAATAAATGACATAACATTTTCATAAGCATATTATATGATAAAATAAATAAATGGTGTTCTAATACGGTGTTATATAGCCATATTAATTCAACATAAATATGTTCAATAAACGAAGAGGCAGTAGAAGAAAATAAAAAAATTAAACAAAACAGTATATAAAACACAGTCTGTACTTTTTTTGATGATACATCGTTTTGGCAAGAAATACGAATATGGTCGCTAGGAAACCAGCTCCCAGGTTCCAAATATGCTAAATATTATATCAGTAAGATAATCACTACTATAGGTTTGATTTATACTGTCAAAGGAATATGGCAAGCCAGGATGAAAACACATATATAATTAGCTCTTCTAATAAAGGAGCAGATGACAGCCACAATGACTAAAGCAGCACTGTAGAGTTCATAAATCTGCTCAACCACAATAACATTGTATTGCAATTTAAGTCTTTATCCTAAATGTACTCTTCTAGTGTAAACCACTTTTAATATTACATCACCCTCTCTGTCTTGAAACGATGGAGCTGATTCAGACCCGCTCGCTAGGATGCAATCGCTCGTAGCTGGCCGATATTTGCAATATGCGCATGCATTACAATGCGCGTGCACGAAACACTGGGAAAGATCAGGAAGCGATCGCTCGCCCAGCATAGACAGCCCAGCTGAATGAGTGACAGGAGGGGCCGTTTGTGGGTGGTAACAGGCCAATAGAAATGGGGGAGTGGAGGTGCGAACGCAGGCGTGTCTGAGTGTTTCAACGCTGTTTCAGAGGCGTGCATAATTAAGAGGTAGCGTCCTAGTACACGTCACATGGTTGAATTTCACTCAAGTGATCGCAGTGCTTGTGGCAGTGTATAGTCTACCTCAAGCGCTGCAAGCACATTCGATGGTGCTTGATGTACCAATGGTTTCATGCACTTCCAGGAGATGACATGCGCAAGTGGGCGTCTTATGAATGGCTGGTGGGCGTCTGCATACACAAAGTGATCGCACGCCAAGACATAGTGGGCGTGCTAATGCCTTGCCGAGCCATCGCCTGCCTTGCTGGGCATGCACTGGATTGGCATACGCTGGGAGCGAGCGAACGCATCTAGCGAGCGGGTCTGAATGAGCTCCTATGTCCTCTGCCATCAGGATGGCACATGCAAAATAAATGCAAGTGATCTGCACAGCTGGAGAGTTTCCCAGTGCTAGCACTTGTACGTTCTTCCTTCACTCAAAAATTGCGGAAAGAATAGAAAACACAGAACAAAGGCCAGGTCCTGCAGGATGTACTATGGACAGTCAGATAGCACTGATCATTGGTGGATCCAGAAGGGGGGGGGGGGGGGGGGGGGGTAATCAGAGCCGTTGCCACTCCTATGACAATGTGGTCCTGATCACCCCTCCATCAGCCCTTTGGAAGATTCAATCACGGCAACCATACTGGGGGCAGAAGTACACCAGGGACCAGGATGAAGTAGTTCTTCTCATAGGCAGGTAAGACATTCTGGCTGAGGTCCATATTATATGTCCTCGTCCCACCCAACCCCGAGGTCAGAAGCACCTTGTATTAGAGAGGGAAAGTTTAGTTCATGCTAACTGCAGATCCTGCCAATGACTCCAGTCATTACGCTGCATGTAGAGTCATGATTTCAAGCATATGACAAGTTACAGTATTTCTTTCATCATCGTGTTCTCTTTGTTAACTACCCAGAAATTGGCATGGGATGAGGGAAGCATATTGGTGTGGTCTGACGGCATGTGGAGGTCTGATGGACCTTGAAGGGGCAATAGGAGAGTCTGATTGGCACTTAAGGATTATATGATAAGTATGTGGGGAGGCTCAAATGACATGAAGAGGAAGACCTGTAGGTGGACTTCTAGGATGACAACTTCTTTTATATAAAAGATGTAAACTAATGAAAATCCTATTAGCACAGGAATATTCCAGGCACCAACAAACCATAAAGAACGGTCTTTAATTGTATTTTTTTCTGCAGCACAGCAATTGATTATAAAAGCCTGTAAATCCATTAAACAGCACCTATCGGAATTTAGGCGTTGTATCAATTCATAGGTGTAGGAGAACTCTTATTGTATCCCACCACGAGAACCATCTTTTTTTTGTTTTGCTCTATTGGCCATGTTTTGTGATTTCAGTCACTGGCTTTGTCCCCTATCCCCCTTTTAAACCATTGCAAATGCTGAGACCAATCACCTCCATAAAACAAAACCGCTATTGCCATATATTGCTTTGTTTGTGCCTGTCCACCATAACTACAAATAGAGAAATGTAGATAAATGTTACTGATGTTGTCAATTCAAAAAGGGGCCTCTGACACATACCCTATAATGAGAAGAGGTAGATCATTTTCAGAGGTCTCTCCGCTAAAAAAAAATACTGAAGACCCAGACTGCCAATTATTGTATAGCGGAAGAGGAACTTGAGCTATTTGTCAGTAAATTTCAAGTGCCCAAGTTCCTGGCGCGGTACTTAATACCCCAACAGACACACAAGCCCACCCCCACCATACTAACCAATTCTCATGGCAGAGGTAACAGCCAGCAGGTCACCGGCAAGGGTGGGACTGGGATCTATGCATCACTAGACCTGCCCCCACCTTGCGGTGTAATGCCACGATTTGTGGGTCTTTGGAGAGGGGTGAAGCCAATAACACAATGGGCAAGGCTCAGGCACAGAAAAATAAGTTTGGTCCGTCTTGAGGGGGGGGTTCTGGGTACTCAGAACCCCCCCCACTGTGCACGACGCTGACCGCATTTGCAATGGTTCTAGGGAGGCAGAAAAAATAAACATTAAGAAGAAAAACATGGCAAATAGAACACCACAAAATTTTTATAAGCAATTCTTCATAAAGATATCTGGATATAGGATGTAGCCTTTAATGATATAGTGTAGAGATACTATTGTTTTAGTAATTCACCTTGTGCAGTAGTCTTTAGAAATGTAATGTGAGCAATAGTATGATTGATATCCAATACATTTAAGAATGGCTTACCGGAGATGATGAATATTTGGTACAATGCAGCAATGAGGAACACTGACTATTTTGGGGACTCCTGTTGTCCCAGATGTGTGCAGAACATAAGCTAGGCATTGTTGGTCTCGTATGTCAATGTACTCTGTGCTTGGCAACCCCTCTGTAACGCCCAGGTCAACGTCAGTTTTAGCGTAGTGGTTTGTATTCTCATCCATACACTTTGTTATTGAAGGGTCAATTGCATTTCTACTTCTTACAGACACGAAAAGAGTGACATCTAGATGCTGCACTGTGGAAGAATCCCTGCCAATCCATCCTGGGAGCAACAGTTTGAACATCTGGGATAAAACAGACAAAGTTATAGAACAGATAATTCAAATGGATACAGTTGCCTTAAAAAAGAAAATAATTCCATGTAAACGGTTGTGGGCACATATGGTGTAACTTAGACAATTGTATGCATAAATGACCAGGGAAGGGGGGAATAGGGGGATATAGTTTGAGCACAGGATATAATATATTGGATATAATTAGTCAAAACAATAATGAAAATCCACAATTATAAATATCAAACCCTAGTATAGGTGTCAAGCAAAAATATTGTAAAGTGTGGAGGTGCTCCCCATGAGAGTATAGATAAACATAGTATGGGGGAGAAGAAGAAAACTCTCTTGTTGGGGGCACTCGAATGTAAAGGTTATAATAAGAATAATATATAAAAAATAACTTTTATTAGATATATTTTAAAATACCAAAAACAAGTCTGAGCTTGTTACTTATTGGCATTACTGTTGGAATAACAGCTATAAATTATCACAAGCAGAACATGAACATACATAGAACATAAGACAACATATAATACAATACTTATCACAATTATGTGAAGCTAAGTGAAATATTACAAATAGGTCTATAATTCTCTGTCTCATACAATATTGAGACCTATATAAAACATATACTAGTTCAATGACCTCATAATGTCGTCATAGCACAATGGCTAATCAGAATTACGGCAGAAGCATACAAGGAAATCTTCTAGAAAAGAATGTGATAATAACCATACAATATTCAATATAGGTTACGTGAGATATCACAGCACAATAACACTGAACAGTAATCAGAGAAATACAATGATAAGGGGGTCAGATGAAATAATAGATGACCCTGCAAATATCAAAATGAATATAAGTAAATCACAGGTTGTAATGAGAGGCAGATCACACGTAGGTCGCCTGTGATGCCACCCAGGTACTTGTAGACAGTAAGGTTATAGGAAAAAGTAAAGCTACTCCTTTATGTGGAGTTTACAAAATAGCAGCTGCTGCATGCCATTGTATAGCCATTGAATGGCATGTGAGCGTACTATAAAGGTACTCCCAGGGTAGGGAATAAGTACAATGAGTATCTGCTGTTGGACTGCGTTAAAAAGAAGGTCCTGGTGTAAACATTGCAGGAACCTCTAATAGGCGCACCCCAATGAGAGTACTCAGAGACAATAGTTATCGTAATGAAATAACACAGCATAGGTTTGCGATCTGTGCTGCTGCCAGTCATATACCAAAAAAGGTAGTGGTGAGTGGTGGGAAACCCAGATCGCATATGCAGTGATAGGAAGAAAGAGTATGAGTGTAGCTGCACTATGGCTAGTACAGGACAAGTGGAGCTCTGTTGCCCTAAAGGTATTGCAGGGTCACAAACTTGTCTCTGTTGAATAAAGCCACTCAGTGCGCTAAAGAAAGTGTAGCATGAAAAGTACCTGAGCGCTCACCTCCAGGGAGCCGGTGTGTAGTATAGAAAATCTGCCACTAGAAGAGCCTGTCAGTATGCTGCCATGACGAATCCCACCTGTACACAGCCGGATTCGCGGGTCTGAGACGCGCGTTTCACTGTCGCTTCCTCAGTCAGATGCATGTGGACTGTGATACACAGGTGATCTTTAACCTGCGTTGTGACCAATGGGAGAGCAGGTGCTGTGTGTTGCAGATGCAATACCCTTGTCAATAGGGCCAAGTGTTAACTCCCTCTATTGGTCCACAGCAACAGGAGGGAGTGAGTCATAGGAGGGGGGAGTGTTTGGGTTAGATGAAGCTCATAACGATCAGGCTAACAGGCTAAGGTGGAAAACCTGACTAGTAGCTGAAGTGTCTGTCTTGCAGCAAAAATAGTTATGCAAAAATGCTAATACCAAACATACAGATATATAAATAGTAGATATAAATAAGTGTATATAAAGTGATTAGAATAAAGAAAATGATACCAAAATAAAAATAAATAAATATTTTTCATATTTTAAATTTTTATTTATGGTCATTTATGTTTAAACTTTTTCTGGGTTATCCCAGCCTTCAGTTTTTGACGCACGGATGTTTATCTAAATCTTAGCGATATACTACGCAAGTAACATTTAACAACCTTATAACACGATCTGACTCATCATTGGCTCTGAATTATTACTCTCTATACGGAGAGAATAATATGGCATTCAGCCTTAAAAATGAATTAAGTTCCAAACGGAAAACCATCGAGGAACTAAATAACATATTTCCCAGTGAACTAGCAGGTTTACCACATGAATCCAATTGGGACGATGACATAAGAAAACTCAAATTTTTACTCCAAAAACAAAACAAGATCTAATTGGGAGTTAACTACAATAGAAAACTATTTGAAGCAAAAAATTGTTCCCCGTGGTTTGAGACCAAAGATCTTTCCCACCTTTGAACTTGCCACCAACTCTCTCAAAACTGACTGGGAAGCCTGCCTCCTCAAATGCTCTCAAGAATTGATGAATATTCTACTCAAACACAATCTCCTTGTATTAGAAGAACTAGATAAAGAAGTTGATACCCTGGGCAAAACACTTGAACAGTGGGAAAAAGACGCTAGATTTCAAAGAGCCTTTGAAAAAATTAAAGAGGATCTCAATACCTATGAAGAAACTCTGATCGAAAGAAAAAGGAATAAATTTATCAGAGACAAGAGGGATTTCTCTCAAGGCAACATATTCAAGTGGAAACACAACACCACCACTAAAGAATACAAATATCCCGCTGGTTATAGCTCCTCCGAAACAGAGTCCTCTGGTACGGAAGATCTTGTATCACCACCTCGCAGGAACACACTCACTTTTTTAGAAGAAAGCAGGAGTACGCGAGGTTTCCGTACAAAAAGAGGAGGACGAGGAGAAGTATCAAGAAGGGGAAGAGACCCAAGAACTTGGGACTCTCCCATACCCCAGAGAACATCGTCCAGAATCCGCAACAAGAATTAGAGGTGACATCCAATTTGAAGGTTATCAATCTGTCACCTAGGTGCCTTACGACTACTGAGATGGAGGTACTAAGTAAGGGACTGTCGTTCTCTCCCAGCAAAACATTTAACAGATTTACATGGGAAAAGGACTTACGTCTCTTCGGACGCAAATTACTTTAAAAATTTTTTTTTTTCAAATAAAGACAAAAGTGATTTGACGGTTATTGATACACAAACTCAAGGGCTATTTTCTGGAGATACTCTCCCACCCTTTCATACAGAGGAAGAAGTACAAGCTTTAATAGACTTAGAGGAACTTATGGAAGTAAATTAATCTACCAATAGCCCTCCAGAAGTGTTATCTACACGCAGAAACATCTGTAAAAAGAAGAGCACGTTCACACCATCAGAGATGATATGTCCTGAGGTTAAGATCTTTTTGGACCTAATCTCCCGCGACATGGACAAAGCACACAGTAACAAAGATACCTCTCATTCGAGCGACAATCTTAATCAGGATGAAAGACAAGCACTTAAGGTGATAAATCAATGGGACGATGTAATTATCAAACCCTCAGATAAAGGGGGTAACATAGTCCTTTGGCCAAAGGATATGTATTTAAAGGAAGCATATAGGCAATTATATGATAAAACCTGCTATAAACAAATGATTTTCAATCCCACAGAACTATATAATTTACTATATCATAAACTTGTCAATGATGTTTTCACAAAAGGCGTCATTAAAAAACAAGAACACGCCTTTTTAATTGTGGACAAACCTAAAACACCCACTTTTTACATGCTACCCAAAGTGCATAAAAACATTCACAACCCTCCAGGACGACCAATTGTCTCGGGAATTGGGGGACTATCCGAACAAGCCAGTATCTTTTTAGACCAACACTTACGACATCACGTCGATACCTTACCATCCTATGTCCAAGATACTAGGGATGTCCTCAAAAAGATACATGATGTACAACTTGAAGAAAAACAATTATTGGTCACTTTAGATGTGGAATCTTTGTACACGAGTATCCAACATGACATCGGCATCTCAGCAATTCGATATTTCCTACAGATGGAGGGGATGGACGAGTTTAAAAAGTTCTTACTGGATTTATTGGAGTTCATCCTTTACAAAAATTTCTTAACATTTGATGACAAATTCTTCCTCCAAATCCGAGGAACGGCGATGGGTGCAGCATGTGCACCGACATATGCCAACCTGTTCCTCGGTTGGTGGGAGAGGGAAATTGTCTTCAAAGAGTCGAATGAACGATTTACCAGCCATATAACCACCTGGCTAAGATATATTGATGATATCTTTATGATATGGCAGGGAGATGTGAACGACCTACTTACCTTTATCCAGGAGTTGAACAAAAACTCAATAAATTTGAAACTTACATATACCTTTAGCAGAGATAATGCCACCTTTCTTGATCTTCACCTCTTTACTAATGAGCATGGATACCTACAAACAGAACTATTCAGAAAAGAAACAGCTACGAATAGTCTTCTTCATTGCAGTAGTGCTCACTTTCCGCCTACTATCAAAAACTTACCTAAGAAATTGCACAACTGATGAGACCTTTCTGCGCAAAAGTCAAGATCTTTCTGAACGCCTCCTAAGCAGAGGTTATAGTAGGAAAATGATTAAGAGTGCCCAATACCAGGCTCTCAAAACGGATAGACAGACCCTGATCTTCTCCAATAACAAATCTAGTGAAACAAAAAACCAAGTACGTTTCATTACAAATTACTGTAATGAGTGGCGAGAATTGCAGGAAATCGTCACACGACATTGGCATGTCTTACTCATGGATGATGATCTGAGAAATTCTCTGGAGAGTAAACCCACCTTTAGCTGCCGAAGATCCCCAAATCTCAGTGATAGACTGGTAAAGAGCCATTTTGTAGGAAATCCCAGAAGGCAGATGAAATTAAAAGGTACTTACCCATGTGGTAAGTGTAAAGCCTGTGGCTATATCACCAAAAAAGATAACGTTATCGATAGATATGGCCAGACTATCATGCTAACACAATTTATCAACTGTGATGCTATGGGGGTTATATACTGCTTGGAGTGCAGTTGCAACCTTAGGTACATAGGCATGACAAGTCGCTTCTTTAAACAGAGAATCTTAGAACACGTGGGGAATATCAAAAATGCAAGTAGCGACCTCACTAAAATGAAGAAACTGACATCTGTCGCCAGACACTTCTTAAAATACCACAATGGAACAACACAAGATCTGAAAGCCTTTGGGCTAGAACATATTAGATTGGGCATAAGAGGTGGCAACCTGACAAAAATATTACTACAGAGGGAAAGCAACTGGACCTTTAGACTCAATACTGTGAGCCCTAATGGACTCAATGAAATGATCAACTACAGTATCTTTCTCTGAGAGGTCTTTTTTCATTAAAACTTATGTCATGTCTGACTTATTTTTATATGCAAGCAGCAATGGACGATCATTGGAAGCTTAACTCCAACACAGACATCATTTTAGTATTTTAGTGACCAATTCTTAAACTTGATATTTCACATATTTCTTAATATATATTTTTTAAAATTTTTTACACTTTTCTCTCCCACCATCTCCACATACACTTATTCTCTATGTATAAATACATATCTCAGCATTATTATTGAATACTCATTACCCCACACTGTTTTCATTTGTCTTCTCATTTGTTTATCTTAGCCATGTTCTCATCACTTTGATGTTTCATCAATTTTATAACCTTAATTCCTGATCACTCTATACATCCAACATATCCTTTTGGTATTTACCTTATACTTCATGTCAACTTATGTCAAGGTATTTCTGCACACAATCTGTATTCACATTTGTATACACTTTTCTAGAATATATCACTGTCGTCACATCACCATTCATATATTTATTAATTATTATCTACTCATTATTATTATTGTTATTATTGTTGTTATTATTATTAATTTTTTTTTTTTTTTTATTATCTTTATATTTATTTTTATTTTTAATTTTTATTTATTTTTATTTTGGTATCATTTTCTTTATTCTAATCACTTTATACACACTTATTTATATCTACTATTTATATATCTGTATGTTTGGTATTAGCATTTTTGCATAACTATTTTTGCTGCAAGACAGACACTTCAGCTACTAGTCAGGTTTTCCACCTTAGCCTGATCGTTATGAGCTTCATCTAACCCAAACACTCCCCCCTCCTATGACTCACTCCCTCCTGTTGCTGTGGACCAATAGAGGGAGTTAACACTTGGACCTATTGACAAGGGTATTGCATCTGCAACACACAACACCTGCTCTCCCATTGGTCACAACGCAGGTTAAAGATCACCTGTGTATCACAGTCCACATGCATCTGACTGAGGAAGCGACAGTGAAACGCGCGTCTCAGACCCGCGAATCCGGCTGTGTACAGGCGGGATTCGTCATGGCAGCATACTGACAGGCTCTTCTAGTGGCAGATTTTCTATACTACACACCGGCTCCCTGGAGGTGAGCGCTCAGGTACTTTTCATACTACACTTTCTTTAGCGCACTGAGTGGCTTTATTCAACAGAGACAAGTTTGTGACCCTGCAATACCTTTAGGGCAACAGAGCTCCACTTGTCCTGTACTAGCCATAGTGCAGCTACACTCATACTCTTTCTTCCTATCACTGCATATGCGATCTGGGTTTCCCACCACTCACCACTACCTTTTTTGGTATATGACTGGCAGCAGCACAGATCGCAAACCTATGCTGTGTTATTTCATTACGATAACTATTGTCTCTATGAGTACTCTCATTGGGGTGCGCCTATTAGAGGTTCCTGCAATGTTTACACCAGGACCTTCTTTTTAACGCAGTCCAACAGCAGATACTCATTGTACTTATTCCCTACCCTGGGAGTACCTTTATAGTACGCTCACATGCCATTCAATGGCTATACAATGGCATGCAGCAGCTGCTATTTTGTAAACTCCACATAAAGGAGTAGCTTTACTTTTTCCTATAACCTTACTGTCTACAAGTACCTGGGTGGCATCACAGGCGACCTACGTGTGATCTGCCTCTCATTACAACCTGTGATTTACTTATATTCATTTTGATATTTGCAGGGTCAGCTATTATTTCATCTGACCCCCTTTATCATTGTATTTCTCTGATTACTGTTCAGCGTTATTGTGCTGTGATATCTCACGTAACCTATATTGAATATTGTATGGTTATTATCACATTCTTTTCTAGAAGATTTCCTTGTATGCTTCTGCCGTAATTCTGATTAGCCATTGTGCTATGACGACATTATGAGGTCATTGAACTAGTATATGTTTTATATAGGTCTCAATATTGTATGAGACAGAGAATTATAGACCTATTTGTAATATTTCACTTAGCTTCACACAATTGTGATAAGTATTGTATTATATGTTGTCTTATGTTCTATGTATGTTCGTGTTCTGCTTGTGATAATTTATAGCTGTTATTCCAACAGTAATGCCAATAAGTAACAGGCTCAGACTTGTTTTTGGTATTTTAAAATATATCTAATAAAAGTTATTTTTTATATATTATTCTTATTATAACCTTTACATTCGAGTGCCCCCAACAAGAGAGTTTTCTTCTTCTTCCCCATACTACAATTGTATGCATGCAATGTGTGACTAGTGTTGCATTTAAAAAAAAAAAAAAAAGGGAGCACGTATTACTCTATTTCTCTATAACTTTATAGTGAGAATGTCACATTAAATCTGTCCAACACACCTAACCCACTCCTTTTGAAAACAGACATTTTTAAAATTGCTCTGCAAGATGAATCTTTGCCATTTCTAAATAATCTAGAACCAAGCCACAAAATAGAACAGTACAGGAGCCCAAATCTTCTTACACATGCGCGATTGGTTTTACCTCACTGTAAGCTCACTCACTATTGGAGTAAATACTACCTCCAATCCACTGCCTGAACCTAGGCTGCTGACTACTGGATTTCTGCAAGCCGCTGCTTCCACTCCAGCAGCACTGTGCTGTTTCCAGCTTACAGTCTGTTCCATACCAGCCTGTGCTCAAGCACCAGTCCCAGGTCCTGATTCAGAGATGTACGACTACGCTCAGCAGATGATGAATGTAAATCTCCGATGGTTAGAAGTCTGTGATTATGCTCGCCGACCCCCCAAGACACAGCATGATTGACATGTCTGACACCTCCTTCTACATTTGCATTAAGATGGACGGAATTGCAAAGCTGCTCGTGTAGGGCTCTGCAATTCCATCCATCTCGGAGTCCATCCCAAACCTCCAGTTCCACTCTGGCTAGCTGCTGTCCCATATTGGTTCCAGTCCGACTCAGCTTCTGTTACCTCCGGTCCCATTCCAGTTCAAGCCTCCGGTTCCATTCCAGTTCTTCATTTGCAACCTCCAGTTCCTATCCGGTCCAAGTCTGTGACTTATCCCTGTTTCCAGCTTGCATAATAGTCTGATGTCTCCTGGGCGTCAAAGACTTTCCTAGTGCCTCCAAGTGCCATGTCTTCTGCCTACAAGCAAGTCCCCGGAGTACAATTCTCCTACTTATTGAGGCTCCAAGTGGACTATATTTCACTATACCTTTTCTGCTCTGCATTTATATTGCTTATACTCAGCATCCTACTTTGGGACTCTCTACTCACTATACCAGGAATGGCCAACCTGTGGCTCTCCAGCTGTTGTAAAACTACAAGTCCCAGCATGCACTGCTTCAGTTTTGCTATTAGGGAATGCTAAAACTGTGGCAGGGCAGGCTGGGATGTGTAATTTCACAACTGCTGGAGAGCCTCAGGTTGGCCAGACCAGCACTATACCATCGGTACCACTATCGATAGTGTTTGTTGGCCTGAGGGTCATCTCTGAGAGTGAAGCAGAAACTCTGCAGGGACCCAAACAGAGTTCACTCTGGTTGCTGGGCTCTGAATACTGGATCTGGATTCCTCTTTGAGGGTTTAGGTTGCAGTGACCCAGCTCTGGTAATTGGTTTGCAGTATCTGTTAGCAGATTCTAGCTGTTCTACAGATTACCTGTATTACTTGCTGTTCTGTTCCCAGAGTTCTCAAACACTGGTTCCGGTACCATATCCCTATATACAGGGTAAGGGGTTGAGTTCCACTCAATTGGTTCCAGGGACAGACTGGTAGCCTTCTAGGTGACACAGACCTCTCTGAAGGCACCAGGTATTTATCACATGGGTCTCACCCCATGAGTAGACCTCAGATTCAACCACTAATATTTTACCACGACTCGTAAGTCCAGTCCATGGGTCTTGACTTGTATTTAACAACCCTAAACATGGCACTGTGATTGCTGGCCCTGTAGATGTCGCATGCATTACATACACTCCACTTTGTATGAGGCACACTATAGCTTCTTAAGTACCAATTATGTTCTTCATGGGCTGCCTTCCTTCTAGAAATGCTAGGTTTGCCCCTGCTAGTATGATCAACATGGTCACTGTAACATTGAAGGGACATACTATCAGGGCTGTGGAGTTGTTGTCAGACAATTTTGGATGGAGTCAGAGTCGGTAGTAATGTTCAAACTATGAGTCAAATTAATTACTGTGCCGGGAAAAAGGTGGTAGCCGAGGGGATTAACGCCCGGGGCTATTCATTTACATCTTTTCCTTCCGCCGTAATTATCCACCAACGCTCGTTAACCCATAGGATCCAGGATAATTTCCAGAGCTATGGGTTAACACATTTACGGTACCCACAAAGAACATTTAACTCAGATTTCTGTTCGAGCCTCCTCAGGCTCAAACTGAAATCAGTGTTAACTGAGAGTTGTAGTAAATGGAGTGTATTCACGCGAGGGAAAGGTTACCAGTGCAGTAAGCCAGGGATCTGTACTTGGGCCAATGCTTTTTAAAATCTTTGATGGCGATATTGCAAATGGTATTGAAGGGAAAGTATGCCTTTTTGCAGATGACACAAAAGTATGCAACAGGGTAGACACACCAGGAGAGGTAAAACAAATGGAGGATCTGGGAAGACTAGAGGAATGGGCAAGAACATGGCAACTACAGGTAATGTAAAAAAGAATGTTAAATCATGCACGTGGGTCTCAATAAAATAAAGGCTAAATATAGTATCAAGGACACTATAATGGAAAATACAGGAGGAAAGGGATTTAGGAGTCACCATTTCAGAGGAATTGAAGGCAGGCAAACAATGCACCAAAGCATTGAGGAAGGCAAGTCACATGCTAGGTTTCATAGGGAGAGGAATCAGGAAGTGATGACACCACTGTATAGGTCTTTGGTATGGCCTCATCTAGAATACGGTGCTCAGTTCTGCAGGCCATATATCCAGAAAGAAATACATTAGAGACGGGACAAAGAAGGGCAACTAAAATGGTGCATGGCATATAGCACAGAATTTACCCGGAAAGACTAAAAGATCTTAATATGTATAGTTTGGAGCAGAGAAGGGAATGGGGGGACATGATAAAACCCTTGATGTATTTGAAAGTTTCTAACAAGGTACAGGAATGAAGCATTCTTCAAAGGAAGAGATGTACAAGAACACGAGGACATGCACTGAAACTGGAGGGAGGTAGGCTCAGAGGAAATTTGAGGAAAACCTACTTCACAGAAAGGGTAGTGGATGAGTGGAATAGCCTCCCATCAGAGGTGGTTGAAGCTAAGACGGTTGAACAATTTAAACACGCTTGGGATAGGCATAAGAATATCCTAGACCTAAGAAACAAATATTGTTGAAGTTGCCAAAAGAATAAATGAAAATGGGCAGACTAGATGGGCCAAGTGGTTCTTATCCGCCGTCAAATTCTAGGTTTCTATGTAACTGCAGATCACAGGCTGTTGCGGGCTATAATTGAATAGCCCTGACAGATCAATTAGCCCGTGGTAATTAAACTGCAAAAAATTGAAACCGGCCCTATGACTTCAGCTTCAAAATAAAAACATAAAAATATCAGCAATCCCATTCACACATGACCAAGCGTGTTGGTAGCTGTACATGAGATAGGCGGAATACTAATGATGGCCCTGATTTAGAGTTGGTGCAATGTGTACTTTTTGAACAAACCATGTATCACTGTAAGAAAGGTGTGCATGTATATTTTTTATTTTGCTTGCAGTGAAAATACTGCACGATTTTCCATGCTGCATGCACCTATCGGTCAGCTCTATTTTTACCCTGCATTTTAGGAAGTTAGCAAAGTTTTCTTGACCAAAAATTTTTATTACATTTTTTATGTTTTTGGTTCAGTGTACTGACTACAGAGCCCTGCATACTATGCTTTGCTATTAAAACTTTTTGACCCATTTAAAGCCCTGTGGAGCTTGACGTTTGCAATGAAGGGCAAATTAATATTCAGTCACATCACAGACAAGCATCAGACGAGCTAAACGAAATCCACAAAACAGGACCTGTAGGTGGCATTTGAGGACTGGAGTTGAGAAACACTGTGATAGGCTGTACTCAAAAAGCCCAAATGTGGTGGTGGGGAGGAGAAGCTGCCACCAATTTGTGTGCGCAGGACCACGTGACCTTGAGGTAAGTGGTGGGTGAAGGCCCGGCCGCCACTAATGTGTAACGATGCTGGTTGCATGGGCCACTCCTGCAACCTCAAAGTAGCGGCTTCAATGTGGGCAAAGCCGCTGGCCACAGCCATTTCTAGATAAATTCATTAAACTATAATCTGAAAGGAACAAGGATTATATATTGATTATAAAGGATAGGGTATTACAGAAATTAAGCGCTGCATTTTGACATTTGGAACATAATTTTTTTTAAATTAATGATGGTAAAAACAGGATTTTGGTACTTACCGATAAATCCCTTTCTCCGATTCCACAGGGGACACTGGAGTTCAAGACAGTGGGGTATAGACGGTGGTAGAGCAGAGCCTGGCACTTTAAATAATTCTGAAGTGTGACTGGCTCCTCCCCCTCTATGCCCCATCAGCCCCAGTTTAAGAACTGAGCCCGAGAGGAGACGGTAGACAATAGGAAAATGAGGAGAAGGAGAAGACCACAGAACGGAACAATACCGACTGAAGAAGAACAGAGGAACCCTCTGCAGGGAACACATGCAGTCACACAACTAGATAAGGACCCAACAAAACGGCAGGAACGCAGCGCTGGGCGGGCGTCCAGTGTCCCCTGTGGAATCGGAGAAAGGGATTTATCGGTAAGTACCAAAATCCTGTTTTCTCCTTCATCCACTAGGGGACACTGGAGTTCAAGACAGTGGGGACGTCCCAAAGCCAACCTCCCGGGTGGGAAGCGCGGAGTACTTGCCGACCTTCCGGCCAACCGAAACAGGGACAGCCCAAGACTGGAGGCATGTCGTAGAGCCAGGAGACAATCAGAGCTCCTTGCTGAACAGTCACAGACATTCCACAACTTACAGCGTAAATTCAATGGAATACGGCTAGAGAGAGTACCCGCAGATGAAAAGCATCAGAACACCGTAAGCTCAGCCAAAAACAGACCAAGCAAGACCGTTGGGAGCAGAAAACCCCAACTAGAATCCATAGAATGGCAGTAACATGAGAACAAAACTCGAGAAAACCGTATTAGCGACAACTACAGGAAGCTGCAACAGTCTCAGACAGCAGAATCCCAGCACTGCGGGACATCATATAGATAAAAGTATAATGAGACCAATATACAGAGACAGAGCTGGACCTGTCCACAGACTCCTAACAAAGCAAACAAGGAGGCAAGAATCACGACCTAACAGTCGCCCTGAACCATTCTCGAGGTCCAACAACTAAAGGGTTGGTAACCAGTGGAAGGTTTAGACCATAGAAGTTGTCAACGAGTGGAGATCCCACTGGGCATGAGGCAGAGGCGGATACGAGAGGATTGAGACTACAATTCCTTCCAGTGGGTCAGACGGCAGTACCACCCATCCTGTCAAACAGCAGACAACTTCCTACATGATGGTAGAGTGTAATCAGTACCAACAACTGGCCTGAACATAGTATGAAAACACCCAGGATACCCTTAGCAGAAAAAGAGCACGGATGCCACCTCCACCCAGGGAGAGCTACCAATATAGGGAAGTATCCCATCCGCAAGGCTAAAGCACTAGGACAACTATGAAGTTACCATTGAGGTACCTGTCAGTGTGCTGAATTTATCAACAGATACTGAACAGGAAACAAACCAGGCCCCCTGTATGGAACATAGAGACTGTCACACTTTATAGTAAAGATGTGCATTAGCCCATAGATGTACTTCAGTCCATAACCCCAACAGATTCCAGTAGAATAGGGTCACAATTCTCAATGTTGCAATTATGCACCCACACACCAGGAAAGCTCTAAAGTGTACAGCCAACTGATTGAAAAGAGCGGAAGGCTGCTAGGACAGCAACTAGGGTGCGTAAGAGAGAATAACAGCTATGTCAGGATGCATGAAAAAGAAAACATCTGCCGAGGCATTAGTGGGGTAAGCCCGCTTACCTGTGAGCGACCAGAAGCCCTCTGGACGCTATGTAGGATGTCACTGACCTTATTCATCTCACAGCAACCCACCACGACAGGTACAGAGAGTAGCCTCAGTGGGCAAAGATCAATGCTCTACAGCACGGACTTCAGTCTGGAGATGCTGCAGAAGAAAATACTGTAGAAATTAGCAAATTGTTAATGGAGACAAAAAGGTCGTACAACAGGACGCTATACCTGAGCCTGTTCCATTAGGGATATGTATCCATATAGAGATTACACATACCCCAAAAACGGTCTGCTAGTGTATCCTTACATTAACACTTATAATGGTGAATTGTGTATTACGCCCACAATCTGATACAACCCAGGCCAGACCCTGCCTATATCGGCGGGTGGCCCTAGGCCTCATGTAAATTAACTAAATAAGCCATGAGGATGGAATAGATCCTGGATTCTCTATGTACTGATAGGAAATGTACCCAAGGGACCTACAGATACCTATTGTAGTGAGATATGCGACAAGACAATAATATAAGGTACCAGAATTGATACCGAGAAAGGTACCTGTACATAGACATAGAATGCGTTAATTATCCCAAGTAAAGAAGAGATATATCCGTAGTGATAACGCCAGTCAGGGGCAAAAACAGATTTCTCCAATTATTAGGAAAATTCATACAAGGAACGGGAATATATCAGTATATATACACATTCACACATATAAACATAGCTGCATGAAAAGGCAAACTCTCTGAAAGGAAGAGTTAGTACCGACATAGTAAGTCACTTGTCAAACTCCTGCACCAGGAGATCCGCACGCTACATTACATATATATATATATACATATACACACATACACATATCCCGCACCAGGAGATCAGCATGCTATATCTATATATACACACACTGCATTCCTAGTGTCTTACAAGTTTGTTACTAAGTGCGCCCTAGAGTGTAGTTGTAATTAATAGGTCCCCTGAAGTGGACACTGTAGATATAGACTAACGGAAACAGGACTATAACCCGAGGCGGGTGTAAGTACATATCCTTATTATACATGTGTGGACATACAGGAAGGCCCCAGGACATGTATAGAGTCCATACTAAAAGCAATGCCGTAGGAGCCTGTGACTATCCTATGTAAGCTGCAGAACATGTCTCTAATCTATAGAGCCACCATATAATATGTATGGATATAAGCGACAGCTTCTGGTAAACCCTGGCAGCTTTCCAGACGTGGAATAAGATGTATCTTAATGAATGTGGAAGTATAGGAATACCTACACATATCCATAATTATATACATAATATACACACACCACCCAATCCCTAGGGAGAGATGGTATAAAGCGGAGTTATAGAACAAACTACCAGATCAGGAGAGTCCAGTCTCTCATCGCAGCATCCTCATTAAATATGCTAGGTATCAGACATAAAACTGATAAGAACATATCCTACCCCTGCTTTAATGGTAAGGATAAGAAGCAATATATATATATATATATATATATATATATATATATATACATATACATACATACATACATACATATTATATACACACACACACACACACACATATATATATACATAACACATACATAAATCCCTACATGCCTACGCGTACCTACATACAAGATTAGTAGGTGGCGATATAATTTGCTAAATATAACATGGGCAATAGTTAGTAGGAACTGAGCCCCAGGTCTAAACGCAGGGTTTAGTACAAAATACAAGTATATACATACATGTGGCCTACCTCCACACAGGGAGACTACTCATGTGCCGCGCGTGGCCGTCATTCTGCTACGGTGTTGGGGCAGGAAATGTTAGCAACGTACTATCCCAGACTGATTGCGATCCTGGGACTCTTCCGTTACCGGTGTACTCGCCTTATCAGGTGTGCCCTTCTGGCTCCAGATGATGGAAATCAAAAGATGACCTCAGTGATGTGAGACAGCAATGCCAACCACTACAACGGCCATACGTTACATCTTGTGTGTGCAGCCCAGCAGCTGCCGGGCATCAAAAAATTACATGAAACTCATGATTGTTCCTCTCCACGGAAATCTTTAGTAAAAGGCGAAAGATTTATTCGATCTGAAGAGAAACCACAGTATAAGGGAATAAATAAGATATAAATCCCTATAGATGCACAGATGCATACCTTCTAAGGTAAGCACCGAAGGCTGTTGAGATTTAACATATGTGCAGCCACATATGTGCATGAGAAGAGTACGGCTCATTCTTAAGGTGAGCCAATGTGAGGCCTAAGCCTGGGGATGGGACGCACCCTTGTGCTAACCTTGGGTTAAAGATATGCAATAACCGTAATTTCTGGCAGCAGCCAGAACAGTGGCCTCGACTATTTAGGCAGAGTGATCTCTGGCAGCTATAGATGCAAGAAACACTGCATTATTCTGTTACACATCAAGCATATTTGCCCCAGATGTTCAATGTAATAAGCCTGTCGCACCTGGCATACCCAGGCGGTCTCCCAAGTACTAACCAGGCCTGGCGCTGCTTAGCGTCCAAGATAAGACGAGATCGGGCGTGTGGCCGTAGGCGCTGATAGATATGTGGTGGGCAAAGTGGCATGGACACAACCTCTATATTAGGCTGTGGCATGTTCCTCCCCGTGCTTCAGGGTGCCTGGGACCCGGACACTCACTCTATAATAGTGGCGGCGGGTCCTTTTTTTTTTTTTTTTTTTTATATAATATTAAACCAGTACACTGCCCAGTTCCGTAGGGGAACTACTTGCAATATAACCGAGATGAGGCAGAGCCAGATCTCTATAAGGACTGCAGGTTAAGTACAAACTCCACAGTTGTGCCGTTAAACCTAATAAGACCAGGTGCTGTAGGTTTAAGTAAAGAAAAAAACGGTAGAGGCCATATGCAAGCACAGGGAGAACATACAAACTCCAAACAGCTATGGCCGTACTGGGAATAAAACCCACAACCCTGTTAAGGGTTGCACCCCCCACACAACTCCAGAGTGAGGATGCAGGAGATGCTGGCAATAAGCCCCGGCTCCTTTTAAGGCAGGTGCATATGCTAATAATACTCCTGGAGTATGGCGGCATCTGTGCACGCCAGCATGGAGTAGACTCTGCCCCTACTATAATAAGCGGGCGGGGCGCAAACAATGTATTGTAGGCATAATGCGAGTGGGGGAGCGGGAATGAAATAGACAGCGCCGGTGCAATCTTCATACAAGCACCGGCGCTGCAACCCGCAGCCGAGAGCGCTGTGAATAACAGCCTCGCTCCCCGGCGGCTGCGTGCAGAAGCCAGCGCTTCTACAAGCACCAGCGCGGCAGGGAACAGCCCTAAGCCCCGCCAATTGGTGCGCTATGTAGACTCCCTTATGGGAGTAGCGGGGCGCGGCAGGCTCCCTCCTCGTGGGGATAGAGCAGAGGGAGGATTCGGCTCTCGTGAGAGCAGCAAACAGAGCGCTGTCAGGCTCTATAAAGTAAGACAGCGCTCAGTCGTGCAGGGATCAGGCATGCTGCTAGGCAGCAACGTTACAGACTGTCTGAACAGTCTCCCTGTACTGGTATCCGCGCTCTATGCGCGGTAGCTCCGCCCCTTGTAATAACGCTAACGGCGTTACAGGATTCCAGGAGGGGATATACTACAGTATATACCACATGAGCCTGGGAGGGGGCGTAGGGGCCGCAGATTAAATTCTGTTTCCCATAAGGGGAACAGAGCTATACTTACCACTGCTGGCATCAGGGCTGCGGCTAGGCATTCGGAAGCACGGACACAGCCTCTATATTAAGCTGTGGCGTGTCCTCCCTGAGCTACTGCCAGGGTGCCTGGGACTCCGACACGCACTCTTTTTTTAGTGGTGGCGGGTCACCTGATCCCTCCATGTAGCAGGCTGACAGACGCAGTACTCTGTCAGCCTGTCCTCAATGCTTTGTGAAAGCTAGAAATTAAAATAAAGGAAAATAAAAGAAAAAATACTAAGAGTGGGCTGGAGCTCAGCCCTATGTGACCGGCTCTCTCGGGCACATTCTAAAAACTGGGGCTGATGGGGCATAGAGGGGGAGGAGCCAGTCACACTTCAGAATTATTTAAAGTGCCAGGCTCTGCTCTACCACCGTCTATACCCCACTGTCTTGAACTCCAGTGTCCCCTAGTGGATGAAGGAGAAAATGCTATCGAAGTTTAGTCATTTTATCTATGAAACACAATAATGACATTTTGGATAGTTATGCAAATGTATGCAGATTTATTGCTCACCTCAATTTTATTGTTTTCCACTAGCATGTACCGCACCTTAGAACGCTCCACTAGCAAAGATGTAAAGTGAGCGGGAGCATTGGGATCTATAGGAGAGTAAGCAGCGGGCACCTGGAGAACCCTATCAAAGGAATAACAGTTAATTATTTTTTCTGTGACTATTGCTACAAAAAAAAAAAAAAAAAAAGTCAAACATTTCATATCCTAGAGGAGAAAGCTTGGAGACACCATCAGCATGTAGATTTTAATCAAAACCAAACTGATATTGCCATTTGTTTTCCTGCATTACGAATGGCTACTTTTACCAGCCATTGTGCAATATCTGGTTGCAATTCATCTGTGAACCAACTGAACGTAATATTCCAAAGTGTAGGATATAGCAAACAGTCTTCATTATTATAGTATTTTCAATATATTATAATTTTTGTCTAATATAGATCAATTTACTCAAATGAAAATATTTCTTCATATCAAATTGAAAGTATTATTGTGATTTTGCAACTATTCTAACTGTCAAAAAAAGGACATGTTAAACTTGACACTTAGGGCCGTATTCAATTGCCGGCGAAAAGTCAGAATCCGCAAAAAAGTAACACCGATTGTGACTTTTCACCAGGCGGATAAGTATCGCCATATTCAATTGCAAAGGCTTTTTGCGTACACAAAAACAATGTAATAGGCAAAAAAGATTCGCCTATGAAGAGGCGTCGGAAAAAAAAGTGCAAATTCGTGATTTTGGGGTGCAAGGGTGGGGAAACCACTCAGCACCCTTGGGACAGCCCCCCAAAGGATAACCGTCAAAAAATAAATAAATCAAGGAACACCTCAAAAAATTACTTAAGCTGCATACACACGTAAAGATTATCTGTCCAACCAACCATCTAGTTGATTGGTTGGAATGAAAATCTGGTAAGGTATGGGAGTAACTGATAATCAGCAATTTTTTCCCCAAATGCCGGAAAATGGACAAAAACTGTTTGTTAAATGTTTGATCTAAACAATTTGTTCAAACAGATTCTGCCTGAGGAAGCCGCTGAGACTCAGAGAGGTGGGCAAACGCGTTACTCATTACCCACAAGTGTCTGTGCTTCACGCTGCTTGCAGCAAGGAACTTTTGAGCTACAAGTGCAGTAAGGCTGGAAAGAAGGATTGCTAAAAATCTCCTCCACAAGACTCCCAGCGAGTATGGCCACATGGACTGCCTGACCTAAAAGTCAATAGAGGGCTGAGTTATTATTTCTTTTTTATTTTTATAACAATGTTTTTATTGAGAAAAAGAAAATCTTGCAATTATGAAGACATATATGAGAAACATCACATATAAAATATAAGAATAAATCGAGAATAAGAATACAAATGCATGACTGTGAGATAACAACAAACAGAGAATGTCCTTTTATAGACTAACAAAAGAGGAGAAAGTCCGTGGTATAGTACGAATTCCTCTTGAATATGTTCAGCAAGAGAGTTCGTCAACCTATGTCTTCAATTTTGTAATTTCCTCTCTTAAAACAAAAAATATTTTATTGGAAGATATCGTAAATTTGCATTAAAAAACAAAGTAGAACAATGTCGAGTATAAAATGGGATGAAACACATTCAAAATATATAATTTTACCGAAACAAATAAAAACAGTATATAATAGATTTTAACCAAAATCCGCAAAAATACTACCGATAATTTACTGAGTATTACAATGCATAATACCCCAAAATTTTTATATTGTAACAGAAAAGAGAAAGGGGGGAGGGGGTAAAGGAGGGAGGAAGGAATTCAAGGGAGAGGGGAAAGGAGGGAGTTTTAGGGTAGAGTTATCAACGGATTCCAGGAGTAGAGCGGGCCTGAGAGTGAAACCATATTGACCAAATCAAATGATACTTTGTCACCGAGTTATTTTGTAAGCTGGAAATATATTCCATTGATGCAATATAGTTAATTTTAGCTATAAGAGCAACTTTTGAGGGTGGGCGGTGGTCTTTCCAGCGTTTGGCTATAAGGGTGGGCTGAGTTATTATTTCATCATAGCGTCCTGTCTATTTTGACTGTCGGAAGTATACCATTGGTGCACTCACCATTCAAAACGGGAAAGAGTGGACTGTCAATCGCCCCTATACAGAGAATGATCTTATTGCATCACATTTGCCAGTGAAAACACTGAGGAAATAACATGTGGCTACCCACCGAATGAGTGGATCACGTGGGAGAAGGAGTATAGATATCACAAAATCCTACAAATACCCAACAGTCTCTGAAAGAAAGCACTATATTAGCAATGTTGGGAATTTAAACGTGTATGCTTGCTGATTTGTTATTATTATTACTTTTGTGTTTTATGAATTGTGGCGCGATTAGATAAGCAATCGATGTTATCATATTAGTGACTACAAGAACAAATATACTATTAATGGTATCAAGCCAATTACTAATATATACACACACATATATATATATATATATATATACACACATATACATATACACACACACACATATATATATATATATATATATATATATATACACACACATATACACACACACACACATATATATATATATATACATATACACATATACATATACACACACACACATATATATATATATATACACATATACACACACACACACACACACATATATATATATACATATACACATATACATATACACACACATATATATATACATATACACACACACACACACACATATATATATCTGATTGTACTCACAGATTTTAGGGGCATACCCCAATATAATGTCTTTTTAGATATTTCATGGCCATTTTTTTTTTTTTTTTCATTTTTGATTAAATATTTTCTGAAGTATTCAAACTAAATGTATGATTAATCTATTTGCAGCGCTGTCTGTTACACTGTGGATTTTTTCTAATACACGGAGATACCCTCATCTGCCAGCACGCTGCTGTAAGACATCGAAGGCAGCGGCTTACCAGACGCCGTCCAACAGTTGGCCCATTGCGTGATCTGCCACAGTACTGTGTACTACGTACTCCACATTCGGTATACGAAACATTGTTACCTGACAGTCCACTGCCGCTAAATAGCATAGGCGGTAGCACAGGAGACGCCATCCGGCGGCTGAGCAGTAGTGCGTCACTAACTGCAAATTAGCACCAAAAGTGCATGTCCTTTTGCCGTGAAACGGACTGAGCCTGCAGACTGCCACGCTGTTGTCTCTATTAAGAGGTATGAACCGCAAATTTGTTCATGAAACAGATAGAGCATGAGGTGCGCTGGTGAGTGAGGACACATTGTACATATTGCACTCACTGTGAGACTTTCATTTTATTAAACCTGCACTGAAACTGACAGTGGAATATTATCTCAAAATTCCCTCAGTTCTATTTCTGGACAGTTGTCATTAGTGCTCAGCAGGATTCAGTTTGGGAATTACTGTTCAAATTTATTGTATCACCTATCCGGATGAGACTTTTCTTGAAAACCATTATACTTTTTCTTGCGGAACGTTATATATATATATTTTAGGTTCCTTGCTCACATACATGGGAGTGCAACTTTTTATGCCCTTACTTTTAGCATTTGATATTATATATTTATCACTTTGTCATTGTATTTATTGGCTTTTTTGATGTTATGTTTTTAGACATATTTAAATGGGCCTATCCATTAGCAGATGTTTTTATGAAAGACAAAAGATATCTATTGAAAATTCCGGTGGCTGTGCTGAAAGATATCTGTCATGTACATGACAGATTTTGGCAAAAGACGAACGATGAACGATATCGCATGACATCATTCAGGGAGAGGATTTTCTGCTCTGCAGTGCTCTGTAGCTGCTGCTAATATCTTTCGTCGTTCACCGCATATAAACTGCCCGATATTTCTAATATCTGGCAGCGATATGCGATAATTGACCAACATGTTAGAGAGACGAAATAACAGGATTTTGGTACTTACCGTTAAATCCATTTCTCCGATTCCACAGGGGACACTGGAGCTTCATGACAGTGGGGTATAGACGGTGGGTTGAGTTGAGCCTGGCACTTTAAAAATCTACAAGTGTGACTGGCTCCTCCCCCTCTATGCCCCATCAACCCCAGTTTTAAAGAACTGAGCCCGAGAGGAGACAGAGAACAGACTGAAGAACAGAGAAGGAGAACAGGAAAAGAAACATCCAACATACTGACACACTGCAAGAACACAGCAGGCTGCAGTGATAAACAGTCACACAATGAAAACAGACAAAACTGCAACAGAACTGAAGCAGAACAAGCAACTGAGAACAGGCAAGAAGCACTGGGTGGGCGTCCAGTGTCCCCTGTGGAATCGGAGAAATGGATTTAACGGTAAGTACCAAAATCCTGTTTTCTCCTTCATCCACTAGGGGACACTGGAGCTTCATGACAGTGGGGACGTCCCAAAGCTACCCTCCTGGGGGGGAGAGTGCTGAACGCCCTGCAAGACACTACGACCAAAATTTGAAGCAGAAGCCGCAAAAGTGTCAAATCTGTAGAAACGTACAAAAGTATGAACCGAAGACCACGTCGCTGCCCTACAAAGCTGTGAAGCCGAGACACCTCTACGTGCCGCCCAAGAAGTACCCACAGAGCACGTAGAATGCGCAGAAATGGATACCGGCGGTGGTCGAGCAGAAGCAACATATGCCTGACGAATAGTCAGACGAATCCACCTGGCCAAAGTTTGTTTAGACGCAGGCCAGCCACGCCGATTAGCATCATAAAGGACGATTAGAGCCTCTGATTTACGTAGCCCCTCAGTACGGGACACATAAATGCGAAGTGCCCGAACCACATCCAAGAAGTGAGAATCCCCAGAAGAGTCCGACAACGCTGGCACTACAATCGGCTGATTCAGATGAAAACCCGAGACCACCTTGGGCAAAAAGGAAGGCCGGGTACGAAGTTCCGCCCGATCTTCGTGAAAAATCAAGTAAGGGGAACGGCAGGACAAGGCTCCAAGTTCAGACACACGTCTGGCCGAAGCCAGGGCCAATAAAAGGATCATCTTCCAAGTCAAATACTTCAATTCCACCTCCTGCAAAGGCTCAAAGGTGGATGACTGAAGAAAAGATAAAACAAGATTCAGGTCCCAAGGAGCCGTGGGTGGCACAAAGGGGGGCTGAATTCTAAGTACCCCTTGAAAAAAGGTCTGAACCTCCGGAATCAGAGCTAGGCGACGCTGGAAAAAAATAGAAAGAGCAGAAATCTGCACTTTAAGCGATCCCAAGCGCAACCCCACATCGAGGCCTTTTTGAAGAAAATGAAGAAGACGTGGTAAATGAAAAGAGGAAGTGGAGGATCCACGACCTTCACACCAGGAGATATAAGCCCTCCAAATGCGATGATAATGCGCTGATGTTACCGGTTTTCTAGCCCTAAGCATGGTAGGAATGACCAACCTAGGAACTCCATGGCTTCTTAGGATGGCGGTCTCAATAGCCACGCCGTTAAACGAAGCCGCCGTAAATCCGGGTACACACATAGACCCTGTTGTAGAAGGTCCGATCGTAGCGGAAGAGGCCAAGGTTCGTCTGCCAGAAGGAATAAAAGATCGGAGTACCAAACCCGACGAGGCCAATCCGGAGCCACTAGGATGACGGTGGACGACTCTCGTTTGATCCGCTTGAGAATCCGAGGGAGGAGCGGAAACGGTGGGAACAGGTACACAAGGCTGTACGGCCAAGGGATCAGTAAAGCATCCGCTCCCACCGCTGCCGGATCCATGGTCCTGGAGCAGTAAAGGGGTAGTTGATGATTTATCCGAGATGCCATCAGGTCTATCTGTGGCTTCCCCCATCTGCAAACCAGTTGATGAAAGACCTCGGGATGAAGGGACCACTCCCCGGGATGAAGATCCTGACGACTGAGGTAGTCCGCTTCCCAGTTGTCGACCCCCGGAATAAACACTGCGGAAATGACCTCTACGTGTCTTTCTGCCCACAGAAGGATGCGACTGGCTTCTCTCATTGCCATCCGACTGCGGGTTCCCCCTTGGCGATTTATGTATGCCACTGCCGTGGCGTTGTCGGATTGTATCCGAACCGGAAGTCCTCGTAACAGAGGAGCAGCCTGTATCAAAGCTCTGTAGACTGCCCGCAGTTCGAGAACATTGATTGGTAAGAGGGACTCCTGCTGCGACCAAAGCCCCTGGAAGTGACTGTCCAGAACCACCGCTCCCCATCCGCGGAGGCTGGCGTCCGTGGTGACCAAGGTCCAATTCCAAATTCCGAAGCGCCGACCCGCTAACAGATGCTCCGTCCGAAGCCACCAGAGCAAGGATATGCGGGTCCGGGGAGACAGACGCACCAGCCGATGCATCTGTAGGTGGGACCCGGACCACTGAGACAGAAGATCCAGTTGAAATATTCTGGAGTGAAATCTGCCGAATTGGATGGCCTCGAAGGAAGCCACCATTTTCCCCAGGAGACGGATGCAAAGATGCACAGATACTTTCCTGGGTCTGAGCACTAGACGAACCAGCTCCTGTATGGCTATGGCCTTGTCCCTTGGCAAGAATATACGAAGCAGAACAGTGTCTAGAATCATTCCTAGGAACTGAAGTCTCTGGGACGGCATCAACTGAGACTTCTGGAAGTTCACAATCCATCCATGTTGAATGAGAATCTGATGTGTAAGGGATACTTGGTGTAAAAGGACTTCTGCCGTCGGAGCCTTGATGAGTAAATCGTCTAGGTACGGAACTATCGTCACCCCCCGAGAGCGCAAGGGAGACACCATGACGGCCATCACTTTGGTGAATACCCTGGGAGCTGACGAGAGACCGAATGGCAGGGCCTGAAACTGGAAATGAGCTTCCCTGATGGCAAATCTGAGGAAAGCCTGGTGAGGAACCCAAATTGGGACATGCAGATAGGCGTCCTTGATATCTATCGACACCAGAAACTCTTCTGCCTCTAGTCCCGCAATGACAGAATGGAGAGATTCCATCTTGAACCTGTGAAATGAAAGATACTGGTTCAAGGATTTCAGATTCAGAATGGGTCTGACTGACCCATCTGGTTTCGGAACCACAAAAAGGTTTGAGTAAAACCCTTGTTGTCTTTGTGCAGTGGGAACCGCCACAAGGACCTCGGCCAGCAAAAGTTTCTCGATCGCTTGACGCAAAATTAGTTGCTTCAAGGGATCGACGGGCAAACCTGTTGTAAAATAACGCCCAGGAGGAGTGAAAGCGAACTCGATCTTGTACCCTTGAGATACCAGATTTCGAACCCAAGTGTCTGGAGAAGTCCGTCTCCAAACCTCCGAGAAACGCTGGAGGCGAGCCCCCACCTTCGGATTTCCGAGATGGGATGGGAGCCCGTCATGCCACAGGCTTGTCTGCTGGCTTGGGATCTGGACGGCGGGCAATATTTGCTTGACGTCCTCTAGCACGGCCTCCTCGCCCCGCTGAAGACGAACCTCGCGATCGTCCCTGAAATCTTGCCGATGCTCGAAAGGAACGAAAGGAAGGTCCCCTAAACGAGCGATGCGGAGGAGGTGCTGATGAAGGTAGAAAAGTACTCTTACCTCCAGTGGCCAGCGAGATCCATTTGTCCAGCTCTGCACCAAATAAAATATCGCCTGTGAAAGGAAGAGCTTCCACTGCTCTTTTTGACTCCGCATCCGCTTGCCAGGCACGAAGCCAAAGTGCCCGGCGAGCAGAGACCGCCGAAGCAGAAATCCTAGCGGCTACCTGGCCGATATCTCTGGAGGCGTCTCCTAAGTATACAGCAGACTCCTGAATATGTTCTGCCAAGGTAATCAGATCTGCCCGCGGAGTGCTGGATCTAAGACCCTCAGTCAATTGTTCCGCCCACTTTTCCACAGCCTTATTGACCCAAGATCCTACCAAGGCCGGCCGGAGAAGTGCACCTGCGGCCGTATAAATGGATTTCAAAGTGGTTTCTAATCTCCGCTCTGAGGTTTCCTTCAATGTAGTAGCTCCTGGAACAGGTAACGTGGTCTTCTTTGACAACCGAGAAACCGAAGAATCCACAGGTGGCGGGGTCTCCCACCTCTTCCTATTTTCCGCAGGAAATGGGTAAAGAGAGAAAAAACGCTTAGGAATCTGGAATTTACGGTCCGGATTCTGCCAGGCTGCCGTCATCTGTTCGTCCAACTGGAGAGAAACAGGGAATGTGACGGCCATCTTCTGTGACCTGGCAAATAAGGAGTCTTCTAACGATTCTGGAGCTTCCTGGCCTGAAATCTTAAGAACTTCCCTTACCGCTAGAATGAGTGCGTCAATACCTTGCAATGCCTCAGGTTCTTGTGAGTAAGTCTCTACGTCTGATTCGTCCAGCATCTCCCATTCCTCCTGAGACGAGTGATCCGCTGCCGAATCCTCATCCGACTGGAGAACCGCCGGAAAAGCCCTCTTTTTAGATGAGCGACTTACCGTAGCTTCAGGAGCTTTAGACGCAGAACCCATCGCTTGAGCAAGGCTATTCACCGAGCGGACTAAATTCTGAGCCCACGCTGGTTCTGCTAGAAAAGAAGGGTGAGATGTGCCAGGTAGATCTCTGGCAGACTCCCGTTCCCTACGGGAAGCGGCTAATTCAGAAGAAAGGTCCGCCATGACCCCGGCCAAACTATTTATGAAGGAGGGAGTGACAGACTGCGTGTTAGCACTGTCTGCTTCACACGTCTCGCACAGGGAAGACCCTTCGGAGCGAGCATGGGTAAATTTCTTCCTGCACTTAGTGCAGGCAAACCGCTTTTGTGGTGCAGTTTTTTCTGTCCTGGATGTCATCATGTACTCACAGACAAGCACCACATACAATTCAGGAATGCAGAAGTATAGGGAGAAGCAGAATTACAATAATAATGCTACTCAAGTATGGGAGCAGACAGAGCAATAAGGGAGGAGCAGAATTTCAATAATAATGCTACTCAAATTGCAGGCAGAGCAGTATAGGAGGAGCAGAATTTCAAGAATAATGCAACTCAGTAACAGGGGCAGACAGGCATATAAGGGAGGAGCAGTCAATAGGACCAGAAAGTAGTTAAAACCACCTTCTGTATTTACAGACCCCCTGTAGAAGCTGTCAGATTTCTCCTCTCCCCCTCCGCTCAGTGCCTTCAGTCTCTCTGAGGCGCCACTCCTGTTCAGAGCGCGCCAAACTAGCCCAGGCAGTGAAGGAGGAAGAGGAGGGGGGACCTATAAGCTCCTCCTCCTAATGGCCGCCGCTTTGTATGCGCGCGGCATACACTTATTCAGTGGGGACGTTCTCACTCTCCCTCTGTGTCCCCGCACTGACAGCGGGGGCCAGCGGCACGACCGCCGCCAGCGATAACCGTGCCGGTGCCTTTTACACAAGCAACGGAACGCAGAGGCAGGACTGCTGTGAGCGCGCCTACCTAACAGCCAGCGCCGGTGTTCTATCACAACACCAGCGTGGCACTGACAGCCGCTTCAGACCCAGCAGAATATTTTCACCTCTCCTGCTAGTCAGGAGAGGTGTGCTACTCACCGGGCTGCTGCGGCCAGAGCGCTGGGCAGTGAGGGGAGAGCGGGGACCCGGACACAAGCCAGTGTTAGCTGTGGCGGGCCCCGCTGAGTCTGATGACTCCTAACTGCCTAAAGCAGCCTCCCCTCCATAGGGTGACCGGACACAGGCTGCAGTAGCCATGTGGTCCCCTCTCTGGCGGCTCCCACGATGCAGGCAGACTGTCACAGCCAACAGTCTGCCTGTCCTCTTGCTTTGTCTTTCTTTTACATTTTTATTTAATTTAAAGGGCTGGAGACAGCCCCTGTGCACCGGCTCTACTCGGGCACATTCTAAAAACTGGGGTTGATGGGGCATAGAGGGGGAGGAGCCAGTCACACTTGTAGATTTTTAAAGTGCCAGGCTCAACTCAACCCACCGTCTATACCCCACTATCATGAAGCTCCAGTGTCCCCTAGTGGATGAAGGAGAAATTAAATTTATCGGCCGCGGGAGTGCTCATCTGTCATCGTTCAGGGCCTATCCATAGCAGATAAATTGAATGACTGAACAATATATTGCATTTATATTCGTTATATTGGCCAATGAGGTCTGATATATATTATCAAATGCATACAAGTTACACTTTATTTATATCGTTATTATTTATTAAATATATTTTTCATTCTTATTTCCGGCATCATTTTTTATTCGATATCTATTTAGACTGTACCGTAGGTGTCACACAGCGCTGTTATTCATTTTGTTTTGATATACTCTATTTCAGAATTAATATTAAATTATATTCAAATTAAAATATTGAAATTCAGTTACCAATTAAAAAAAAAGGAAATAGACTGTCACCTTTGACATATTGAACAGTAACATTTAAGTTGAATGGTGCTTCAAAATTTAACTAAAAGCAAAATAAGGTTTGATGTAGAATGCATATGAAATACAAAAGTCTGTTAATTTAATGTTAATAACCTAAACCAATAAATAGTATACATAAAACAAACAATGAAACAGAATAAAATAGATGCATAATTTTAAGAACAAATTAAAAAAAAAAAAAAAAGTGCATATAAATATAAAGGAGAATGTTTGGAGTCCAATTTGTGTTGTACGGTATGTAAGTACATCACTTAATAGTTATAGCAGACTTCTAATCAGTCACAAACAGTGTAATCTGGGCATAATTAAGATAGGACGGAATAACAAAATGAGTGACAGCTGGAAATACAAGGATGCTTTATACACTTGTCTGGCATGGTCGCAACGATTGCGACGACGTCAGGCTGTGCACTAACACTATGCAACCTGTCAGAAATGCACAATGGGCGGCTGCTAGAAGATAATCTTCCAGCAGCCGGCCCCTCTGCATCCACGCACTCTCCCCCAGCGATTGCCATGCTGCCTATTACTTCTGAATGGTCAGCATGGCAGGACCCCCCCAACACCTGGCAAAGAGGAGCATCCGCTGGCGAAATTTAAATTAACCCCCCCCCCCAGTGTGTACCTGGCAGCTGATCAAAGCAGCAGTTGCTGGGGAAATCAAAGTCGAGATATTCCCAAAATCGTTAGTCCACTAAATCGATAACTGAAGTAAAGATCAATGTTAATGTTGAATGTTTAAAAAAAATAAATAAATAATAATTTTTATTTTTTTTATAAAATCGAGGTGGATAAGTATTAATTAGATGTTCTTGACCCAATTCAATCATAAACAAAAACGGACGATTCCAGGGAGGGGTTTGGAAAACAAATTTGCCAGTTAAGTGGTTAAAAAAAAGTCTATCCCATTTGGTGAAATGCATCCGGCCGGTTTTATATAGAGAGAGCTTTAGAAAAGTGCTGACATTAAAGAGAAAGGCCTACACTGATTGTATTATACATTGAAGCAAGCCCATATCTATTGGTATGTCACATTGGAGAGATGCGGATTGAAACAATATTTAGGTGGTCGCCTAGTGACTATCAAAGGTAAAGGGGGGGTATCCACTAGACGATAAAGTTGAACGATTGAACGATAATGCTAAAATCGTTCGATAATCGTTCAAACATCGTTTGAACATCGTTTGCAAATTGTGCAGTAATTGTTTCTAACGATGTGCGCTCCCGCTGGTCATTTGATCGTCTCCTCCATCGACTGAACATGCAGGTCATTTTCACTTGATTGCTTACAAATCGTTTACACATCGTTCAAGCTGAACGATCAAACGATGAACCACTATCTGCCCACTATACCTGAAAGCTCTCAATCACAGATTGAAACAACATAGTTTATCGTCAGATCTTTTGCAAATTGTTCAGAGTGGAAGATCAAGTTTCAAGGGAAAATCGTTAAGAGGTTGGACAGGGATAAAATAGTCTAGTGGATGCCCCCCATAAGATTACTTTGTGACTAATGCTCAAGAGACAGTGCGTTTCAAGTCTAAAGCTGGGTAGACATGAGATGACATTTGTACCCTGTGATGTGACCTACCTCCAACCCCTCCCACCCGACGACAGGCCGACATATCGAGCAGCCAGTAGGCACTAGACGATCCGGTGCCCGACCGATATGTCCGCCCCTGCCACATCCCGCTGCATGGGTTGTTAGCCGCATAGTCAGGTTCCCCTGCTAGTAGGGACGACCTGATGATGCAGCTGACGACCACACGGGAACATGCACCGGACGACAGAGCATACACATTAAACAATTTGTCATTCCGATCCGTTGGAATCGGCCAAATAGTTAAAAAACTCGTCTAATGTGTACCCAGCTTAACACTCACTTCAAACTTCTGGGACTGGCTGTTCCTAAATAAGCCTGTTTTTTTGTTGTTTGGTACTGGCAAGAAGGCTGTTAGAATAATTCTGTGATACAATTATATACAGCACAAAATGGACGTCAAATATTCCCTCATAAAATTATATTTACCTTTTTATTGTGATGTTATTTTTAAGCATTTTTGGTTTTGTGTTTTACTTTATAGAGAATATTGATTGTTAAATAAATATTTAAAACCAAATCTCTTGCGTACTACTCTGTTTTATTACAATTAGTTCAACTTTGACAATATAAACACTCATAATTAGGCAGAGATGCCACATTATCATGTTTATTCTTTAGACTTTCGACACACTGCTTTGTGTATACCAAAACGGTTTGCTTGCTGACACACTAGGGGCCTGATTCAGAGTTGGGAATAGAGAGAGAGAGATAGCACTTAACTGTGTACCTGGACAAACCATGTTGCAATGCAAGGAGTGTATATCATTTTTTTTACATGTGGGGTAAATACTGGCTGCTTTTGCATGTAGCCCACAAATACTGCACAGCTTTATTATTACTCTACAATTTCGATGTCCGTTTGGACACACTCCTCCCAAATCTAAATCTCTCTGCAAATTTTAAATCTGCCCCCCCTGCAGTGCAGCACGGTTTCACCAAGATGATCAGGTGAGAGAGAAATCTCTCTCTATTCCCAACTCTGAATCAGGCCCTAAATCTTGAGCGTTACTGTGAGAGTCAAAACTACAGTACATGGCATTTGTAATGTTGTACAGTTAGCTGTGTTATAGATAGATATGTGCCAGGATAAGTCAGAGTTGGAATATACAGGCAATATTACATTTGTTCACAATAATTCAATTATATTTAAAGTACTGAAATATATGAACGTATGAAATGGTAATTGATTACCCTATAATCCATGATGGCAGGTGGATCCCTGGATGGCAATAGAGACCAATTACTTTTTTTTCCAAATCACTAATGTGGGATTTTAGAAAAACTGTAAGCTCTTCAGCCCTCCGCATCATTTCCTGGTACGTGCAATAAACTGGAGTCCCATCGTATGTCTGAAAACATACCGCTTTTCTGTCATTATGGATTGCAGCAGTCTGCACAACCATCTCATGCAGGGAACGTGCCATTTCTATTCCACAGGCCTAGAAGTAGATAGGAGACATCAGTTTATATGGTCCGCTGTCAGAATACCAAATGGATTTTTATCATTTAGGATGGCAAATACGAATGATCTAGAACTGCAATAATTATGGTTGCGCTCATCGCACGACATGATTGGGCCAAATGTCATTTAATTCGTTGGACGAACTGCTAAACAACTGGATCTGTCCAATGAGGCCATCCATGTACAGTATGGTGACATTGGACAATATCACAGATTTGGTTGTTTGCTGATCACACAAATTTCTTTCATACTGTAGTGTAATTGAAGCAAGCGCTCTACTTCAGACAATTCTTGCTCTTATGAAACACAGGTAACAAACATGCACATTATAAGCTACATTACAAACATAGGATAGTAGGGATAGAATCTCTCCTATTCTCTTTTGTTGATATGGATCTAAACTAAAAGATATAAGGTATCGATCTAACGTCTAAAAAATATATCCACCTAAGTATCAGTACCTCTACGTAACAATATCTAATGCACGTTATGGGGCCCATACACCACAGCCTCTTCCCTCCACTCAGCCACTAATGGCCCCGGCGGCTAGCTGTGATTGTCGGAAAGGACATCGTGTGGAGGTGGCTGCAGGGAGCCGGGCTGCAGCACTCACATTATGATATTGCGGTTACATGCGCTCGCCATGCACGTGCGTTCCGGCATGCACGTAAACATGATGACATAATAAAAATCAGGGTTATACATAATGACTGGTGAACTGCCAACCTCCGGACCACATGATGTCTGTTTGATAGATGGATACTCGCAAGATCATTTTAAAAGTTTCATTTTAAGGGCATTAGATATTGCTTACTAAGAGGTACTGATGCATAGCTGGATATTTTTTGTTAGATCTATACCTTACATCTTTAGTTTTTATCCGGATTAACACAGGAGGATAGTATCTATACTAGTTTGCACTTTGAACTAGTTTCATTGCCCTTATATCATAGAGGGGCACTATGTATCTCTTTCGTGCTGGCAGCTTTTAATCAGATGTGCCACTTTATTTTGTACTTATTTTTTGCTCTTATATTGGCATAACCCTTTATTTTTTAAACTACTCCAATAGTGAATTATGTTAATCTATTATATTTTGGATTAACACATAATTACTAACAAAGTTACAATTTTAAGTGCCACTCCCTAATTTACAAGGATAGACCTACATTTGAAAGATATGCCCCCAGTACTTTCATTTATTAAGTTATTTATATAGCGCACACATTCGGTAGTGCTTTCAAGACCACTTTTCAGACATACACATCAGTCCCTGCCCTAACACACACCACACACACACACACACACACACACACACACACACGTTACTTTTTTTCAGAAGCCAATTAACCTACCTGCATTAGGGATGACAGCCATCTAGTGTTCACTCTAGGTCAGGCAGCAGGCAGGGTGCCAGACCTAGAGCAAGGGCACATCTGCGCGCGCCCGGAAAGGGGGCGTGACCAACGACACGTCCCCTTTTCGTGACTCTTGGGTAATTACAGACATGCCGGGCAGCCCCCAAGCGCCGCGGTCACTGAACTGCTCTGCAGTTTTCCCCACTCGTGGGACACTGCGGCCCACGGGTGGAGGACAGAACCCGCAGGCTGTTTCAGCGGGGCGCCGCACTGGAGGGCAGGGTGCTTTCTGCCCTTCATAAATAGGATAGGACGCGGCGCCCCGCTGAAACAGCCTAGCGGGAACGCTAACCATCGATGGTCTATGGGCGATGGCAAATGGTTTTTTTCATATTTTGTCAGCAATGGTAGGCCATGGATGCCGCACGATCGATGGCCTTTCTTTGTGGCTGTATGTAATTTCACTTTTCTTATTTACCCGTTATCTACCTTTTATAAATAAACAGATTTTAAAACAAAAGAAAAAAAAACAGATCTATACAGTCAAATGGCATCAGCAAACCACCCCAACATGACCCTCTCCATCAGGCACAAATGATCTACTCCTGGACTTCCTTCTTACTTTATGATTGCAGCCACCTGTGTTAAAATACTTTGCATCAATTAGCTAATTCAATAGGGGAGACTGCAATCATAAATTAGGTGGGAAGTCCAGGAGAAGAGCATTTTCTATCAGATGGACGGGGTCATGTTGAAGGGTAGGGATCAGTTGTATCATTTCCATGCATTTTCTGAAATGTATCGGCGTGTATTCATCAACACTTAGATCCAACTAACTTGCTTTGAGGCTCATTTACATTTGAATGCAAATCAACTTTATGACACGCCTCTCAGATGTATCAGTACACGCCCACTTTAATAGGTGTTGCTTTCACAATCTCCTTGAAATGCTTTTTCAAAAGTATGCTCCATGTCATGTCTGGTACATTCACTGAAGGGGATTTCTACGCGGTAAAGTTGCATACACACGGTCAGATACAGTATGTCAGATGAACGACTGGACGATTGAACGATTTCAGCCTGTATTAAAATGAAAGGAAATCGTCCAAAACTGACTGCAAACACATCAGATATCGTTATCGGACAATTAGGAATGCGCATTGTTCATCATTGCACACGTCAGATTTTCCTTTCAGATATGAACGCTTGAACTATTTTTAAAATCGTTATCGTTCAGATCTGAAGAAAAATCTGACCGTGTGTATGCACCAATAGGTATATTTCCCCTTCAGATTCTGTAACTGGAAGTGGCGTGAGGCGAAAGTGCAGTTTTCTGCCCATACTGTCCACCAAAAGAAGAAAGTTGTCCATTTGCAGGCTCAGTGGCTCGCTACAAGATTATAATACTCCTCTATACCCACGTGGATGGTAGGGAATGATGTTGGCGTAACTGATGACGTCAGGGTCAATCTACGGAAGGGGATCTAGCTGTAACCATCTTTTACACACCTAGATAACTATAGCACCAGGGGAGAGAAAGCTGCTGTTAAACTACACATCCCAGCATGCACTGCCACAGGTTTGCTGTTAGCGCATGCTAAAACTGTGGCAGGGCATGCTGGGATATGTAGTGTTACAGCATTTGGAGCGCCCGCAGGTTGCCTACCCCTGCAAAAAAAAAACTGCAATGCAGGAACGCCTGTACATAGTCAGCACACCTTACATGGTGGTTACTTTCCCTTCCCGTATGTTATAGAAAAAACAACTGCCAGTGTTCCTGGCAAAGATATATTATACAATTTTGCCCACTAGTATGCGGGCTAATTACCGTCACCGGCGCTGGCCAGGCTTTTGCTCACTGTTCTCATCCATTGAGGTACACTGTTCTATGAGGGCGTATCTATCAGCCTGGGTGCCCAGGTCAGTGCAGTCTGTTGGATGGTGCAGCAGCATGCCATGCATGGTCAGTCAATGTGCGCAGGTCACACAACTCCTTTCCTGTCTGCGACACGCACATGACCCGGGAGCGATTTATTCCTCCAGCCAGCGATGCTGTCCAGTTACTATAGGAACCAGGCGGCTTATGTCTCCTCCTAGCCTGTATAATCATGCACCCGGCGGTGACATCATGTGCTGCAATGGCAGCTCTCCTGAGTAGGGGTAGGGACTGCAGCACCTGGAGTGGCTGTCATTGCTGAGAGGTAAGTACACACTCTCACCAGGTGGAACCTCAGTCCAGTACATTTGGATATAAGCTCAGTTGTCCAGCAGTATTCCTATTTGTTGCATTTGTTACTTTAGCTCATTGCTCTTTGTCCCCTTATATAATAGTCCCTGAGGCCAAATGCCCTATAGGAAAAATAAATGGCTCATGATTTCTAAGGAGACCTCTGTTTTGTGAATGGCTGGATAGTCCAAAATAAGACAAGTGTCTCCCTTAATCATTTCTAGCACTGTTATCCATCTATTAAGTTACCATAATGTTCAAGTCTAATGTTTGCAGCCAGGAGCGAAGCTAGATTTTCTACCTCCGGGGACAAAGACCCGGCTTTGTGCCCCCCTCCCCACTGACCTTAACAAATTATGTAATAATTAAAAAATAATGCATGGCTTCTTCCATGTAAGGCTCATTATTATATTTAATTACCACAAAGGACCAACGGGCAGAGCAGATATTAATATAGTAGTGTACATTCTACCACCCTGCAGCTGTCGCATACTGTGCCGTTCATCTTTCCTGCCTGGTGGTGTCGCTCTCTGCTCTGGTGCATCTAGCACACTCACCTGATGCTGAGATACAGACCAGAGTGTGCTTGAAGCACCAGAGCAGAGAGCGACACCCCAGGCAGGATAGAGGAACTGCATCGGTTATGACAGGTGCAGGGTGCTAGAATGAACGCTAATGTAGTGTAAATTAGAGTGAAATAATTGACTGCCATTCACGGCAGCACCTATGAGGAATATGGAAAATGCCACTGATAACCCTTTTACACCTAAGTCTTGGGTCTGACCTGGGGTTTGGCATATGGTTCCAAACTGGGTCAGACCCAGGAGAAAACACATAAAAACAGACATTGCACTGAGGATAGTAGCCACACAAATCAAATTATTATATATAATACACATATATAGATTGGTCTAAATAAAATTCTAATCTATTTATTATAAACACATAAAACCGTAACAATACAATTAAAAATCCCAATTAAGCAAAGCTGAGTAGTAGAGCTGTGGCGTCAGTAAGCCAAACCCTCGACTCCTCTATTTAACTAATTGGAGGTTTGGCTTACTGAGGGCCTTATTCAGCAGATCGAGAATCTGCGCAGGCACCTGACCCGTTTTGTGAGCCCGCATGCCGACTGGCAGCAGACTGTCAATCAGGGGCGGCAATGGCCTCCGTTATCCGAAAGCTGACGGAGATTTCCTGGCTTTTCCTCTCATTTGTGACGGCCGGCTTGCTTGACCCCATGGGTCACCTTAGCTGGCTGATGTTCATGCAGAGTATCCGATGCTGCGTTGGACAACGCAGCTCAGATAAGTAATGCAGCACGCAGGCAGCTTTGCAATTGCGATCCTTGCTGAATCAGGTCCTTAGTCCACAGCCCGGCTGAGCAGCTTTTTGAATGTACACACACTTCAGTCATCCAGGGCACTAGCCCCACCCGCTCCTTAGCTTCTCCAGTGTTTGCAACAATTACTTTTGTCTGGTGTTAAAATTTGGTCCATGGGTTTGAAGTCCAATGGTCATACAGTCAACTACTAAACAACTGAATGGAAACAATCTTGGTTTACTTCTGTGTATCCATAAAATACCACTGGCCTGGTCCTTTAGTGATGGGGAGATGTGCCAAACAAGAGGAGAAGTTGTCCATAGCAATCAATCAATCAGCTTCTAGCGATCATTTATCAAGTACATACTATAAAATGATAGTTAGTAGCTCATTAGTTGCATCTGAAGACGGCATTAGTTAATATGGGGCAAGTTCTGAACACTTTTCAGAGCTTGATGCTAGGGCCATAATGCAGTTCCCATTGACAATAATGGGGACTACGGTCTGCCGCCTTACTTAGACTAGATAATAGCCGTGGTCTCGTGCATTAAGCTGGGTACATACTGGACGATATATCGGCCAATATATTACGAGCGTGTCGGCGAGTGTGTACCCCCCAATATGTCTGCGAACAATGTCGTTCTCAGACATGTCACATCGACTGTGCAGCACAGAAGATGGCCGATATATCTACAAATAAAAATTGGTGCATCTGCTGGTGTGTACAGACCTGTCGATCGCCCGTCCACATCCTGCAGGGATCCGGTGGTAAGAAACGGCTCAATTGGACGGGAAAATTGTACAGTTGTGACATCAGGTCAATCATCAGATAGGTTGACAGGTCGGCCAAACAGCTGATCCGTCGACCTAGTGTGAACCCAGCATTAGGCTCTTTTTAAATAGCCCGAATACCGGCCAATTCCACATTATTTTAAGGTAAAAGGTGATTGATAGTTAGCACCCGAAAGGCCCCATTCAGCAATGCACCTTAATAACAGCTGCAAATTTCTTTTAGTCTTGTAGTTACACTAATGAATATGCTGTTGGTACGTCCCCCTACTCGCCTGCATCCACCACTCTGGTGCCGGCAGCTTACCACTGCCAGCGGCGGGCTGTTGTGTTATGCGCGATGGCGAGTCTGCGCATGACACTTTCACCTGGCAATGTAAATCTATAGATGGGATAAGATTCTCCTTACAAAGAACACACTTGACAGCAGTTGTCCTTGTCAGATGGCTTTTTACTGTTACTAATGCAAAATGTTATATCAGCACATTTACATCCAGCATATGGCTCCCTGACACTAAGCTAAACATTACCAGCTCTCTATCATCTGGCCAACTAATTCAGTGTCAGGAGCACTTCCCCCTGAATCCCAGAACCCTTTATTCCTCACACACAATCAGACCCATGTGCTGCAGCTGTGTTTTAAAGGTATCCAGTAGGGAACAACATCTTTACCCCTGTTCCAAAGAACCCTCTTTGCCACTATATATATATATATATATATATATATATATATATCACACACTTTTAACTTTTTGGGCCTGTTACCTCTGTGAGTTTGTGGCACGTTGGTTCTCCATTAAATGAATATCTTGTTACTTCAAACTTTGACACAGACAGTAAATTGTACTGTTTAGCACCTTTCCGAAGTCTGATTTGTTAAAAAACAAAAGATGCCTACAAAGTCACATACACTGTGTAACTGTTTAGTATAATAGCTGTGCATGAGTGTTCTGTTATTATTACTATTAACGTTTATGTATAGAGTGCCACAAAAAGCGTTACAATATCTGTTTACACAAACTAACGTTATGTAGCACAAATGACAACACCAAAAGAAGGGTAATGTGACTGTAAATAATAAACATAACACAAGAAGCATTACAAAAGGCAATTTACAAGGATAACATTGGTGGCAGTTGGTTGTAAAGATAGAAAAGGACATGAAGGTGGCATAATACAACAACACTAGATGACAGGATACCTGTTAATACCTGAAGTAATACCTGGATAAGTAAGAATAGAATACAGGAGGAGAGAGGTCCTTGCTTGGCAGAGCATACATTGTAATGGAAGGTTCCCCATTAGAATGCCCATCTTCATTTTTTGTTCCAGGAAGGAAGTTCTTGAGTGTTATGTGATTTAATCAGAAAAACTAGTGTTACCCTCAGTACCATATATAATATACTGTACATGTTCTGTATTTCATAGCACGGGTGAGGGAACTATAGCAGGTTGCCAGCCTAGTATATAAATATCATTGTATGACGAGTGAAATAACTGCAATATGATTATGGTTTCCATTATCATCCTGCATAGAATCCAGCGTTGAATGGGTGCACTATCCTGCCCTACATGCTTTGTTGTGTAACCCCGATTACCATCATGCAGAAAGCCGTTGTTTTTGTTTATAATGCTACAAAAGGATGAAGCTTAGATGTCTATATACTAAAGCAAACAGCTCTTATGTGAATATATTTGGAATCTTTTGCAAAATAAATAGTGTAACTGATTTATTTCCCCAACTTTCAGTTGGTATTAGAATACTGTAACATCACCTTATAGCGTGCAGGTGCCACAATATTTTTTGCTTTGCACAGAGAATTCTGTAAGTGACTGAACATTGTTATAGCATCACATTCAGAGGCGTCACCGGGCCTGGTGACACCCGGTATGCACTCCATATTCCCTACACGCGACGGAGCCGTGTGCGCCTGAAAGCAGGCTGCGACCTACCATAAAGGGGGTCCTTGTGGGAAATGCCGATTGCACCATGAGAATTAATGTTTATGTAAATGTATCAATAGCATTTCAGATTTTATATGTTGTATGAACACTTGTTTCCTCTATAAATGCAGGTTATTACTTCTTAATATATTTATTAGGTTTCTGTGTCTCTTCTTATAGATTACAATTCTGACAGTCACCATGCAGAATATAAAGAAAGAGCCTGTTGATCCTGGTGAGTAAGTAGTTCCCATACTGAAATAAAATACACAAGTGTATTTAATGTTAATATCTATTAATATTAGTTTATTTGGTTGTTATGCACATGACCTATTTCATAGCACAGTCCAACGGTAGAGTTACAGATATCGTAATCCTTACAAACTTTTGTATTGATGACCCTATATGTGAGCACTCACAATCTAGAAGCGCATGGAAACAAGACATTGCTAAGGTGGGTGGACTATAGTTTTGTCACTTGAACACATGGTCCTGTTGGGACGATGGAGAGACTGGTGACAAGATTGTGGGGGAGATGTACTAAGCCTTGAAAAGTGATGTGGATAAAGTACCAACCAATCAGCTCCTGTCACTTTACAGGCTGTGTTTGAAAAATGGCAGTTAGGAGCTGATTGGTTTGATCACTCTCCAGTTTATCACTTTTCAAGGTTTAGTATATCTCCCCCTGTAACTGGTAGATGGTAAGGGATATAAACATAAGTGGAAGTTCAAGTGGGTTAAAAAACATGACTTAATGTGAGGCTAAGAATGTCAGAAAGAAATAAGTGATTTCACAGTGTTTTCCCCAGAAAATGTTGCCAGCGGGTGGCAATAAGAAGTAGCCGGGTGGGGGCACTGTAATACTTCACAATAATAAAAAATGTTGATATTATTTTTAAAGACTTTTGCAGATGTTGCCGAATTGCTGGCTGGACACAGATATTATGGTGTCCAGCAATTCACGCTGATACACATAGTACACCTCTGTACCCTCCATCTATTCTCTCTGCAATCCAAACTGCTCCCTCACTCTTAAAGATGGTGGAGGGATTTCTGTTGGGAGGGATCTCTGTGACTACCTGTCACAGTAACATCAGCGAAGCGCGACACTGGGGATCTGTCACAGTAAATACAACACATATTGGGGATGGTCAGTGCGCAAGTATGTTCACAAAAAAATATTTAATGAAAAAACATATTTGGTTACCGATAATATTAGTCCAATCTAGTAATCAATAGCGATTCTGCCCTTTTTATACTCATTTATTATGTAAATTTGGCGGTGGTCCCCATGAGTCAGAAGGAAGACTCTTTACCTCTTCTTTCTTGACTGTCACAGTAAAGTAAGTGAAGCGCAACTCTGATCAGAGGCACAGTCACAGATCTCCCTCCCATCAGAGATCCCTCCCCATCTTTGAGAGGCAGACCCCAATAAGATAGCTCCCCCAGAGCAAGCGATCTGCAGAGTGTAACCAGCATTGCAGTTATGTGACAGATACAGAGCTCAGTCAGTAGCGCCCAATTACCAGGCTAGGAATGGGGCACTATTGGCTGAGCCCTGTATCGGTCACATAACCACAATACTGGTTACACTCTGCCGAGGGATCACTCTGGGGGAGCTATCTGATTGGTGTTGTGAGAGTGCTGGGTGGCATGTAAAAAGAGCTGGGTAGAGCACCTGTGAAATTAATCCTGGGGAGAACACTGACGGTGTAATGGTCACTTGTTCCAAAGAATTACTTAGGGCAGTATTCAATTGTTATAGCGCGCCCTATCTACCAAATAAAGTGACGGGAGATTGCGGGGCACTATTCAATTGTTACTGTTTTCTCACTGATCCTGCCCAAAGTGGTCGGGTTTAGCCGTGTAAAACAGCTACCCCCACCAAAGTGCAGGGCGCGATTGCGAAAAGTGATGTTTGGGTGTCCAAACAAGTCACTTTTTACCCATTTCAGCTTGAACCCCCCTGGGGCTGCGAGCTGAAATGGTGCACTGGCAGCTGATCGCACCTGACAGGAGAAACAATTGAATAGCTCCTATCGGGCATGTACAGGGGCGCAACAATTGAATACCGCCCTTAGTGTCTTGTTTTTATATTTCATGTCCGGTGCAGATTCCATGAGCAGCAAATCCCAAGAACAGTATTTTTCACATGTAGGGGACACGGCCATAAAAGAAGGTATGTCACATTACACGCCTTCTGCTCAACTTACAGGAGTTAAGGGGATTGTAAGGAATATAGAGATATGGTGCATATTGCAAGTTATGGTTTCATGTGATGCTAGTTTGTTAATTAAAAGTCGTAGGGGAGCTGGTTTTGTAACTGTAAGGTATTTGAGGGCAGGAAATCTGACTGCCCTTATTAGGTCATATGTATCCTATGTCATATAGCACAGGTGATAGAATTAAGAGCCAGGCCAATTTTAATTAGCATGTTAATTCCACTCAGGAGAGGATGTTTGGAAGTCGTTAGGATGTATCTCTCTAAGGGCATGCTATGACACGGAACCTAATTTAACAAGGCCTATTGTCTGGGGCCTCATATTGATTACTTAAGCTGGGTACACATTAGCCAATATGTAGGCAATCTGTAATTCGATCCGGCCGACACATCGTCAATATCGGTCAGTATGTACGCACTACTAATGACCAAGCACACTCCCGTTTGGTCATCGGTCACATCGTCAGGTCGGCCCTACATGCAGCTCAATCTGACAATGCAACCGACGTGTCGGGCACCGGATCATGTAATGTGTACCAGCCGCCCGATATGTCTGCCCGCTTTATGCTGGGTACACAATAAACTATGTGTACCCAGCATGATCTCGTTAACGACGTGTCCCGGCATCGGCAAGTGCATATACACTTGCCAGTGCCAGGTGCGACTGCAGGGGCCATGCTGCATTCGGCAGTATGGCCTCCGCTGACAATATTGCTTGTCGGACCTGCATGCAAGTCCGATGGACGATGTCGCTGACGACGCATGGAAGCGCACATCATCAGCGACATAGCCGGTACACACTGGCTGATGTGGACGATATGTCGTCTGATTCGCCGGATCGGACGACATATCGTCTAGTGTATACCCTGCTTTAGACTTGAAGCAGGAAACTATAACTGCAGACACCTGCTGTGTATGAACATAAAGTGATCAAACCAAAGTGTATTCAGGGCCTGATTCAGCAAGGATCGCTGATGTGATCGCGGCTGCAATTGGGCACGCAGTTCTGCTACAAAAGTATGCTAAGAATTGCAATCGCAAAGCACTCGCACGGACGACATGCAGACGCCCACGTCCCCTCTTGCACATCCGTAATACCTTGCAATCCAGCCAAAACATTGGTAACCTTGAAGTACATTGGAGCCTCTCACACATTTAAGGCAGGTCTGACCCTACCCCTACATTGCTAACTTTCCTGCATGTACTGAGGGCTCAAGATGCGTATGCCATCGCAGTGGCTAATATATGCATGCCTCTGCAATGGCGTCCAAACGCACTGACACACCTGCTTTTCTCCAGAAACTCCCCCTGCCCGCCGATCAGTGGTGTGTTGCAGACCGCAGTGAGTGCGGCCCGTACTACACAGTAATAAACACACCGTCCCTACCCGGCGGTGGTGTGTTTGTTTTAGTAGCCACTGAGAGTCAGACAGACTCTCATTGGCTGCTGCATCCACGGAGGGAGCTGGGCTGGAGCTGGGCTGCTCCCGCAGTGGGTGATGGGAGAGACGTCATGATGTCTCTCCCATAGTGTCGAGCGGGAGGACAGAGGAGCGGACGGTGGCGGCCGCAGGAGTGGGGATTCAGGTAAGTATATTGTGCGTGTCTTGTGTTATATATCTAAGGGGCACTGCATAGGGCGGGCCACTAGCACTGCATAGGGGGACCACAACTGGGGGCACTGCATAGGTGGGCCCACTACTGGGGGCACTTTATAAGGGAAACTATTGGGGGCGCTGCATAGAGGGGACCACTACTGGGCGCACTGTATAAGGGGCACTACATAGGTGGGACCACTACTGGGGGCACTGTATAAGGGGTGCTGCATAGGGGGACCACTATTGGGGGAACTGTATAAGGGGCACTACTGGGAGCACTGCATAGGGGGGACCACTACTGGGGGCACTGTATAGGGGACCACTACTGGGGGCACTACATAGAGGGGTACTGCATAAGGGGCACTACTGGGGGTCCTGCATAAGGGGCACTACTGGGTGGACGGGGCTCTTTAACAAATCATGCTGGCTGTATTTATTATTTTACTGTAGTTGTCCTAAATCGTGTGTGTGTGTGTGTGTGTGTGTGTTTGTTTTCATTGGATAAGTAAAATCCTGTGTTTGCCACTGACCCCTAAACAGTACTTTGTGTCAATCACTCTGCGATGGGTCTGCATACTCCCTGCGATCGCAGTGAGACATAGCGCATGCGCTCTGTGATGCATGCGCAGTACGCAACAATCGACCGTCTGCTTTAGCAGTTGCGATCCTTGCTATACATGTATGTACTTTGTAATCATTTTTCTTTGTAACCTTCCTTTTAACTAAGCATTGTACGCCTCTGTAAATAAAGTATTCTTTATTAGTTAATTTCACTTATGCTCCAAGAGTCAGTCTTTGAAGAGATTATTAGACTATTAGGGATACGTATATCTATTAGTAATTGCTAGAAGCAGGGGGCATCTCGGCAAACTGTGTGGTCGTCTGCAATCTCTCCCATCCTCTAAAAAACTTCTTATGCAGACCAGATATGCCTTATGAGGCCCAGATGGTTAGGATTGTTTGCCAGGCCACGTGAAGGTTCCCAGAAATAGAATCTCCAATTTTTGATGTGCAGAGAAGGCAAGAGATCAACATCCAAAGGACATGCCTTTGTCCCTTGTAGAGGACAACACAAAATAACTGATTTGGTCAGCTAAGACTCCAAGCCTCCAAGCAAACAGTTGGCATGTTCTGCCCACCAAATTTAACCCATGGTAGGAGCCTGTCTGTTTTCTTAGACTGGTGGTTTAATTCCACTTGAAATTTCTGGGTGAGAACGTGAGAGGAATGGTTCCTGTCCAAGAAGAGCAGATGGGCTTCTTTTTTTTTTTTTTTTCTTAGCTCCTGTCTCTTCTTGGTCAAGAAGTCGGACTTTAAAGTTGTAGACCCTCAGCACCTATGTTCAGATGGCAGGTTCATGATTGAGTCCTGAGGCCTGTCATTACCAGCATGGATAAGAGCGTGTTCAGGGTGTACTCATGAATGATGAGTTATTTATGGTCTGAACTTTAAAGTGTTTGCCATTCAAACCCATCTTTTCAACTGTGCCGACTGTGTTCATGAAGATCAGAAAAATTATGATTGCTCTTCTGAGGTACAGGGACTGACTGTTATTCCCTGTATGAATGATCTGCAGATCAAGGCATGGTTATAAATCTTACCTCTAGAAACAGTATAGATTTTAACATTTCTTGATTGGACTTGCAATTTCATATAATGTAATTTAACACCTTCTCCACGGATGGTGTTCCTTGTACTGCGGTTCACTCTTGACAGCAAAGAGTGTAGTCCCAGAAGAATTGGATATGGAATGCCGACAACGGCAATCCGACAGGGTTAAGATACCGACAGCCATCGGTAAGTATCTTAACCCTTTTCCTACTTCTACCCCCTAAACCCAATTCTCCCTCCCCGCACCCCAATCCTAACCTCCCCCCCATTACCTAAACCGAACCCTCCCTCCTAGTGCCTAACCCCCCCCCCTTTCCATGGGTTGGGTATGAAAATATGAGATATGGTAAGAACTTACCTTTGTTATCTCTATTTCTACGAAGTCCATAGGGTTCCACAGGATACCTTGGGGTATAGGTGATGACGTCAGGCATCGGGCACCATAGAGTTAAGTTTTCAGCCTCCCAGGATGCACTAGGGTCCCCCTCCTATACCCCGCCCCCGGGCCAAGGCATCTCAGTTACGTACCAAGCCATAGGCCGGAGGAGGAGAAGGAAGAGAGAGAAAAAAGATCTGGACACACACAAGAATCACGTTCTCACCAGAGGGAGACGGAAAAACCGGTGACCAGAGTAAGCCCATCTGCAGCACAGGTGCGACAGGGCGGGAGTCCTGTGGAACCCTATGGACTTCGTAGAAATAGAGATAACAAAGGTAATTTCTTACCATATGTCATATTTTCTACATCAGGGTCCATAGGGTATCCACAGGATACCTTGGGGATGTCCCAAAGCAGTATCCTTCAAGGGTGGGGAAGCTCCTGTGCTGAAAGGAGAATCCGCCGCCCGAAGGAAGCATAATACCTCACAAAGGTATGGACAGAGGACCATGTGGCATTCTTGCAGATCTGGACTGCAGAGGCACCACGTCGAGCTGCCCACGAAGGACCCACAGACCTAGTAGAATGAGCCCTCACAGAGGATGGAACCGGAAGGCCTTCATGAAGATAAGCTTCAGAAATTGCCATACGAATCCAACCTGCCAAAGTTTGCTTTGAAGCAGGCCAACCCTTTTTACGGAAGCCATAGAGGACAAACAAGGCGTCCGACTTCCGAAACGAGGAAGTGCGGTCAACATAAATCCTTAAGGCCTGCACAACGTCCAAAGTGGCCTCACCCACTGAAAGGTCGGGTGAGTTAAAAGCCGGCACAACGATTTCCTTGTTGATATGGAAACGTGAAACAACTTTGGGAAGAAACTCAGGACGAGTGCGCAGCACTGCCCTGTTCCCATGAAAAATCAGGAAAGGGGGTCTACAGGATAGAGCCCCTAAGTCAGAAACACGTCTGGCCGAAGCGATGGCCAGAAGGAAAATTGTTTTAGCTGTCAGCCATTTAAGGTCCACTGAGCCCAGTGGTTCAAACGGCGGTCCCTGGAGAGCCCTCAGGACCACAGCTAAATCCCAAGGCGCCACCGGTGGAACAAAAGGCGGCTGAATTCGAAGAACACCTTGCATAAAGGTGCGCACATCAGGGATTGTAGCAATCCTACGATGGAACCAGACGGACAGGGCAGACACCTGCACTTTCAGAGAAGCAAGGCGAAGCCCACGGTCTAGTCCCGCCTGCAGGAAAGCCAACACTCGGGACAGACGGAACTCCCGAGGTGCATAACCTCTCGGCCGACACCACTGGAAGAACGTATGCCACACACAATGGTATATTCTTGCAGAAGAAGGCTTCCGAGCTCTTAGCATAGTTCGTACTACAGTGCTGGAAAACCCCCTGGACCTTAACATGGCCGTCTCAACAGCCACGCCGTCAAAGACAGCCGAGTCAGGTCCGGGTGAAGACAAGGACCCTGAGACAGTAGGTCCGGTCGCAGCGGCAACCGCAGAGGACTGTCCACGGACAGACCCTGAAGGTCTGAGAACCAGTGCCTCCTGGGCCACGCGAGAGCTATCAACAGGAGCGTTCCTCCTTCCAGTTTGAATTTCCGGATTACCCGAGGAAGAAGGGAAAACGGAGGAAATAGATAAGCAAACCGGAACGTCCACTGGACGGACAGAGCATCCACCAGAGACGCCTTTTCGTCTCTTGTGCGAGACCCGTACACCGGCAACTTGTTGTTGTGCCGTGACGCCATGAGGTCGATCTCTGGAAGACCCTAACTGTCCACCAGAAGTTGAAAGACGTCCTGGTGCAGGGACCACTCCCCTGGATGAACGTCCTGGTGACTGAGAAAGTCCGCCTCCCATTTGAGAACTCCCGGGATGAATACTGGTGATATGGCCGGGAGATTGCGCTCCGCCCAGACTAGAATGCGGGACACCTCTACGAGTGCCACCCGACTTCGGGTTCCTCCTTGTCGATTTATGTAGGCCACGGTAGTGGCGTTGTCCGACTGGACATGCACGGGGTGACCTTGGAGAACCCGCTGTGCCTGCTGGAGAGCATTGAAAACGGCGCGGAGTTCCAAGATGTTTATTGGAAGCTCCGTTTCTGCCTGAGTCCATCTTCCCTGGAACAAGTGTGGACCCGTGACCGCTCCCCAGCCCCGCAGGCTGGCGTCCGTTGTCAATAGGACCCAATTCTCCACCCAAAACGGACGACCGTTGTTGAGATGGGTCATCTGCAACCACCAGGCAAGGGACAGGTGAACCTCTGGAGTGAGCAGCATCGTCTGGGATTTTAGACTCTGAGGCAGTCCATTCCATTTGGACAGGATCAATTGCTGTAGAGGTCTGGAGTGAAACTGGGCATATTCCATCATGTCGAATACTGACACCATGGAGCACAGTAACCTCATCGCCGAGTGTAGAGACACACGGCGACTCTGCAGACAACTGCGCACCCTCAACTGCAAGGCAGAAATCTTTTCCCCCATAACAAAGATCCTCTGCTGACTGGAGTCCAATAATGCTCCGAGGTGCAGAATCCTCTGAGACGGGATCAGGGTGGACTTTTGCCAGTTTATCAACCAGCCGTGGCGTTGCAGTACTGCAATCATCAGATCCAAGTGGTGTAGAAGGAGCTCTGGAGACCCTGCTACCAACAAAAGGTCGTCTAGGTACGGCAACAAGCGGACTCCCTGCAGCCTCAGGGATGCCGCCATGACCGCCATAACCTTGGTGAATACACGTGGTGCTGTCGCCAGGCCAAAAGATAACGCCCGGAACTGAAAGTGATCGTTGCGGATTGCAAACTTGAGGAACTGTTGGTAACGCAAAAGAATAGGGACATGCAGATAAGCGTCCTCTATGTCCAATGACACCATGTAATCCCCAGGTTCCAGCGCCAGAATAATGGACCGTAGGGTCTCCATCCGAAACCGGGGCACCCGCAAGGACTTGTTGAGGGCCTTGAGGTTGAGAATCGGACGGTACGACCCATTGGGTTTCTGCACCAAAAATAGATTGGAATAGAAACCTGTCATAGTTGCCGACCAATACTGGGCGAACTGCAGCAGGCGGCCTCCCACTTTGGGATCCCCCAAAGGGAGGCCCGGACCGTCAGGCCGCAGGCTTGTCATCAGACTTAGGGGCCGGACGTCTGGTACTCCAGGCCTGTTTCCTGGGCTTGGCCGATTTCTTGGGCCCAGCCTGTCTGGGAAAGGACTGTGCCTTAGGCCTACCCTGGGCCCTATAAGGCCGAAAGGATGACGTACCCGAACTGGAAGGGACTGCAGCAGACGGGAGACATGCAGACTTGGCTGCCACCAGCGTGGCCACAATTTTGTCCAGATCTGGACCAAAGAGCACTTCTCCATTAAATGGCAAAGCTTCCAATCCCTTTTTGGAATCAGCGTCCGCCTTCCAGGATCGCAACCATAAGGTGTGACGAGCAGCCACAGCTGCCGAGGAAATGTGAGAAGCGAGGGTACTAATATCCAAGGCCGCTTCATTGATGTAAGTGGACGAATCTCGGAGATTGCTTATCAACTCGGACTGTTCAGCCGAACAGTCGGAATCCAAAGACGCCTCCAAACTATTGGCCCAGCGCTCTATAGCTCTGGCTACCCAACATACAGCCATAGCCGGTCTGGATGCCCCCCCGCTAGGGAATAAATGGACTTCAGGCAGATCTCCACCTTACGGTCCGTAGCATCCTTCAAGGAGGGCATGGGCAATGTGGCACTTCGGACTAGGCGTGTCACATGAGAATCCACCTGAGGAGGGGATTCCCACTTAGAGAAATAATTGTCCGCAAACGGATAAGCCACCGCTAAACGTCTTTGAGGCTGATACCGTTTGCCAGGATGTTTCCACGCCTCCTCTAAATGGTCTACTAACTGACTCGAAAGAGGAAACACTGTGGCGTCACCCTTAATATCCTTGAAAAAGGCATATTTGGACTTTGACACCGGAGGATCATCATCCTCAATTACTAAAGCTGTGCGGACTGCACGAATAAGGCCAGGAATATAAACTTTAGACTTAGCGTCCGACTCCTTAGTACGGGGAGGTTCTTGGTCCGAAAGATCCAGAATCTCCCCGTCATCGGACATCCCGTCGTCATCCTCATAAGGAGCAGACAGAGACGCCACCTGCCGCTTGTGAGGCCGCAACACAGACTCCCCTTGTAGCACGTCCGACAAATGCTGTACAGAGCTTGTCAGCGAATTAACCCATGCAGGCTCCTGAGAGACCTGAGGAGGGGAAATTTATTATTATTATTATTATTATCCTTTATTTATATGGCGCCACAAAGGTTCCGCAGCGCCTTACACAGTACATAAATGAGCACACAAGAAAAACAGTTAATAGTAATACAAAACAATGCAGGACAAGGACAAGGTTATAAACTCAGCTGCAAAACACAAGCAGCAGGACATGAGCAACCAGGTGGTAGGTGCCATTGTAGGGAGTTAGGAGTAAATTATACTATAAGTAGGGGGAGGAGAAGCACGTGAGGATGAGGGCCCTGCTCGTGAGAGCTTACATTCTAAAGGGGAAGGGCAGACAGACAGGGGCGACACAGAGGGGTAGATAGTGAAGAAGGAGCATGGAGCAGTGGGTTAGGATATGTGCTGCGGAATGTGTGTGTATAAGACGACCTGATGTTATGTAAAAATTAAGTCCTTCATACATCTATCTCTATGATAGAAAATAGATTGTTTGTGTTATTTACATGAGAGATGTACAAAGTAAAGTAGAAGCACTTTAATTTGTGTGTTACATTTTAGCATCTATATACAGCCTGACAAGAAATGCAGCTATTATGGGACTGTCCCGCCATCCTAATACAGTAGTGACTACTTTAGTTCCAGCTGCTGGGTGCTATGCCATGCTCCTGTGAGTGGGTGCATCTCACATGCTAGAAATAGGGAGACTGTGGGGTACCATCAGTTGTCTCGGGAACCCCTGCATGGGTGACGACACCACTGACTGCTGGGACAATCCCACCTGAGAGAAAGCAGGTTGCGGAGCTAACTGGCCCACTAGGATTGTAAGCGCTTTGGCGAAACAAGACCAGGGCGTTTCCTGTACCGGAGCCGTTACAGTAATTGGTCGCGCCAATAAAAAACACTGCCGACATAGCCCCTCCGCTATATGTACCTTGCACGTAGTACACAGAAGCTGGAGAGGAAAATCACTCTCAGACATGATGGCAAGTATGTGACCCCTCTCACTGATACTCGTTAGTATAGTGGGAGAACCGCCCTGCAATCACCGCACCACAAGGGCTTTGGCAGAAGAAGAGCAGGGACAGTGAAAAAGCTGACAGCAGAAAGTGAAAGTACAGGCAGCAGACGCTAGCAGCAGTCACATACAATGCAAAGAAATTAATCCCTGCACTATCAGCGCTGATCCTCAACTACGCAGACACAGGGCCTGGTAGGACACAGCGCTGCATACACAGACCTGTTCCAACGGAGGAGAGGTATGTCGGGGGACCCAGACTATGATGCCACCGATCAGCAGCTTCCAGCAGCGTTCACCATGCTTCCATAAAGATGGCCACCGAGGAGCAGAGAGGAGGCCGGTCTGGGGGAGGAGCGCTGCCACAGGGCCAATCGGCAGTGCAGAGAGGGCTGTGTGCAGCGGGGGAGGCGCCGGCTATATACAGGGAAGGCGCGCTCCCCTGGCATGCAATTAACCCCTGGGATGCCGCAGCGCTACCGCTCAGCTGCGGTCCGCTGTCCCAGGGGGGTAGTGGAAGCGCAGGTTTGTTACCTGGCTCCACGCTGGAGCCAGTCCCCAGGGAGCCCCCTGCCTGGGGACTCAGGACCATGTTTCAGCGGTGACCCACCGCGGGACCCCACTGCTTACCTGCTGCCCCCCTTGAATCCGGCCATGGTCCAAAACATCTGGGGTCACCGCTAGCTGTGACCCCAGATGCTTACCAGCATCCCCGGATCAGTACCGGCGTTCTGGTACCGGTGGGGGTGTAGGGAAGACAGCATGGACGTCAGTAGTGACTGTCCATGCTGTACTTCCAGATGGGCAGCCACAGCTGCCTTGAAGAAAACTTCAGGGGCTAATCCTTAGCCCCCCTCTAAACAGGTGCTCCGACTCCGAGCCGGGCACCAACAAAACTGAGATGCATTGGCTTGTGGGCGGGGTATAGGAGGGGGACCTTAGTGCATCCTGGGAGGCTGAAAACTTAACTCTATGGTGCCCGATGCCTGACGTCATCACCTATTCCCCAAGGTATCCTGTGGATACCCTATGGACCCTGATGTAGAAATCCCGGCTGTCGGATGGAGCTGGTCAGAATACAGACAGCGGCATCCCGACACCCATAGGAACGAACGGCAAGTGTTTTCCCTCCTTCCCTGGTGCCTAACCCGAACCTCCCCACTAGTGCCTAGTACATCGTAATCGTGCACAAATCGCGCACTATAATGTCGGAAACGACCAGCGATGCTCGCTCCCGCTTGTCGTTTCCGGCATCAATCATCGCCCGAACATGCTGGTCAATCTGCCGATAACGACCGATTGGCCATGTTCGGGGATGAGGGAGGGTGCCTACATTTAACGATATCAGTCAGTGTAGGCACTGCAGGGGATGGGGAACGACGGTACAATTACAATGTTGTAATCGTACTCTTTCCATAGTCGCCTAGTGCATGTGCGACTTAAGTTCCTTGTGCTTATATGCAGAAATAGCCTGCTAGTTTTGAACAAAAGTTGTTTTCTACCAGTCAATATATAATTTAAAATATCACCTGTTTACTGAAAGGAAGGTCAAATGAGTTTACTGGTTCTGCCAAAGTGCGTGGAAAATGTACATAATCTGCATAATAGACGGATATATGTTTATGGAGCTGTTGACTGCAATGAGGTACAGTAAAAATATGAAATGGCAACCAGACGGGACCTTTCCCCCTCCCCCCCCCTCCCCTATTTTACCTTCTATTTGTTTACATCTCTTGGATTATTCTCATTACTGAACTTTGATTATGACTACAGCAAAATATTCTAGTAATATAACTTGATGTATTTTACGCTTTGAAAAAAAAAAAAGTAAATCTGCATGCTCTCTTTTACTTTATGTATATGTGCAACCTTAGTGCAAGGTTCATTTACCTTATTGTTGCTCTTTGCCTAGAGAATGACCTAGAGCTGGAGAATGACAAGGACTTCAGGGTAATGCCTGTAAATGACTCTGGAGCGAGCAGGAACTGGAGTGACCACGAGGTTAGATCTCTACTGCAAGTGTGGTCCGATGAGAAGATCTCCCATCAGCTGAAGGGTACGTTCAGGAAACGAGCTGTCTGAAAAAGATCTATAACATGGTAATGGAATTAGGGACTGATAGAGAGTTAGAAGCAGAGTGTGTCATTGTGCAAAACCACAAGTACATTGTACTCTTACTAGATGAAACTCAGCATGGATAACTGATGATTTAGTGAGACTATCTGTCTAGAGGTTACCTCACAGAACAACCTCTATTAATATATGGAGCTACAAAGCACTGGAGATATAGACACCTGTTGTACTGGGAAACCCGGGCTATTTGTATTAAATGCAGAAATTTGTAGACAACCTTTTGGCTCCCTTTCATTTAGGAAATAGTTTTTATCTGTTGTATAGTATACAGTGAACGTCAGTAATGTCTAGTAGAATGCATGGTGGAATGTCTAGTTGTACGCATAGAGGGAACTAGATATTTGGTAATGGGTGGTCCTAGTTCCAACCCCTCACCAGAACTTGTTACTGTACCTTGGAAGTTTGCCACTGTGTTTCATAACCTTTATTTAGGCAGCAAAGATTTCTAGCCTTTTCAGGTCATCTGTTCTGATACCAATGCCTCCAACATATACCCTGGCCTTGGCACTCCCAGGAAATTGGGGTGACACGCCCGTTTCCTGGAACGCAGGCCGGCGTCACCATATTCCTGCCCCTGCGTGTTATCATGTGATCATGCAGGACTCTCTGCACATGCTCAGAATGGGTCCTGCTCATGTGCAAGTGCTCCGCCATGGGAAAGGTACATAAACTAGTAGATTTCGTACATTTCTGAATCAGGCCCTAAGTTCAAGTAGTCTTAATGCATTATTTTCACCAATACAAAACACCAATCATCGTTGCACTCATTTTCTCATTTTTGTCCTTTAAAAATATAATAACTCTCTGCCAAAGAAAATGGGTGTAATGGGTGTTTACTTTCCTGCTGTAAAGTGAAGATTAATCTCTGTATTGCAGTGGTTCCCAAACTATTTTGAATCAAGGCGCCCTAGAGTATCCTGCATGTTTTCCACATCACCCCTATGGGTCTATTCATCATCCCTTAATTTCTACAAAAATGTGTGAAACTGTAAATTTTTCCCAACTTTGTAAAAAATTAATGCTCAGGGCCATTCATTAAGCAAGTAATACAGAAGATATCAATTATGTCCACATATTTTATGATAGGCAAAACCAGTTCTATTGGTTGCCAATCACATTGACCAAATTTTTTTTATTTGGTACAGGGCCGGATTAAGGCTTGTGGGGGCCCCGGGGTAACTAAGTTGTGTGGGCCCCTAAAATAAAATTGCTACAGACCCACACAACAAGTATTATCCCCCTTGTCTTGTCTCCGGACTGTCCACTGCCCGGCAATATCGCAGCATACTACTTCATATCCGCAACACTGCTGAGAACCGACTCCCGGCATCATGTTTCTCTTTTTCATATGCATACTCTGTGATGTTATATGATCGCTTTTTCTTTTCCAGTCCCGCCCCCCCGCCTTCCCTATTTCATAGAATTGCAGTCATGGGATGGCAACATCTTGTGTAGGTCTGGCTTATAGTTGGACCACCAAAGCCTTTCATTGTTTTGTATGCTACAGTCAGGTGCATAAATATTGGGACATTGACAGAATTTTCATATTTTGGCCTCTATTCACCACCACAATGGCTTGGAAATGAAACAAACAAGATGTGCTTTAACTGCAGACTTTCATATTTAATTTGAGAGTAATTACATCCAAATCAGGTGAACGGTGCAGGAATTACAACAGTTTGTATATGTGCCTCCCACTTTTTAAGGGGCCAAAAGTAATGGGACAAACTAAACAATCCTAAATCAAACTTTCACTTTTTAATACATTGTTGCAAATCCTTTGCAGGCAATTACAGCCTGAAGTCTGGAATGCATAGACATCACCAGACCCTGGGTTTCATCCCTGGTGATGCTCTGCCAGGCCTCTACTGCAAATGTCTTCAGTTCCTGCTTGTTCTTGGGGCATTTTTCCTCCAGTTTTGTCTTCATCAAGTGAAATGCATGCTCAATCAGATTCAGGTCAGGTGATTGACTTGGCCATTGCATAACATTCCAATTTTTAGCCTTAAAAAACTCTTTGGTTGCTTTTGCAGTATGCTTCGAGTCATTGTCCATCTGCACTGTGAAGCGCCGTTCTGAAGCATTTGACTGAATATGAGCATATAATATTGCCCGAAACACTTCAGAATTCATTCTGCTGCTTTTGTTAGCAGTCACATCATCAATAAATACAAGGGAACCAGTTCCATTGGCAGCCATACATGCCCACGCCATGACACTACCACCACCATGCTTCACTGATGAGGTGGTTTGTTTTGGATCATGAGCAGTTCCTTTCCTTCTCCATACTCTTCTCTTCCCATCTCTCTGGTACAAGTTGATCTTTGTCTCATCTGTCCATAGGATGTTGTTCCAGAACTGTAATGGCTTTTTTAGATGTTGTTTGGCAAACTCTAATCTGGTCTTCCTGTTTTTTAGGCTCACCAATGGTTTACATCTTGTGGTGAACCCTCTATATTCACTCTTGTGAAGTCTTCTGTTGATTGTTGACTTTGACACACATACACCTACCTCCTGGAGAGTGTTCTTGATTTGGCCAACTGTTGTGAAGGGGTTTTTCTTCAACAGGGAAATAATTCTTCTGTCATACACCACAGTTGTTTTCCGTGGTCTTCCGGGTCTTTTGGTGTTGCTGAGCTCTCCGGTGCATTCTTTCTTTTTAAGAATGTTCCAAACAGTTAATTTGGCCACATCTAATGTTTTTGCTATCTCTCTGATGGGTGTGTTTTGATTTTTCAGGCTAATGATGGCTTGCTTCACTGATAGTGACAGCTCTTTGGATCTCATATTGAGAGTCGACAGCAACTGATTCCAAATGCAAGTGTCACAGCTAGAATCAACTCCAGACCTTTTACCTGCTTAATTGATAATGAAATAACGAGAGAATAGCCCACACCTGTCCATGAAATAGCTTTTGAGTTGATAGTCCCATTACTTTTGGCCCCTTAAAAAGTGGGAGGCACATATAGAAACCATTGTAATTCCTACACCGTTCACCTGATTTGGATGTATTTACCCTCAAATTAAATCTGAAAGTCTGCAGTTAAAGCACATATTGTTTGTTTCATTTCAAAGCCATTGTGGTGGTGAATAATGTCCCAATATTTATGCACCTGACTGTATATGTATCAGTTGTTTACTGTTTGTTGTTAAAATGCTGTTCTCTTTTTATATGTATTTGATGTCTTTACTACTGACTACTTTTACTTTTTTATGCCTTTCCTGTCTGCTGTAATTCAATAAAAGATGATAAAAAACAAGATATGAAAAGATCAAATATAAAGGTTTTATTTTTACTAAAATGTAAAGTTTACTAACAGAAATTAATATAAAAGAGGGACAAATTGTCAGGTGCTGGGGGAGAGAGGGGGGAATAGAACTCTGCACAGCTGATTGTTATGTCATAATGGCGTCTGTTCCAGGACTGTACTAAAGAGCTGCTCGCTGTACCGGCACCTGTCTTGCTGCAGACTCACAGGACAGATAAGCAGCTCTTAGATATTTGGCATGGATTCACACCAAGCTAACACTGAAATGGACCCTGAAGGACATGTGGTACAGGAATTTATTACCCAATGTATGGGAAACCAATATCTGGAATTTTAGTATGGGAAAAGAGAGCGGAGATACTACCCATGTAACATAAATTCAGAGGACGACCAACTGGTGGTGACCATAGGGAATAATTTCACGGAAATTGCTATGTTTGGTGTGCCAGATACATGGAATTATGACCCTTCAGTAGGCTGGAAGAATATGAAAATGGCATACTGTGCAAGGTCGATCGTCATTGACACCCCACAAATTCCTACCACTGATATAGAGGACCCTGAAGGTATTGTGAGGAACGGAGAACAGAGCAGCCCGGCTGCAAGGTCCCAAGAAAAGCAGGAGGACATAACACAAGCAGTCCCCAACGATGATGATAATACAGAGGCATTAGAGCAACGGAAACAAGACGTAAAAGCTGAAATTAAAAAGAAAAAAAACTGAATTGAGAGAACTCCAGCTGGAAAAGAGAAAATTAAATGAGAGGCTTCAGGGAAAGACACCACGTTCTGGCTTTTGAGGCTTCATAAGCAGCATCGGAACATCGTTGCGCAATGTATTTCTAAGGCGCAACAGCGTCACGCCTGTTAGATGTACTGCTGACTGAGCAAGACATTTGTCCCTGGAGTTCCTGTTTACCAAGCTTTCAAACCTGCTTTTTGGGGACTCCCTTACTGTCTAATACACTCAATTTCTACTCATTTTGCCTCCTATTCACCCCGGAGTGCAATTTTGCCAATATCTTGTGTACCTTTTGGCCTACCAAGTGTTCACCTGTCAGGGCCTACTTCTCACTTCAGGCTTGCCTGCAAACACCACTCTCACTGTTTATGCTCCAGTTTTCTCAGACCCCTCTTCTATCAGTGGTCACTCCAATGGTTGGCCCCACTCCACAAGCTCCACACTCTGCCTAGATCTGAAGAACATCTGAGCTAACATGAGCGTGGCCACATCGGCTTAACATCCAGGCTCCAGCATTGGATCCAATACATCCATCTCCTAATGAAAGCCCTTGAAGCTCACCTGCATTGGAGTGACACTATACTAAGGATATATTTTGTAGTATAACTTTTGTAACAATTTAATAAATAAGCACGTGGTTTCACATATGTATACATCTGATTCATGTTTATTCCTCTATAGCAGTATTTTCAGGGTCGGCTGGTTTAAACCACTTTGGTTTAAACCAAAGAGGTTGTTTTGTTTTGTTTTTTTAAATAAGAAAACACTTTTTTATTATGCTGTGAATTCTTAAAAAAAAAGCCTATTATAAGTGAATCCCCCTCGCAGTATTCAATATTCTTGTTGCTTGTGGTCTTCATTTGGGTGAGCTGAACCAATACAGTACATTCACACACAACAGAGAAATAGAGAGTGTGGGAGGGTGACCCAGATCAGAGAGGTACTAAATCTGACAATTCTATACGACAGGAGAAAAGCACAACTAACATTCTCAGTCTTAAAGGGTAAACAACTCCAACACATTAAAGAAGAAATACACAGAGAAACACCTCATGGTTTAATCTTCTTCAGTCCTACTGAGATGAGTTGAAGGAAGAAAGACCTAAGTTGGGTACACATTAGACAATATTTTAGCTGACCCACCATTGCCAAATGTGTACGCACTATAGAGGGCCATATAGTCTCATCGCTAGGTTGGTCTTTCTTGCAGCTCAATCTGACAATGAGACTGAGGACCCTATGTAGCAGGATGTGGCTGGTGCCGACATATTAGGTTGTCGGGCACCGGATCGTGTAATGTGTACCTGCCGCCCGATGTCAGCTGGTCACCCATGCGGTTGTCCGTCGCATCGCTTGGTACAACCGTTTAGTGTGGCTCTCTTTTGATGAGATACAAAATCCTAATAATTTGGGATTGTTAATGTTTTCTAACATTAACCATATAAAATATGGTTGATCAAGGTTTCGAATACATAGCAATGTTCTACATGCGCAGAAGAACGGAGGCCGTGGGGGGTGATGGGAGGGATCCGATTGGATCACTGCCAAAGTGGAGCATCCCAATAAGAAACCCATAGGCTTCTATGGGGTAACACCACCTGACGATGCATTGCATTCTGGTGCTTTGTACTTATGGGGAATCCGAAAACAGCATTATTGGAGGAAGATAGAGAAAGAAGACATGACAGAGTTGGAGACAGAGAGAGAAAGAGGGAGGAAGGGCGGAAGGGACAGAGGCCCTGATTCAGAGGCGGTCGCTCTGAATCAGGACGTCTTTTTTTTTTTTTTTTTATGGAGTGGCCTCCTGGCTGCTCGCATTGCTGTGGGTTGCCACCCACAGCTATAGCGAGCGGCCAAAAAGATGGTCGCGATGGTCAAGACCATCGCAACCATCGGGCTTGCGACGAGACCCTTGTGGTAGGCTTGTGATGTCAGTGGGGCCGCCCCCAGATGGTAGGCGTTCTCATGGGAACGCCTCCGTCTGGGCAGCCACCCCACCCGGCCCGCCCACCAAAGGGGGCGTGCTGTCACTCAACATCGACAGCACGGCCCCTTTGGTGCGAGACCCGGAGCGACGGATTGCCTGTCGCTATCTGGGTCTCACACATGTGCACGACGGAGCCGACTCCATCGTGCGCATGCACTCTGGGCCACCATCGACCCGGTTGCGAGCGCTCCGCGCTTGCGACCGGGTCTGAGTCAGGCCCAGAGAGCGCACACACACTTCCCTACCTCTATGTACAGCATAAGGCAGCAGGGCAGGCAGGCTTCTAATGGAGGCAGGCACTTGACTGTATTAAGCCCTGCCCCCTGCCAATACACCCGCAAATCGCGGCATCATGTCAGCGAGGGGATGGGGCTTCCACCGTCAGCCATTGTCAATCAGTGATGGAGTGTGCTGTCACTGATGGCACTCAGTTTAGGAACCACTGCTGTATTGTGTTTGCTAGGAAATCACTTTAGTTTACAGCTCCTGTAGCAGCACTGCATATAGACTTCAAAAAGACAGAACCTGTCAGTTTAGAGAACAAATAATCCCCCAAACAATGGTGGATTGGGAAATTAAAGTGGCGGTGGAAACATTTTTTGAAAGTGGCCCCATTTAGGCAAGACCAAATCAACTATAAGCGGGGCCCAACAAAAACGTTAGTGGGACTTGCAAACTATTACCCTAGCAACATTGTAATTTACAATAAGTCAAGCGTCCCAGTGAACAGCATACAGTGCATCAAACTACATATGTGGTCAAACACACCAATAATCCAAACAGCATCTTGGATAACTCACTAATGGCAATGTGTAATAATAAATATAAAACAGTAAAGCTGCCCTTCCACTACTAGATGTGGGGACGACGGCACGATTACGACATCATAATCGTGCCGTCGTTCCCCTAGTGGTGAAGTGCATACACTGAACGTTCAGACGTTCAGTGTATGCAGATCAATCATCCCCGAACATAGCAACTTCATCAGGTTGACCGTCATGTTCGGGTGATGATAGATGTTAAAAACGACCAGCGCGCATGCGCGCATCGCTGGTTGTTTTTAACATTTTACTGCCCGATTTGCATGCGATTACCAAGCAATTGAGCGATAGAGATGGTCGTTATCGCTCAATCGCTAGGTTTAATCGCATAGTGGATGGGCAGCAATAGAGTTCTCTATTTGGCATGTATCCAAATTATGCATCCTGAAAGCCCTCTATGCCAAATATATCACATCCTGCACACTTATAAGTACCCATTATAAGAGTACATAAATATAAACATTCTAAACAATATACATCAAATATTTATATCAATAAAAAAATATCCACATAGAAGAATTATAAAATGCACACTTTTTATTAATGTGTGATAATGTACCGCAAGCACTGTAATAATGAAATTGCTCTATATCTCAAATGTGTCAATATTCATATTCAGGTAACATGACAAAACAAAGGGTATGGATGAAAGCCAGATCCATATATTATATTGAATAAGCCTAATCCATAGGAAGCATATTGAAAAAGCTGGATCCACCTATGCCCAAAGTCCGGCTCTCCCTTCAATATATGTAATAATAGTGTTTAGTACCTGCATAAGTGCAGCAAAAACGCAGTACAGAATACATCACCAGTGGATGCGGCACTCCTGGCTCACAACGATCAACACTTGGTCCGTATATATATCAGCAACGTTTCAGTGCCTTTTTATTCAATCAATGCGGCACTTTCATCAGGAATACAAAAAATATTTATGTTTTTGTATTCCTGATGAAAGTGCCGCATTGATTGAATAAAAAGGCACTGAAACGTTGCTGATATATATACGGACCAGGGGTTGATCATTGTGAGCCAGGAGTGCCGCATCCACTGGTTCCATACTAAGAGCCTGATTCTGAGTCGCACACTATCCTGATTAGCATGCAACCAGCCAATGATTTTTCGTCTGTGCATGCATCTGAGTTGCACCGCGCATAGTCCTGCCCACTGAAACGCATTATAGATTTGTACACAGGGTGCTGGAATTATATTGGGCAATCCTGTGCAGCGAGTGGGAGATAGCGAGAGGAGGGGGAGGGCAAATCTGACACGTTGCGCCTTATAGGAGTGTCACTGGAAGCAGCTATGTACAGAGACGTACAGTTGTGCACATAGGAGGCCATACTCAGACGGAGAAACTGGACCTACCTAGGGCTGGTGAAAGGTGCAATGGTGCGAGCGATGGTGCATCTTAACGGTAATTTAGCGTCTTCAGATGCTGCAAGTGGGTGTATCAGTTTTTGCACATTTGGGCGCACTCTTGTGCACCAGGGAAGGGCTTTTTGGCAGCATATAGACACAGACACGATTGCAGCAAAAGATGCAAGAACAACCGCATCTCCGTCAGTCTCAGAATCAGCCCTAAATATATAGAAAAAGATGGAGCCATACTAAATTCATAGAAATTCCTCTGTTTCTCCTGGACTTTCCCTTTTCTTATTCCATCACTCACTTCCCCGCTCTCTCATCCCCATATCCAGGGGTTAAAGTGGGCAGGAACAGGGGTGGAACTGAGTTCCGTCACTTCTAATGGTAGGTGGAACTAGTTCCCTCTCTGCCACGTCCCTGAATAGAAGTCCTACAAACAGGGGCCCTGATTCAGAGCCGGATGCTCTGACAGAGTGCTCGCTCTGAATCAGGGCCGTCCCTCCCACTTTTTGGAGCGGCCTCCTGGCCGTTCGCATAGCTGTGGGGACCACCCACAGCTATAGCGAGCGGCCAAAATGATGGTCGCTATGTGTGTGTGTGTATATATATATATATATATATATATGTGTATGCTAGTGCGCTGCTCATCGGTAATTCAACTTATTCACAGCTACACTATACAACACGCACTGAGACACACAGAGGCCACAAGCGCACCACGCACAACGTTACATCATCACGTCACATTGTGCGCACAGCCAATGAAAGGCTGTTGTTTATAGCCAGGGGGAAGGCGGAGCTATTAGGTATCCTTGGCTTACCAGGCGTAGCAGCCGTGGTAGGTATTAGTGAGAAGGTATTAGTGAGAAAAAAAAATCTGGCAAGCTAGCTAATGGGTGGGCCGGTGCACACCTGGACCACCCCTCAGTTTTACCTATGGTTGTACAGAACCTTTGACTTAAGTGCTCTGTCTGCCACTGAGCCCCCTGATGTGCAGCATTAGTTACTAGCAAACACATTTTTATTGTTCCTTTATTTTACCAGTTGAAGAGAAGAATGTGGATGGTAATGCAGGCCAGGAGTTTGTGTTAGTTTGTATACAAATACAATCCCAGTATCTGCAGCTCAGTGATTTGACTTATGAGTGGGCTGAGTAATTGCTCCTTAGGCTAGGGCTGCAAGGGCTATTTTTGCCATGACTGTTGCATTTGATTGTTTTCATTGCATGGTACGTATAACTACAAGCAATGGTATGTGTTTTTTTTTTTTTTTTTTTTATAAATATGAATAGTCATGATTTGTTGCATGCAACATATGAGCACAATGACATTGCTGCATGGTACAACTTGACTGGATTATTATTTCTTCTATTGTCTTTTATTTAAGTGTCCTCCAAGTGTCCGCAGCACTGCACAGGGAGATTTGCAATGGTATAAACAAACTTGTCACGTGATAAAATGAAACTTGATTATTTTTCAATCACAGTGCTCAATCCAATTAGCCGCAATGATCTTGCGGGTGCGAGTCATTGCAGCAATAGCCGCACTTTACAGTAGCCCAAACCAGCACAAAAGTGCTCGCAGCCCCATAGGGCTCCGAGCTAAACTGTGCAAATTCGAGCTCTGAGCAGACCGTGAGGTGTGCGAGTTCAGGTGCCGTTGCCGGCGTTTTAAAGCCATGGCAACAGCAACTTGCACCCTTTGCGAACAATTGGATTGACCCCATAGTATGTTCTGTGGAAGTAAAGGAGTCCTTACATATTTACTAATATTACAAAATGCCTTTTAGTGTTGAATCTGCACATTTGCCCATTAAGAACACTTGTGCTTGATAAAGACATTCGTATGATTATCTTCATAGTGATATCACTCCTATTGCTCCATGTTGTTGGAGATACTTACAGGCCAGATCTATTTTGAATATGGCAATTCCCGTCCAATCTTGTGCTCTATAGACACATATAAATAATATCTCCATGTTTGAGGTTGGAGGGGGGTACATGTAGCGCTTGTAGTATGTCAGATTGCCCTTCACTGCTCTATACCTTCCCCGCTAGTGTTTCCTAAATTGTAGTACTTAATTGCTCTTATTGCTCTTGTATCTGGAAGCACTAGTGCTCTGGCACTATAAAAAAAAAAACAATGCTCACAGGCACTCACACTTTCATTATTATTTAAAACTTGGTTGCAGTATATAAAGATTTCATTCAATTATTCTCACAAGTGTATTTTCTGTATTCGCAGATTCTCAAGTTGTAGATAAAATTCATATTCCCGATCAGAACATGACATATGGTCCTGAGAAATGCCCATCTGAGCTCCCTGTCAATGTGACAATTGGAAGGATGCAGGACACAGAAAGATTTATCGATCAGCATGGTGAATATCAGTCAGAACACCAGAGCTTTCATTCTCAGGTGAGTTGTACTGTGTATGTGTCTGCATGGAAAAACAAATCTCTGTCATAGGCATATTATTTATTTATTGAATTTACAGTTGTCACAGCTACAAGCAAGGTGTAAAAGAAACAGCAGTCTGTTTGGTCGCTCAACAAAACGTTGCCGATCTTCCTCTGGAAAATTTAGGAAGGTCTCTAAAGATATCATTTGTTTGCCGGCGGAGTACCCAGAAGAGAATTGTACATATAGGGTTCCGCGAGGGAAAGAGCGGGAACAGCTGGCCATGCAGGGACTAGTGGGCAAGATCCTCATACAGAGTTCCTGGAGCTTTGAGAACTTTAGGACCGAAGTTGTCTCCCTTTTCCGAAAGCATTTTTCATGTTCTGATAATGAGTTTTCATTCAATTTCTTACAGGTAGGTTTTTTTTTAAATTGAGTATTTTTATTGAAAAAGTTATTTGAGAGCTAGCAAAAATATATATAATCATTGACAGCAGTATAAGCACAAACACATAACGCAACGAACATCACGGTATTGTGTGGAAATGAACATAAGGCGCATGTAATCACATTACCAAGATGCAAAATTGATGCTAGAGAAATAACTAATCATAAATTGTAAAAAACATAACGTACAGGTGAGAGATACACAGTGAGGCAGCGGAGACATCCACGCAGGGGCGTATCTATAATGGGTGCGGGGAACACGGTGGGCACCGCACCGCACACCCTGCACCTATAATATTACTTACCTCTCTGGAGTCCCACGTCGGCGCGCCCATTTTCCCATCGTTTGCGCATGCGCAGTACAGGGAAAATGGCCGCCGCGGCCATTTTCCCTGTGACCTGTGCATACATTATAGACTCTGGGCACACTCTAGTGCCCAGAGTCTATAACTCCGGCGCTGGCCGCGCACAGCTCAGTGCGCTGCCCTGCGGAGAGGAGGGGGCCCGTGTCAGAGACTGCACACGGGCCCCCTCTTCTCTAGAAACGCCCCTGCATCCACAGGGCATATAAATGCTACAATTTTTCAAGAGTGCCTTATGTACCCCAAGAGACAATGCCCTCCCCAATATGATAAGGCCTTGGCGTCTGGCAATCCCCCAGATACGCTTTCGATTCACAACCCCTCAGCTCATAATTGTGTATTAACCCAACCAAGAGGAAAATGGAGGGGTATGTGCAGTCATCCAGCTCTGAGCAATACAGACCCTAGGTCACACTCAGGGATTATTGGCATAGAACTGTAAGCATGAGTTTAGCTAGTCAGCCAGACAAAGCAAAAATACATATGAGGGTTAAAAAAAAGTTTTCCTAATCTCAGTCCAACTCGCACATTTAGTATTTACTATATTTGTTCCATAATGAGAAGTGGCTCACAGTAGCAAATAATAAACTTTCTCTTTTCAAAAATGCTTTGGAAACTAAGGTTTATTGAAATGTGTTATCATACATTACCATGTAGTGTACAGGAAATAAAATCCATGAAGTTTCTTTCTGAGTTACCTGCTTACTAGAAACAAAAGACCAAGTAAAGCCACTATATGACACAGTGCGCTGCTGAGCTTAGTACTATACCTGGAAGTGTACCTGTAGTGTTTATTCTTCATGTATTGATGGATTCCTGCACTGGAGCATGTCAGCCCATACCTTTGCAGATCCCATTAGGACACTAAACATTTTCCCTTCTTTTTTCATATATCACAATTTTAAATGTTGTTGCTTACTAATCCTTTTAAGAAAATATATTGCCCATATTAAAAATCTAATAGTTGTATGATAATATATTATTTAGCTTGTTGATGGCAGAATGTGCTGAAGATGGAAAGATTAACGGTTTTTTCCTCAATATTACTGTAAGTTTTTTTTTTATTGAAAATTCAAAATATGGGGTACAGAAAATAAAAAAGAGGAAGGGGTTTGGGGGGATAGAAAACATTCCAAAATATAAGAAGAAGAAAACAGAATGGTCACATAGGCATATTGTTTGAACGGAGTACATAAAAGTACCTGTAGAAAACAGGAAATTAGGGTCAGCAGGGGGTTCATTCAAATTGGATGTAGGCGGGTGGCAGCTCGTATTAGGACATGGTGAGGGGACGTCCTTTCCGTGACATGTAAGTGCCATGGGTACCGTTTCATAAAAGAGGGTGAGATATTTGTAGAATAAGGGACCTCCAGAGTTTCCATTTAAAAGTGATAATGGTTTTTTTAAATTACCTTACATATGTGGGGGTGAGGTTTCAGGGGATGCAATTGGGAAGCCGGCTGACATTATACCGACAGCCGGCTTCCCGACTGTCTTATCCCGGCGAGGGTGAAATGCCCGGTGTCTAGATGTAGACGCCGCTCATTTCACCGATGCCGGGAGACCAGCGCCTGGCATTCCGATCGAAGGGATGCCTGGCGACGCGAGCGGACAGCCGCGAGGGGGGGGGGAGGGGTAGGTTTAGCGCACCTGGGGGGGACTTAGGGTTAGGCACCCCCCCGGGAGGGTTAGGGTTAGGCACCCCCCCGAGGGACTTAGGTTTAGGCAGCGGGGAAGGGGGGGATTAGGGTTAGGCACTTACAGGGGAGAGGTTAGGGTTAGGCACCCCTAAGGAGGGTTAGGGGGGGTTAGGTTGGGTTAGACAATACTTACCTTACAACGATCGTGATTTCTAGCGCTGTCGGGCTTGCTGCTGCCGGGATCTGTTCCAGTGTCGGGCTGCCGCTGCCGGGAATCGAACCATTCAGCCAGCGGTATTTCATACCAATTCCGGTTTCAGGGAGGGGTGTGTCGATTTTCATTTCAGTCTGGGGAAAGAGTAAGATTGAGGACATCAGTAATGACAGCCAGCTAGTTTGCAGATTGGAAGCGCTGATGAAACATGAACAAATTGAATTGTAGCATGGCTGTATGCACAAGTGTGTCTATAATAAGCTATTACACGTATGATAACGTGTACCACACAAGTCACAGGTTCCTAATGTGTGTTTTTTTTCACAAAAAACTTGCTCTGAGTCTGACAGGCATTTACAAGAGTCACAGGTAAGCTCACAGCTTGACAACACCATGTCACTATACCAATATCCTTGCAGTGCTTACCAGGAAACCGGAAACTGATTAAGCCAAATGTATCCGCCAGCTTCAAATGGAGTGGTATTGCAATTATAAGCCTGGCAGCGCAAGGCTCATTGTATATCAAAACACAGCACACGCTTGCTACACATGCTCAGGTAGGTCATCTATGTTATATCAATATATTAATTTGCAAATATTGTGATTTGTTAGAACCATCAGATTCATTATGAAGCCCGTGTATGGGACCCCAAAACAACAGAAACAAAAACCTCTTAGCGCTAATTGGAAGAAAAACAAACACTATCATTGTCTACAAAAAATTGTCATAATACAAATAAAAATACAAATTCACTTCTCAAAGATTATTTACCTGCCAGCTGCTGCTGAAATAAAACTGTATAGTTTTAACATAGACGGCAAGAAACAGGATACTTAAAGCAGCGTTGAATTTAGGTGATTCACTTACAGAATACAAATGAGTCAGATAGTTGCATTTAAAAAAATATATATTATATGAAGATACAGTATATAAAAAGTCCCAACATGTAAAACAGAAAACATTATGTACTACCAGGAATGCATTCCATATACCAGAGGTAGGCAACCTGTGGCACTCCAGCTGCTGTGGAACTACACCTCCCAGCATGACCTTTCACAGTTTTGCTGTTAGGAAATGTTAATATTGTGGCAGAGAATGTTGGGCTGTGTAGTTCCACAGCAGCTTGGAATGCTACAGGTTGCCTACCCCTGCCCTATACGATGCGGGGATCGGTATACTTTGCTAGCAGTTACAATGTCGGTGATCAGTGTGTCGGCAGTGTAATGTCGAGCACACTATGTAGACACTGTACTAATGCTAGTAAAACTATTGTAACCATATTGGCAAAAGTTTAATCATGATGGCAAAAATTGTCAACATCATGAATGTCGGAAAATGAACTAACTCCCCCAATGAGGGTGGTGTCACACTCAGCCAGTAATTCATTCATTTCCCAGTAAAGTCATTTGTGAATAAATTGGAACTTTTTGCTCTTGTATTTTATGACTAAAGGGACAGGAAATAAAGGGGAGTCAATTATTCCCGGGAAATAAATGATTTATGTCCAGAGAGTTGGCTTTGAGAGTATCATGAATCCACGTACAAAGAGGCTTTTTAGCACTATGATCCTGGATCGTGATGCATTTCATCATAATCTCACCAGAGAAGGCTGTGTGGACAGAAATGACATATTCCTGACAGAGGTGCGGCACCACTCATTCAGATCGTCAGACATATGGGGCCAAATGTAACTGGGTGAGAGATTAGAATATGTTTGCATTTTCTCACACTTTTTACTCTGCCAATGTAATAGAGTCCGAGAACATGCAAACTCACGTGTTTTTCAGACTAAAGAAACTCATCATTTAAACTCTCATCCAGATGTTTTTCCAGTTTGAAGATACAACTCGACCAATGTAACAGTGTGAGAGGTTACTGCTAAACTCACATATTCTAAACTCTCGCCCCATCACATTTGGCCCATGTACTGCTGAGTTCACTACTACAACTACATCTGGAGTTTCTCCTACTTGGGACGTGGCTGTGAATAGTTATTGCCTTGCCTAATTGTCTTTTGAGTCCCCAGAGTACAGTTTGTTTGTAAAATAAAACGAATGCTCCCTTTAATTAGTATGTAGATAGTTTAGTCATCCTCTGTGATAGTCTCTGAGTGCCAGAGCAGCCAGGGACAGGAGTCATTGCAGACACAAATTTAAGGGGACGTGTGTTTAGGTTATCAGTGGTTTTTGTTTTAATGACTTTTTGTGCATATTGTTTGTAATCTAAATTACTTTTTTTTTTTTAACTCTTTGTATTTTTAGAATCTTTTCTTCAATAGTAATCAGCGTCTTCCTGATGCAGATAGTGTTAGTGAACATATGATTGTCAGTAACCCATCAGGTAATTGCTGTTGTGCTAATTAATCTTCTGTGCGAACAATGGCCCTCATTCAGAGCCGTTCGCTATTTGCGTTCGTTCGTTCAAAAACAAGGGGTGGCTAGTCAAATGATCCGTTCGCACATTGCAGTCTGTTCACACCTCTAAGTCTGAACGAGCGAGCAAAACATACGCTCTTTTATTTCTTAAAAACGCCCCCTGGCCGCTCGCACCATACGTCATGTCCGCTATTTATTAGATTAATCGAGTACATCGAACAGGATATGAACTGCTCGCTATTCTTGTGGTTGGTTTTTTCAACCGCTATTTTGCGAGCAGTTCTGAGTTAAAAAAAACCAAGTGACGTGGTCATTTACGCTGCTATATTAATTATGCACACCCATAAAACGCCCGTTTTGACCTTTAAGCACGCCTGCGTTCTGATCTCCACTCCCCGTTTTCAAGCACCTTCCCCTGTTACCACCCACATACGCCTCATTCTGTCACTCAAAATAGCAGGCACTCGCTATATTGCGTACAAACGATTTTCGGCCGCACTGACTGGTTCGCGCATGCGTACTAAAAACCGTACGCATGCGCAGATGTGCGAACATCGCTCGGAACGAGCGTACTGCCGCTAGCGAGTGGCTCTGAATGAGGGCCAATGTTTCATCTCCTCTTATACTACTATTCTGATTTGGAACAGTTTTTAAACTGGGAATAATGTCCGTGCCTTTTACTGAGACTCAGGGGCCCATTTATCAAAGTGTATTTGAGGTATAATCCGTGAACACACCCGTTTTCAGGGGTATACCCAAAATATTAAGTGTCCTCCATATGTATTAAGGAGGACCGTAGCAGGTATCTCCGATACCTGCTGTGATCCCTCCATTATCCATGGCAGCCGCCTTCCCCATAGGTTTCTATGGGGGATACGATGCTGCCAGACTTACCAATATCCAGAATGCGATGCATTCCTGATATTGGCCCCCGCAGCTAGCGCCATCTGAAGATGACGTTAGCCGCTGTAGCCTATGGGCGAAACTGCGCATAATTAGCCAACGAAGGGATCTGCCGGAACCCTCCCTGGCTATGGCAGCTGTTCATATACAGTCCACGGGACTGCGCGTGCGCACTACCCCCTGCACTGGCCAGCAGCTCTCCGGAGATATCGCAGGGATAGGCTCCTTTCGGAGCCAGTGTCCCTGCATTTCCCGGATGATGCATCTGGCTTCTATGATCGCATTTTGCAATGCGATCAGGGGCGTTACTGACATGCCCTGATCACGTTGCAAAAGCGATCATAGATAAATGGGACCTTAGGATCTTAGGCAAAGTATATTGCAGGGTGTCACAGTTCCTTGCCCCATGTTTTACATTGACTTTCTTTAGTTGATGTCACTTATTGTTGTTACATGTTTCACAATTAATGGCAGCGGTTAAGGAGGGTACACACCGCAAAGATATATATCTGCAAATCTGAGTGATCTGCAGCTATATCTGTAGATGATGGTGGTTCATATACACTGAACGACCATCTTCTTCCAGGCAGCCAGGGGTCCTGCTGGCCGCGGGTCAAGCCACGACCCCCTCCCCGCGGCTGCCACTGCATGTGTATGGGCGATCGGCTGATCGCCCGTACACACTTGCCGATGGGAAGATATATCTGCCATTATCGTGTCAGCTCTGCTGCACCGTTATGTCTGTTAACGACGTTGTTCACAGACATGTCGCTGGTACACACTGGCCGGCTAGCACCAGATATATTGACCAATCAATTGATCGGCCAATATATCTGTCAGTGTGTACCCAGCTTTACTCTCTCCAGGTATCTGTCTTTATATCTGTTCAATTCACTTATGAAACTTTTTAGACAATGTAGCTTATAACAAATTCTGATATTAGGATAATGTATTTAACAACCTTTTCTCAGTCACTTAAGATAACTCGATTCCTTTGTTGGAAGCTTTATTTTGTAAACCATTTTGGGAGTCAGATTAATTAGAAAGTTCCTAGCATGGACTTTCTTACTAGCCAGTATGTATGTAATGGGGGCCCAGAATGGCAAAATCCCAGTTGTCATGGCAGCTTGGCTACAAAAACATATCCCAGGCACCTGTGTAGATTAATTCATTGTCTTCTTGTTTGAAATCTGTTTTTATGTATGATGTGGCCATTTCCCCATAGACATCCAGAAAGTAGAAGTCAACCAGCGAACAGCTGCCCATCTGCCCATAAGCAGCTCATGCCCGCTGGACATGGAAAATTCACAATACTGCACATTGAAAAACTTTAAGGTTCCCAAGCACAGTGCCATTGTGAGTAAAAGCACAACTTGCATACTGTATGGGTCATGTTTTGGGGCAACTTATCCTCTAGTGTAGTTATCACAGCCAAGAAATGTTTAAATATTGTTTCTAATATGTTCAGAATAAATGTGATATTTGTACATTATTGTATGCCAAATTCTAGGAATACTTTGTGGCTTCCACCGCTCCTTAACTGTGCCAACATCCCTTTATCCTATGCAGCTGTTTGATGGGGGACCCCTGCAGGTAACCACACCTGTAAGCTGAGCACAGCTGCAGTCAGCACTGGAAACTGGATCATATAGCAATTCCATTTCTACAAGGATGAGATGAATGGAACGATCCTGTAGCTGTCCAACAAGTTTCCACATTTAGCAGAGATAACGATCAGCTGGAGAGTGCCCTGGATAGCTCCAGTACTACGGCACTGATAACTCTCTCTTTTCCCAGAGCTGAAATAGCTTGATACTGTTCTCTGGTATTAATATGGGTTGAAGGGGTGGGACAACAGCCAAAGTACTCATTTCAGGAGTAGTTTTAAAAGTGGCTAATCAATGTTGTAGCATAGCTCCCCAAATATTTAGTTTTATTTTTCATTTATTATAGATACCAGGCTTCTCTGATGCAGCCGAATTTACTACAGGTTGGTGTTATTAGTTTCACTTTGTATGATATTTCGGTTCCAAAACTCCTTGTAATTGAATAGATTGTCCTGTTATTTTTATGATTTGTATTCAAATATGATTGATAGCAATAATAACGTCCCAAAATCCTTGATGTACTTTACTTACTAAAATAGCTGTGAAGGTACATATTAATGTCTTGTAACAATCCAATATTAATCTAAGTTTACTCATCTAAAGCAACATAACACAATAAAGAAAAAAATTGTCAAAATTCAGTTGTTTCACATTTTATAACACATTGTAGTTGTCATTTTGTGCTTAAAGTTACATTTATATACTTTATATGTTGCTATGTTACATGCAACACTGTCATGTTTGTGTCATTTATTGTTTCAAGTGACCTATTACTCCATATTTTTATATAGTAAATGGAATGGTAGATATTATTATGCATACATATGGGTTACCTAGCAGATTTATCTTGTCTTTTCAACTCCAACCACCTAAATCAAGTGTGGCAAAGTAAATGACTTAACACATGTGTCTGACATGGAGCCTCTGATTGTAAATAGATCAAACAGAGCACCTTTATATAGATGAGATGATTACCGGCAAACCTAGAGGGAGGAAAATATGGGTGAGACACCTGTCAATAAGGCTACAGATGTGGGAGGAGCTAAGAGTCTAAAATGCTTGTGTTCCCTGTAGGCGGGGTGAATGATGCTGGACCATCTGGCCAATCTGTTAGTCAGTTGGGCTCTGCTGGCTATTAGTCAGTTGGGCTCTGTTGACGATTAGTCAGTTGGGCTATGTTGGCTATCTGTCAGTTGGGCTATGTTGGTGATTAGTCAGTTGGGCTATGTTGGCTATCTGTCAGTTGGGCTATGTTGGTGATTAGTCAGTTGGGCTATGTTGGCAATTATTAAGTTGGGCTATGTTGGCTATCTGTCAGTTGGGCTATGTTGGCTATTAGTCAGTTGGGCTCTGCTGGCTATTAGTTAGTTGTTGGGCTATGTTGGCGATTAGTCAGTTGGGCTATGTTGGCGATTAGTCAGTTGGGCTATGTTGGCGATTAGTCAGTTGGGCTCTGCTGGCTATTAGTCAGTTGGGCTATGTTGGCGATTAGTCAGTTGGGCTGTGTTGGCTATTGCTAAGGATCACCAAGAAGAAATTATTTTGTTAAAGTGAAAATCGCCTGACAAATAAAGCAGACTGTTAAAACCAAATTTATAGTATGAACTTTATCCTGAAGGTGTTTGTGTTACACATGTAATAAAGGCTCAGATAGATGTCTTATGCATCATTTTTAGAATCTGACTTTCTACTGAACACTATTGTTTCTTAATGCAAGGCTTAAGACTTGGCGAGAAACGACATCAGGGGAAATGTGAAGCAATGCAACATCCTGGCATTTTACTGATGCCGTCTAAGGACCACATTGCTACCGGAAATGAAGCCAGAAGGGACCATATAATAGGCAAATCCTCCAACATGACTACCAGCTGTGTCTTAAAACTACTGCAAGAAGCAGGTAGGAACCTCGTCCTTTTCTAAGTGGCATAACTGCATTTAGTATGTGCCACAAACTAATGCTTACTAGATACTTTTTGTGCATCTTCCAGAAATGGTTAAATCATGTATATTACCTACAATTTCTGTACATATCAGTGACTCCTACAACCAGCAACTGCACTGAAAGTATAAGTATTAATAGACACTAAACATGAGAACCACCTAATATGACTGATTTGTATTTATAACAACCACTACTGGCATCTGCCTAATCAATAAACACAGTAACAATGTAACACTGTGGGGGAGATATATGTATTCTAAACATTCCTCAGGTATCAAGACGGCTTGTGTCAGAAAGTTCAGTGAGAAGGGATTTATCACCTCCAGTTGTGAAATAATTCCTATTGAATGGGTGTGCTGGAGAATGGCCACTGGCTCCTACCTCAAGAGACATCCTGACGTGGAAGAAGGGCGCAGACTTTCCCCGCCAAAAGTAGAGCTTTTTTCTAAGGTAACTTAACTCACTTTTTAAAAACAACATTATTTTGAAAGGGCACATAAACAGTGGAAACGTATAAGTACTCTGCCCATTTACTGTAACAAATCAAAAAAACTATCTAAACATACAAACAGGGAATTGGGGTGAGAAGGCTGAGAGGAGGCTGGTGTATTTTTAGCTTATAATACTTGTGGAAAGGAATTTAGGGCCCGATTCAGAGATGGACAGATTTGCAGAGTCGCTCACAAACTGCTTTGCAATTCCGACCATCTCAGATCCAAATGCAGAAGCAGATGTCAGACATCTCTTTGCTGCATTTACAATCCCAGAACTGTGACCGACATCGCAGGCTGGGATCACCATTGTGGCCGATAGTAGCTCCTTTGATCAGCCTGCGAGAGCTGAAGCCTCCTGCAGCCTGACCGGGTCCTGGTCACTTAAGAGGCTAGGAATCTGCGTTCCCCGAAGCAGACCCTGCCTTGTCGCTTCAAGAAAACGGTGGCGACACGCCCCCATTTCTGGGAACGGTGACCATGCACGCCCCCCTAACGCTGCAGCATGTCAGTCATGCTGAGGCTTGGGGGTCTCAACAGAGATCCCAACTGAATGGCCATAGTAAACAGGTCCACACTGTAGTTATAGGTCAGGTCTGTCATTTAGGTTGCAGGTTATATTTTCCATGCAAGCAGCGTTCCAGATACAGTTATCGAGTGCTTGAAGGGGAAGGTGATTCTATCTGTTCCCAGTGAGATGCAATTGTAGACTGGGTGGCTGACAGTACATGTGAAACAAGTTGAGGTAGGTGGCAGATAAGGAAAAACCAAAAGTCTGTAGGCATCCAAGCATCCATCTTCGAGGAGTCTGTGTATTATAGGCCTGATTCAGACCCGGTTGCTAGATGCGTACGCTCGCTCCCAGCATATGCAAATTCGGAACACACCCAGCAAGGCAGGCGATCACACGGCAAGGCATAAGCACGCCCACTATGTCTTGACGTGTGTTCACTTTGTGTCTGCAGACGCCCACCAGCCTGTCTTAAGACGCCCACTTGCGCACGTCATCTCCAGGAAGTGTATGTAACCATCGGTACATTGGGTACCATTGGAAGCGAACGCAACGCTTGAGGTTGACTTTACCCTACCGCAAGCACTGCGATCACTTTAGTGTAAAAACCAGCCAGGTGACGTGTACTATGATGCTGCCTGTTAATTACACACGCCTCAGAAATGGCGTTAAGATGCTCAGACACGCCTGCGTTCGCACCTCCACTCCCCCGTTTCTAGTGGCCTTCCCCTGTCACCACCCATAAATGGCTTCTCCTGTCACTCATTCAGCTGGGCTGTCTATGCTGGGCGAGCGAACACTTTCCGATCTTTCGCAGTGGTCCGCGCACTGCGATGCATGCGCACAATGCGAACCATCGGCAGCTACGAGCGAACACTTCTTAGCGTCCGGGTCTGAATCAGGCCCTATGTCCCAAAACAATGAAAACTTACAGTGGTCACCAATGATAAAGGAAAGTGTCTCTGTGGCCACAATTTCTCCAACTCCATGAAGAACATCCTATGTAACTTGTCCAGGGTACAGTACTAGGAAATTGGATATAGAAGTGCTAGATATGCACTTGCCAATTTCCTCTTTTACAGGAAGGGGGCACAAAAATGCTTCTCTCCCAAGTGAGTCCCGATTCATCGATGCAGACCCTGGCCTCGTCCCACCTGGAAAACGGGGGCATCACACCCCGCTCTGCCCCCCCAAATGCCACAGCATGCCAATCATGCTGCGGCTTGCGAGAGTGCATGCGCAGACTACTCGCCATCTAAGATGTATGCTGACCATTAGGTTAGCGTACATCTCTGAATCAGGCCCTCAGTGCCCAAGAGCATATTGTACATCATTGAAATAACACCCTGCCTGGCCAAGAGGATTTCCTAGACCGTTTATATCAAATGTAGTAATCAGGCAGAAACTTTATATGAAGGATTTCACATAGTTCCAAACACACTTTTAAGATGCAAACTTCTTGTTAGAGTTGTAGTTTTAGTGTAGGCAGCCTCTGAGAGGTCGAAGGAATAAAGGGCTTGATTCAGAGCCGGATGCTCTTTAAGAGCGCTCGCTCTGAATCAGGGCATTTTTTGGGTTTTTTTGAGCCGCCCCTTTTGTAGTGAGTCCCGGAGTGAGAGAATTTCTCTCTCGCTCTGGGGCTTGCGCATGCGCGCGGCGTGCGCAGTACCCCACCGTCGACCTGCTTGCGAGCGCTATGCGCTCGCGAGCGGGTCTGAATCAGGCCCAAAGTGTTACAGCAATGTACAATCCTAGTGCACCACTGATGTGGTGATTGCAGTGCAATAAGACCTGAATAAACTCCAAGTGTGAGCAGCTAAACTTTGGAGAATGTGCCACACATAATCAATTATAGTTATAATGATCTGTAATATTCATTGTGGGCAGAGCTATAGATGTCTTCTCATATATCTAGCCTCAATACTCCATGCAGCGCAACTTGCCTGGCGTGAGAGAGCCGCCAGGTCCCGCGCAACACTGCTAGCGTCGGGTGTCTTTGTTTTGCCGAAAATTCTTTGTAGGACGCACCAGCAGACTATGCCCAATAATTTGATATGCGACACTTGTATATCACTTGTATATCTGTGTGCACCTGGGTTTGTATAAGCACAACGGAACTTTGTCAAAAAAAAAAAAAAAATGCAAAAAAAGACACCCGGCGCTAGCAGAGTCTCGTGGGCTCTGGGGCGCAGAGAGGATTTTTTTGGAGCGTCTGCAGCAAAGATGTGTAAGGACACATCTGTATAGTGTATAGTGCTCAATGTCAGGCCTTCAAATATTGGGTTTGTGATTAAAGGATAATAACAAATGGCTTTGGTTAAATATTCAGTCCAGATATACATACAGTATTTGCCAATAGAAGTAGCGTACTTATCCGTAAGATACCGAACTCTCGTGTAGCACTCCCGAACACCTGGGAAAGTGGGCAATTTGTCCCGGAGGCCGTCTCCTGCAGTTTACTTCCCAGGCGGTCTGGGTGGCTTACTGATGCAATTCTCATCATTGTGCCCCGTCCCTGCTTACAATGCCTGTAATTGCTGCACTGTATAGCAGGGGGCAGGGCCATGATGATTGCCTACTTGAATGTCTAGATTTTGGCTTACATGTTATGTTTGAAAACATTACTTATGAAGTAGAATTTATGCACCTTTTAATCGACTGTTGTATTGTCGACGGAATAATATTGACACAGTTGTATTGTTTTCTAAAGCATTATAACTGTCGGAATTATCATTTTAAATATCATGCTTTACTACAATGTTTAAAGTTATAATGCAGACATGGTTAAAATGCATATAATAACATTACCACCGTGTCTGCATTCTCCCACTAATATAACGATGTTGACATTTTGTTGACGAATCATATGTATCCCCACTGCAGCATCTATGCCAGGGGTCTTCAACCTTTAAGACCGTGTGGGCCACATTCAAAAAACTCAACGAAGCCAGAGGGCCACCAACCTATACTGCGGTATTTGCCACCTCCTCACACAATAATTATGTCCCACAACTGCCCCCTCCTACAATTTTAATTAGGTCCCAGAACGGTTCCCCTCCTCCCACAATTATAATTATGCACCATAACTGTCCCTCCTCCTCCGTTAATTATGTCAGATAGTTGCCCCCATCCTCAAACAGATATGTCCCATAACTGCCCCCCTCTGCAGTGCCCCTTATACAGTGTCCCCAGTAGTGGTCTCCCCTATGCAGTGCTCCCATAAGTGCCCCTTATATAGTGCCCCCAGTAGTACCCCCTATGCAGTGTCCCCAGTAGTGATCCCCCCTATGCAGTGCCTCTTATGCAGTGCCCCCCAGGTGTGGTTCCCCCCCTATGCAGTGCCCCCCAGGTGTGGTTCCCCCAGTAGTGGTCCCCCCTATGCAGTGCCCCCCAGTAGTGGTCCCCCCCTATACAGTGCCCTCCAGTAGTGGTCCCCGCCACCCCTATGCAGTGGTGTCCCCCCCTATGCAGTGCCCCCCAGTAGTGGTCCCCCCTATGCAGTGCCCTCCAGTAGTAGTTCTCCCAATGCAGTGCCCCCCCCCCTTCATGCAGTGCCAGTACCCCTTACATATATAGGACAAAGACACAAAAAAACCCCCACTTACCTGAATCTTCATTCCTGCGCCTGCCGCCGTCCGCTCCTCCGTCCTCCCGGCCTGCTCTGCACCCACTGTGGGAGCCAGAAAGTGGAGCTCATGAGTGAGCTCCAGCCCAGCTCCGGCAGTGGGTGCAGCAGCCCATGAGAGTCTGTCTGACTCTCATTGGCTGACAAAACAAACACACCACCGATGGCGGCGATGTTTGTTACTGTGTAGTGTGGACCGCACTCACTACGGTCCGCACTATACTTACTGAAACAGACCTGGAGGCGGTGACCATAGGGTGTGCCTGCACACCATCGGTGGGCCACGGGCGACAGCTCCACGGGCCACCCATGCCACGGGTTGAAGACCAATGATCTATGTAGTATATTTAAGGTTGCACGTGTCATGTATTTTACTCAGATTTCAAATATATATACTCTAGTGTGCAGAACCACATTTATGTCCAACACCAGTCGGTCCCTAAGTATGCCAATATAATACCAGAACTGTCAACCTTGTGATTGTAACAACATTGTCCATATGATAATTATACATGTACTATACACATAATGATCGCACCACTCATATCTCCCTTACTGGTTATGCCATAAGAGTACCCAGATTATACGTGCATTGACAAAATATTGATTTTAGAAGCTGTTACACCATTGCCTCATACCGCTAGCAGAGCTCCTAATAAACCTACTCTCTTAGTTCCTGGCAATCTGGTAGTTTCTTTTATCGGCCCAGCAGCTTACTAGTGCCAGCTTCTACTTGATACTTTTTTCCCTTAGTTTACATTATGGGTAATCTGGTTATGTCTGTAAACTTGCATATAAATTCAGTGTGCATATATATTGTTTCACTATAGGATAACACCAGTAATGATCTCCAGTGTTCAGAAGAACGGTTGTTGGCTGCAAAGGTCACTTGTGCCGGACTTGTGATTGGTCAGTCAGAAATAAACATCATGAATCGCAGCACGGTAGCCATCTTTGAAATACTGGAAAAGTCTTGTTTGGCTGAAGACTTCTCACTCATAAATATAAAGGTATTCCATGCTAAATTTAGTGTAGTGCTATGTATATTTGCCTATCTTGAAGTATCATTTGTCAGGCCATGCAGCCCTGCGCACAATTTGGTTTGTTTGCTACTCCGCCCCCCCTTGAGTACGGGTGCGATGATATATATATATTATCTAGAGATGTGCGGGTTCGGTTTTATTCGGTTCTTGTCGCCAAATTATTGCAAGTTCGGATTAGCTCGGATTTCTCTTATTGACTATTTACAAAATACATGCAGCCAGATAGCCAATATGATGCCGTTTTTGAGATCCGAACATATCCGAGTAAAACCGAACCGCACATCTCTAATATAAACTAATATAGAAAAAATGTCATTGTATATAGTCCTTATAGACTTATCTTCCATACGCCATGTAGTGCACATAGTATATTCAGCCACAGCATAACGTACAGAGACGCGGGAGAGTGTAATACTACTTTCTGTCCTTCAAATGTCACCTTTCCTAAACTGCATGGTGTATGCGTCAAATAAACAATGTAGTGAAATGACACAGTACACGACTACTGTATGCTTTTTCTCCAATGTTCTCAGTAAGTATACTAGGGTAGTCTTAGTTCCGCTTATTATGATTATTCTTTATTCTTACTTAGTTTCATGGTGTGCGACAATTGACATAAACTGAGGACCTGAGACAATTTACATAACTGTGTATTTATTTTTAATTAATTATTTTCTTTTATATAAACATACAGCTTCTAAATACAAATTGTAGCAGTGATTGGAGTATTGCCTATAGACACTCTACAGCAGGCATGTCAAACTTGCAGCCGCATGCGGCCCAAATAAAAATTTTATGCGGCCTAACAGTGTGGGCCTAAATATATATTATGCGGCCCAGTCACCCCTGCTGCAATTGGAGCTGCATAATATATGTGTTTACTCTATTTAAAACTGTGAACGCTGGTCTCTGAAATGATCAGTCTCTGATCGCCTGCAGAGGCCAGCATTCCCAGTGCTGCAGTTCGCGGTAGCCAGCTTCAGGGCAGCAGCAAGGGGGTTGGGATGATACTAGTGAGATGCAGGGGGCTGTGGTAAAAACCAGTGGCAAGAGTGAGAAGCAGTGGCCTGTGATAAAATATAGGAGGACATTGAAGGATTGAGAAGCAGGAGGCTGTTGTGAGATTCAGGGAGCTGTGGTGACATGGCATAGGTTGTTCTGAGATGCAGGGGGCTTTGGCAAGATGAAATTGCTCCCGTGCGAAGCTTGGGTGGGTAGCAAACAGACATCCTATTTGCGGCATGAAAATTGTGTGGGTTGGCGTGATAGGGCACAAGAGGATCCACAACATGCAATACACAGCTTCACCGCTGGGTGGCGATTGCTCCACTAATGAAAACTACAGTGCTGAATAATACAGCAGTGGATGGATATGGAACTACAGAATACAATAGTAAGCCCCGACAGGTGGGCTAATCACGTATAGTACTGCACAGTGTAAACAGTCTTTTTAATATACTGTACTAATACTGCACGGCGGGCTATTTTATTAAAGAATGTCCATGCAATTACTTGTGCCGTGCATATTGTTCTGCAAGCTCCTAGCGGCAATTGGGGCACAAATGAACACTGGGGTTGAGGGGCGCTCTATGAAATCACCATTACAACTACAATTCTCAGCACAGAAAAAGGTCTGTTTAGTTTACACACTGCTTGTGCGACTTTTGCAGCAAACTACTGTATCAGCAATATCTGGCTAACTGCAAAAATAATGAAAGTCGCACACAGAGTAATTGACGCAGAAAAGTAAATGCAGGATTGGGACACGGCAAAATAAAAATATTCACTATAATCATAAAGTAGGTGCTGACGCTTGTAGTGTTGTGTATCCCCTGCCTACAGATATGTCCAGCAACATCCTTGCCTGTAGCACAGCGTATCGCGAGATGGACTCCCATGATCGGAGACGCGCATTCACGTCTCCATAGGATTGAATGGAAACGCACTCCTGTAATTGAGGATGCGCCATAGCTTATCCTGGCGCATAGCGCGATGCGCGCACACGTTTGTGGAGCGATCAGCCACAATGAACCGGGGTGCATCTGTATTAAACTGATGCTACAGCAGTGAAGAGCAAGTCTTAGGCAACAGGTGTAAAGCATCTGGACAGTGGGATTGTGCACCGCCGGTCACAATCCCGACAGCAGAATGGCGGCTAGGGATTTATGACCGACGCCTGTCATAATTCCGACGCCAAAATCCAGGATGACGCGTGGCCGAATGAGGTAAGTCCGGGGCGCCCGTCCTGTTAGCGACAGGGAGGGAGGGTTAGGTTTAGGGCTGTTAGCGGGGTTAGCGTTAGGTTTTTGGGGGGATGGTTAGGGTTAGGCACCCCTAGTGGGTGGGTTAGGGTTAGGCACCCCCTGGGAGGGATAGGTAAAGGGAGTGGTAAGGGGGGGTTATGGTTAGACACCCCCGGGGGGAGATTAGGGTTAGGCACTAGGGTATGAGTTTAGGGTTAGGCACCTCTAAGGGAGGGTTGGGGGGGGACAGAGGAGGTTAGCATACTTACCTACCTCTGTCGGGATTTTCATCCTGTCGTGCAGCCGCTGTCGGGATTTCCCATTCCTTGCCAGTATCCTTCATGGGACACTGGTTAAGGTGGATTCCAGAGCCATTACCTTGGGTTCAATTCCCATTAAGGCCAGGGGCATCAAACAATGTGATTTTGTAATCAATATTATTTTATCTACGGTATATATTTTTTACATTTATAAAAATGTATTCATTGTTTTTTTTTTTTTCACCTTTGACTCAGGAGCAGGCCCCAGCCACCCGCCCAAGTACACTATATTATTTCTCCTGGTTTTCCCCAATTAAGGGTGCAGGAAGGAAAATGTGGAAAGCATAAGGGGTACAGTGTTCGGTATGATTTACCGACAGCGGCTGCCCGGCAGGGGTGACAATCCCGATCGTCCAAGGTAAGCATTTCTTAACCCTGTTCTACCCCCTAACCCTCCCTTAGGGGTGCCTAACAATAACCTCCCCCCCAAGTGCCTAACACTAATCCCCCCTCTAAGTGCCTAAACCTATCCCCGCCGCCTAAACCTAAGTCCCCCGGGGTAAGGATACTGAATTTGAACCTCTATACAGTCCTACCTATACCTTCTAAAACCTGCCTATAAACCTCTAAAATTGACGCTATTTGAGTACGCAGTCATACCGTAAAATAAAGACTTTAGACCTTGAACATGTGTTTCCAAAGCACAAAGTATTATTCAAGTAAAGTACAGTCAGTTACACGCTGTGATCTAAGTACAATTTAGCGCAAAGAATTTATACAGACCCAAGATACAGTTATACATACGCACGCGTTCTGGACCAGATACCTGCATCAGCAAGAAACCTGCGTCAATCAGCAAGAAGACTCCAGACTGGGGTCACAACACACACATTTATTCCCTTACAGAAACAGACAACACAATAGAGAGGTTTGTTGCTGATCCCATTGGTTCCCCATCACATGCGTTTGTTACAGGACATTTAACAGGTTGATTCAAATGGACACAGGTCAGCCTCCGACAGCCTATTGTCTCCTCTATTCCCCCTGCATGCAAATCTAGGCTGTTGGTTTTACAAAATACATTTTGGTGCTTTATATCTCTACGGTCCATAAGTTGAGAATGCATGTTGCGATGTTCACACCGATGATACCGGAAAGCTGTTGAGAAAGTGCAGATCAGTATAACACCAAACACGGCTTACTTATCACGTATTAAACCTTAGATACCAAAATAGCCTTTATTTCACAGCATTTATAATAAATGAATAAAACTTGGATCTTATACTTTAAAGCTATGGAACCTTTTATGTGAGTGTTAGGGGTTTGGGAAAAGACGCTAGTTAGGGTTATCTGATTTGGGGCAGAGGTGCACGCATGCAGCTAATAAACAGCGTTCGCATGCGGGATATTGTGCATTCGCTAATGTGCGTCATGTAATGTGCGGTGTTTATGCATGTGATTCTATTTAGGAGGGAGAGAGAGAAAAAAAAAACATTTTTTTAAACTGTAATGCAAATGTGTTATGGGCAGTGAGCTTCACTCTCAAACAGGGTGGAGAACCCCAACCGTGTTGGTGCCAGCCTGTCTGACAGTGAGTTTAAAAGAGCAGGTTTCTTACCATTGTTCATTAAGTCAAATTCAAGTGTCTGGGCCATATTACAATTGCCACAGCTACACCTGTCCACATGTGGGGTCTCTCCCTTTACATGCAAAAACACCCACAGTTCCTGGTGTATTGTTTTTTTTCTAATTCCTTTTCTCAAGAAGCTGTTTTTCTAGTTGCTAACTGATACTGTGTTTGTTTTGGTATTTCTACTTCAGGGTCCATAGGGTATCCACAGGATACCTTGGGGTATAGGTGTGACGTCAGTCGCTGGGCACCATAGAGTTAAGCTTTTCAGCCTCCCAGGATGCACTAGGGTCCCCCTCCTATACCCCGCCCCCGAGCCAAGGCACCTCAGTTTAGTTTGGTGCCCGGCCGGCATCGGGTGCACCTGTCGGAGTGGGGGGCTAGAAGAGCCCCTGAAGCTTTCTTCAGTGCAGCTGTGGCTGCACATCTGGATGTACAGCATGGACAGTCAGTCCTGACGTCCATGCTGTCTTCCCTACACCCCCGCCGGTACCAGAACGCCGGTACCGATCCGGGGATGCTGGTGAGCATCTGGGGTCACAGCTAGCGGTGACCCCAGATGTTCCGGACCATGGCCGGATCCAAGGGGGACAAAGGTAAGCAGCGGGGTCCCGCGGTGGGTCCCCGCTGGTCACATGGTCCTAAGTCCCCAGGCAGGGGGCTCCCTGGGGACTGGCTGCAGCGTGGAGCCAGGCGACCAACCTGCGCTTTCCACTACCCCCTGGGACAGCGGACCGCAGCAGAGCGGTAGCGCTGCGGCGTCCCAGGGGTTAAATGCATGCCAGGGGAGCGCGCCTTCCCTGTCTCACAGCCGGCGCCTCCCCCGCTGCACACAGCCCTCTCTGCATGCTGCCGACTGGTCCTGTGGCAGCGCTCCTCCCCCAGGCCAGCCTCCTCTCTGCTCCTCGGCGGCCATCTTCTCAGAACGCATGGTGAACGCTGCTGGAAGCGCTGGACGGAAGCATCGTGGTCTGGGTCCCCCCGCATACCTCTCCTCCGCTGTGGCTCAGGTCTGTGTATGCAGCGCTGTGTCCTACCAGGCCCTGTGTCTGTGTAGTTGAGTGATCAGCGCTGTTAGTGCAGTAATTGTTATTTCTCTGCATTGTATGTGACTGTGCTAGCGCTGCCTGTAACTTTTCTTCTCTAAACTGTCAGCTTTATTACTGTCCCTGTTCTTTCTGCTAAAGCCCTTGCGGTGCGGTGCTGCAGGGTGGATTCTCGCCTATTTAATACTTAATTGGTGAGAGAGGTCACATACGTGGTGCCATCATGTCTGAAAGTGATTTTCCCCTCCGGCTACAGTGTACCACGTGCAAAGTACCGTTAGCGGAGGGGGAGGGTAGCGCGGAGGGCCTTTGCCGGCAGTGTTTGTCCATGGCGCGGCCTATTACGGTTACAGCACCGGTACAGGAGCCGCCCTGGGCTTGTTTCGCTCAGGCGTTAACAGCTTTAGTGGGCCAGTTAGCTCCGCAGCCCGCGTTTACTCCGATGGGTTTGTCCCAGCAGTCTGTGGTGTCGTCACCCATGCAGGGGTTCCCACGACAATTGGTGGTACCCCACAGTCTCCCTATTTCCCCGCTCCCGGGTTCTCAGGAGCCAGCGTGGGTTAACTCCCTGACGAGTTCTGTACAGCACTTGTCGGATGTGTTGCAAGGGGAGTCTGTGATGCGGCCTCATAAAAGGCCGGTGGCGTCTCTGTACGCTCCTTATGAGGATGACGAGGGGACGTCTGATGATGGGGAGATTCTGGATCCTTACGATCAGGAACCTCTCCATACTAAGGACGCTGATGCTAAGTCCAAAGTATATATTCCTGGACTTATTCGGGCGGTCCGCACAGCCTTGGTGATTGAGGACGAAGTTCCCCCAGCGGCTAAATCTAAGTATGCCTTTTTCAAAGATGTGAAGGGCGATGCCACAGTCTTTCCTCTTTCGGGTCAGTTGGTGGACCATTTAGAGGAGGCGTGGAAACAACCTGGCAAAAGATACCAGCCGCAGAGACGCCTGGCGGTGGCTTATCCGTTTGCGGATAATTATTTTGCTAAGTGGGAATCCCCTCCACAGGTGGATTCTCACGTGACCTGTCTTGTCCGTAGTGCCACATTGCCGATGCCATCCATGTCCTCCCTTAAGGATGCTACGGACCGCAAGGTAGAAATCTGCCTGAAGTCCGCTTATTCCCTTGCAGGGGGGGCAGCACGGCCGGCTATGGCCATTTGCTGGGTTGCCAGAGCGATGGAGCGCTGGGCGGATTCATTAGAGGCTTCTTTTGAATCCGACTGTCCGGCCGAACAGGCGGAGTTGATTGGCAATCTCCGTGATTCGGCCACCTACATCAACGAGGCGGCTCTAGACATTAGTACTCTGGTGTCTAGAATTTCTTCAGCAGCGGTAGCTGCTCGTCGCACCTTGTGGCTGCGATCCTGGAAGGCGGACGCAGATTCCAAGAAAGGTCTGGAAGCGTTGCCGTTTACCGGAGAAGTTCTCTTCGGTCCGGATCTGGATAAGATTGTGGCCACGCTGGCGGCAGCCAAATCTGCTTGTCTCCCGTCGGCCGCTGCTCCTTCTGGTTCTGGACCATCGTCCTTTCGGTCATCTAGGGCCCAGGGCAGGCCCAAACCACAGTCGTTTCCTCGACAGGCTGGCCCTAAGAAATCGGTCAAGCCCCGGAAGCAGGCATGGAGTACCAGACGTCCGGCCCCCAAGCCAGATGACAAGCCTGCGGCCTGACGGTCCGGGCCTCCCTTTGGGGGATCCCAGGGTGGGAGGCCGCCTGCTACAGTTCGCCCAGTGTTGGTCGACCACTACGACAGACACTTGGGTTCTGGAGGTGGTTTCCCACGGATACGCCCTCTCCTTCCGGCACAGACCCCCGGCTCGCTTCTTCACCACGGGTCTCCCATCAGACCGGAACAAGGCTACGGAGCTGCGGAAGGTATTGCACACTATGCTCCAGGCTGGAGTTATAGTGCCTGTTCCATTCTCCCAGAGGGGCCAGGGTTTCTATTCAAATCTATTTTTGGTACAGAAACCCAATGGGTCATATCGTCCGATTCTCAACCTCAAAGCACTCAACAAGTCTTTGCGGGTCCGGAAGTTTCGGATGGAGACCCTACGGTCCATCATTCTGGCGCTGGAACCTGGGGACTACTTGGTGTCATTGGACATACAGGACGCTTACCTGCATGTCCCTATTCTTTTGCGCCATCAACAGTTCCTCAGGTTTGCAATCCGCAGCGACCACTTCCAGTTTCGGGCGTTACCTTTTGGCCTGGCAACAGCACCACATGTTTTCACCAAGGTGATGGCGGTCATGGTGGCTTCTCTGCGGCTGCAGGGAGTCCGCATGTTGCCGTATTTGGACGACCTGTTATTGGTGGCAGGATCTCCAGAGCTCCTGTTACGCCACTTGGACCTGACCATTGCACTGCTGCAACGGCACGGCTGGCTAATCAACTGGCAGAAGTCCACTCTAATCCCGTCTCGGAGGATTCTGCATCTTGGAGCCTTATTGGACTCGGGACAGCAAAGGATCTTCGTGACGGAGGACAAGATCTCTGCTTTACAGTCAAGGGTGCGCAGTTGCCTGCACAGCCGCCGGGTGTCCTTACACTCGGCGATGAGGTTACTGGGCTCCATGGTGTCGGTGTTCGACATGGTGGAATACGCCCAGTTTCACTCCAGACCTCTGCAGCACCTGATCCTGTCCAAGTGGAACGGGCTGCCTCAGTCTCTGAAGTCCCAGACGATTGTGCTCACCCAGGAGGTTCGCCTGTCCCTTGCGTGGTGGTTACAGACGACCCACCTCAACAAGGGACGTCCGTTCTGGGTTCCAAATTTTGTCCTGTTGACAACGGACGCCAGTCTTCGGGGCTGGGGAGCAGTTTCGGGTCCACACTTGTTCCAGGGCAGGTGGACGCCGACAGAAGCGGAGCTTCCAATAAATATCTTGGAACTCCGTGCGGTCTTCAATGCTCTCCAGCAGGCACAGCGGTTTCTCCAGGGTCGCCCGGTGCAGGTCCAGTCGGACAACGCTACCACCGTGGCCTACATAAACAGGCAAGGAGGAACTCGCAGTAGGGCGGCTCTCGTAGAGGTCTCTCGGATCCTGGTTTGGGCGGAGCGCAATCTTCCGGCCATATCAGCGGTCTTCATCCCGGGAGTGCTAAATTGGGAGGCGGACTTTCTAAGTCGCCAGGACGTTCATCCGGGGGAATGGTCCCTGCACCCGGACGTTTTTCAACTACTGGTGGACAGGTGGGGTCTTCCAGAAATCGACCTCATGGCATCCCGGCACAACAACAAGTTGCCGGTGTACGGGTCTCGCACAAGAGACGAAGGGGCGTCTCTGGTGGATGCTCTGTCCGTCCGGTGGACGTTCCGGTTCGCATACCTGTTCCCTCCGGTCTCCCTTCTTCCACGGGTAATCCGGAAATTCAAACAGGAAGGAGGGACGCTCCTGTTGATAGCTCCCGCGTGGCCCAGACGGCACTGGTTCTCAGACCTTCAGGGTCTGTCCGTGGACAGTCCTCTGCGGTTGCCGCTACGACCGGACCTTCTGTCTCAGGGTCCTTGCCTTCACCCGGACCTGACTCTGCTGTCTTTGACGGCGTGGCTGTTGAGACGGCCATGCTGAGGTCCCGGGGGTTTTCCAGCTCTGTGGTGCGTACCATGTTACGAGCTCAGAAACCGTCTTCCGCGAGGATATACCATCGCGTGTGGCATACGTTCTTCCAGTGGTGTCGACCGAGAGGTTATGCACCGCGGGAGTTTCGTCTGTCTCGGATTCTCGCCTTCCTGCAAGCGGGACTAGATCATGGGCTTCGCCTTGCTTCTTTGAAGGTACAGGTTTCGGCCCTATCTGTCTGGTTTCACCGTAGGATTGCTACAATCCCGGATGTGCGCACCTTTATGCAGGGTGTTCTCCGCATTCAGCCGCCCTTTGTTCCACCTGTGGCGCCTTGGGATTTGGCTGTGGTCCTGAGGGCTCTCCAAGGACCGCCGTTTGAAACACTGGGCTCAGTGGATCTTAAATGGCTAACAGCTAAGACTGTTTTCCTTCTGGCCATTGCTTCGGCCAGACGTGTTTCTGAGTTAGGGGCTCTTTCTTGTAGACCCCCTTTCTTGGTTTTTTATGGGAACAGGGCAGTGCTCCGCACTCGGCCCGAGTTTCTTCCCAAAGTTGTTTCTCAGTTTCATGTTAACGAGGAAATAGTTGTTCCGGCCTTTAACTCACCGGGTCTTTCCGTGGGTGAGGCCTCTTTGGATGTTGTGCGGGCCTTAAGGACTTATGTTGACCGCACTTCTTCGTTTAGGAAGTCGGACGCTTTGTTTGTCCTCTATGGCTTCTGTAAAAAGGGTTGGCCTGCTTCAAAGCAAACTTTGGCAGCCTGGATCCGTATGGCTATTTCTGAAGCTTATCTTCATGAAGGCCTACCGGTCCCTCCTTCTCTGAAGGCTCATTCCACTAGGTCTGTGGGTCCTTCGTGGGCAGCTCGACGTGGTGCCTCGGCAGTTCAGATCTGCAAGGCTGCTACGTGGTCCTCTGTCCATACCTTCGTGAGGTATTACAGGTTTGACACCTTCGCCTCTCAGGATGCTTCCTTCGGGCGGCGGATTCTCCTTTCTGCACAGGAGCGTCCCCACCCTTAAAGGATACTGCTTTGGGACATCCCCAAGGTATCCTGTGGATACCCTATGGACCCTGAAGTAGAAAATATGAGATATGGTAAGAACTTACCCTTGTTATCTCTATTTCTACGAAGTCCATAGGGTTCCACAGGACTCCCGCCCTGTCGCACCTGTGCTGCAGATGGGCTTTGCTCTGGTCACCGGTTTTCCGTCTCCCTCTGGTGAGAATGTGATTCTTGTATGTGTCCAGATCTTTTTTCTCTCTCTTTCTTCTCCTCCTCCGGCCTATGGCTTGATAACTAACTGAGGTGCCTTGGCTCGGGGGCGGGGTATAGGAGGGGGACCCTAGTGCATCCTGGGAGGCTGAAAAGCTTAACTCTATGGTGCCCAGCGACTGACGTCACACCTATACCCCAAGGTATCCTGTGGAACCCTATGGACTTCGTAGAAATAGAGATAACAAGGGTAAGTTCTTACCATATCTCATATTATTTCTATGCAAGGTTGTCCCCAGAATGGGCCTGTCATGGCTTCTAAAGGGATTACCAAAAACATTGCCATCTGTACTTAACTCGTGAGCTGTAACTTAAAATGGCGTCGTGCAGATTCTTATTTTTAAGATGGAGTCTGGTTTCCATTCGCAAGATGGCGTCGCTCCAAACTAATTTTACACTGATTCTGTCTCAGCCACTAAACCAACTTCGACAGGGGGGTGCCTAACCCTAACCTCCCCCCGGGGGTGCCTAACCCTAGCCTAACCCTAACCTCCCGTAGGTAAAATGACAGGCGTCGGGAAATCGACGCCTGTCATTTAACCCTTGCCGGGATTAGACAGTCGGGAAGCCGGCGGTCAGGATTCCGTCTGTCGGCTTCCCGACTGCTTCCCGGGGTACAATACGGTTGGAAGGGAAGGAGAGACCATCAGGTGCTGACCAATGTTCAAACGGTCAAACCAGGATTCATTGGTATTAGTTCAATAAATGAATCACTAGACGGTTCAGTTGTATAGTACTGATCGGCGCTTTCTTTATTTCTTGGTCACACAGTATATTATACTTTGTACAGTACAGTATGTGTGATTAAACAAATATTTAGATTTTTTTTTTCCATATGTGAGACTGGGAGTTGTTTTAAATGTATTACCAAAGTATTAATCATGTACTTTGTGAATTGTATTGTAACCTGAAGGAGCGCACATAGAATAATTAAAATCACCCGTCCTTAACCCTACTATTCATTCTCTTAGTTACCTTTCAGGAATAACTGAAAGCTAGTTATGGCGGATGGCAGACATTTCTCAGGAGTGGAGCCAGATGTTTACTTGGATGGCAGAAGAGCTGCTGCAAGAGGCTTCAGAATTACATTTTTTATAATAATTTTTAGGGGGGGGTGGGGTGGGGTTATATTTATTTATTTTGAAATTATTGTTTTTTTATATTGTTATATAAAATATGTTATGTATTTTAAATGTTCATCAAAAGTTCATCTTGTTCACTTTGAAATACACGGCTAGGCATACCGTGTGAGGGGGATGGGTGGGTTTCTGATGTGTAACAGGTTGCCTGCCCGTCTGTGAGTGAACAAACTGTAAAGTACAGTGTATGGGAGGGGGATGGAAAAGAGAAATGACTGTCTTGCAAAACAAATATAGAACCTACAGTACAGACGTAGAGGGGCACAATCGGATATTTGAAAGGACGAGGACAACACAAAGAAAAAAATATAAAATGTAAAGAATAATCTAAATAGAATATACATTATGACTGCAATAGTAATAATAAAGGCTATCTACTTAATCTATCCAAATATATAGACCCCAAGAAGGTAAACTGGGGCTGTAGTGTATTATTATATGACCCAATTTTCCTTATCCATGAGATATTTTGAGGTTATTATATATAGATATGTAGCATTTAAACTACAGATGAGCGGTTTGGTTTTGACTGTTCTTTCCGCCAAATTAGCGCAAGTTCGGATTAGTTAAAATTTATTGTATTGGCTATCCAAAACACGTGAGGGCCTGATAGCCAATATGATGCTGTTTTTTAGATCCGAACATAACCGAGTAAAACCTTACCACTCATCTCTACTTTATACTAACATTAGTCCTACAAATATATATTACATTTACATACATACACAAGTCCAGGAATTATGATGTTTGTGCATGCAAGATGACGTTTTGCCTCTTTCTGAGTCCCGTTTTTTGGAGGGAAAAATCCGAACTCGGCGTGCAAACTCGAACCTATCCGAGCCTGCACATCCCTAGTGTGTGTGTGTGTGTGTGTATATATATATATATATATATATATATATATATAACAAAAGACAGACCTTGTTTAGTTGTTATACAGATTTCTTAATCTGTGGTGGCTGGTTTGTTTGTTGGGACTCACCCTTTGCCAACACTAAAGGATTCAGTGTAAACTAGATCTATTGAGAAGTGTCTGTGCTCCTAGAACTGTACAAACACTATTTTATATTAGTGCAGTGTGAAGCAGTTATTTCTCTTCTGTCTTAAATCAGCTGGTTACTGCAAGCAGATAAATTAGACATGAATTCTAGATTTCTTGTCATAACAGGACATATGCTGCCTATTAGACCAATGTTTCTAACCAAGGACCCAGTGACATCACCCAGTGAGGCACCATATGACTATCATTCATGAGGCACTACCTTCTAGTGAGGTGACAGGCGGCATTCTCATGAATACTGATCTAGCTAATGTGTGCATTGGACAGTTGTCCTTTAATAGATGTAGTTGTACACATTGATGTTACTAATGCATTTCTCTCCCTTCTTCCCATTCATCAGATTAAGTTTGGTGTGGATATTGACAAAAATGAAATTGTCCTTGCTGATGTAATGGACTATGATTCCTGGCACCAGAGCCAATTAGAAGACAAAACTCAGCAGAATGATAAGCAAGTAAGTTTTGTTATGACCTGCACTGTGTGTGATAATTACCACCACAATATTACCCCAGAGGAAACTGTGTCATTCAGATAAAAGGGAGATTATATGTATTCCTGTGTTGCAACTGGCAGTTTTCACCTTGAATAATAAACACAACTGTGTAGATACATGCTATGTACACACATTTATATGTACGACCTGTTCTCTCTGCTGTGCAGCTTTTCTAAGTGGTAAATATGAAGGTAGCCAGATTATATTACTATACTATATATGTGGATTGCACTTCCATTGTAAATGACCAAGGTTGTTGTCTGCATGTGAAAATGTCTCAGACTAAGTTAAAGTTTGCGGCGCTGATTCTGAGTCGCGTGCAGATGCCGCTGCGTCTTGTCCTGCAGTCGAGTCTGCGTCTTATGCTAAAGTTGCGGCCGATTTCATTAATACTGAGGCGCCCACTTGCAGCATATTGCGGCTGTGCAGTTCCGTCTCGGTGTGTCTTTAGAATCACAGTCTGCGCACCATTGATATTTGCACTAGCCCTATGGCAGGTGCAGTTCTCCGTCTGACCATGGCCTCCTGTGAGCAGTTGGGCATATTTGGACCCAGCAGCTTACAGCGACAGGCCTGCATCTGCTTAGCCCCCCCCCCATTACCTCCCAGCAACGCCTACTGACTGCCACAGACTGTGCATCCAATTCTACTCTGTGTCTCTGAGCGCTAACAATAGGGACACATGCCCAGGCTTAAAACTGCGTGCGGCATCGACACTGTGTTTGAGTTTTGTTTGTTTTTTCTTGGTATGATATTGCAGAAAAATATATTTATTTTTTTTCAATTTCCCAGGACTTGTTAAACCTGAAAAGCCCAGGAAGGGTGGTTGTGCTGATGGAATCCATTTCATATCTTGTGCACTGTGAAAAAATCAAGGTGGCATGCGCCAGCTACCGTATCCAATGTGAGCTGCGGGTGACAGCTGCCCACATCGCACCAGAGGAGACTCTGGATATAAAGTCACAATATGAAGGTAAACAGTGGTGACCCCTACCTTACGGGAAGAGGGGGCTATCCAAGGAATATACATATCCGCACAAACAAAAGAAATATGCTTTTCGTATATTATCTAAGTCCTTCCTTTATTTCTGTAAAGGTTTTTATAAAGGGGTGCAACCTGGAATATAAGTAATTATTAAAAGAAGAAAAAAGGGGAACAGTACTCCTATATAGGGGCACTCGCAGGACCAAACTCTTTAATAATAAATAGAAATTGTTTAAATATCTGGGTTTCCATAAGGCCAATTGTAACTAAAATAAAACTTTTATTAAATGATTAAAATCACAAGCAAGCGAAATGTAAAACAAACTTAAAGTTGTAAATGGCATATGTATATGTCATGCTAAAAAAATTCTGTATTTTGGAATATTCCGTATTTCGGAATATTTGGATATGGGAGACTCAACCTGTACCTGAATAAATTATATTTTGTCAATATTATTGAATTGTGTAGCTTTGTTCATATAGCACTAATTGTATTGTGTACTTATTTTAAAGGATGACCTGAATAGAATAAAATTCCATCTGTCTACGTAATTGGGTTATTATTGGATGAAATTTATCATCATCTATCCACTATATATTCGATGTTTTATAGATTCAATTGTAAGACAGTGGATAATATAGCCGTCTCACATATCAAATATAATAGGAAAAAGAGCAGCACTCTCCTCAATTTATAAATATTGACCCTTAACTCGGGTGTATACTTATAAGAGAGCTAGACCAATGTACTATATATCAAAATTAACAATAGATATGTCCATAGATCGGACTGTTCACAAATTGCAAAAATTTATTAAATCTGCACCCATCAGTAAAAGGTAATCCTATATTTAATAGTGGTACACAAGTGCCCCAATCTAATAGAGCAATGTTTCTCAAACTCTGTCCTCAGGACCCCACACAGTTCACGTTTTGCAGGTCACCCAGCATGTGCACAGGTGTAATCATTACTCACTGACACATTTTAAAAGGTCCACAGGTGGATCTAATTATTTCTCATCATTCAGTGTGGAGACATGGTAAATATGCACTGTTTGGGGTCCTGAGGACCGAGTTTGAGAACCTGTGTAATAGTGTTCCACTCAAACTTTTCCTTTTTATATTGTAAAATTAGATTCTATTCCTCAGGGTGCATAGTATATTATAATTAATAACTCATCAATGCCTGCTATAATTATCAGCACCCTCCGTTGGAAAACGGAATCACTATTATTATAAGCTTCACATAAAGAGCAGATTACAGTAAAATAACAGGTAAATTATAAATACAGGGGAATGGATTTTAGCCTTCCACACCATATAAATAATGTTGTAGCAAATTACATTTTTATTTCATAGTTTCATCATTATTCGATACAATGTTGCAGCCCATGGAACGCTCTGTCGTTGGAAAATATTCACATTCTACAGCCAGCATGTAGCTGGTACCATCAAGTTAGTATGTTCTGCATATCCTGGGCTCATCACTCATGTGAGTAATAGGTACCCAATCAGCATACAATCGCCTAAATTACTCAGACACGAGTATTGGATACAATTTTCAGTTAGATCCTCAGATTCATGTTTTTATATATGTACAACAACCATACTCTGTCACCTTATCTTGTGTGTATGTAATAGTGCTTGACACCGTAATTTAAATGTGGAGACCACATAACAACAACTGTTATAAATCTGTGTGACACACTATTTAGCGTGTACTGTTGCAGCTAAGAGTGGGCTGCCCGGCTGCAATTCATTTCAAGCGGCATTTGGGTTGGTGCGTCCATTGGGCATGTGCAGATAATCTAACAGGGTAGGTAGGGAAAGTGTGCATGGGCACAAAACCCAGTTTCTAGATGCCAGGTAGCACTGGCGTACTCAACGCAGAAGTTACTTCCCATTGGAAGCGCTTTCTGCCAACAGCAGTCCCAAGGGGAGACAGTCCAGCGTGTAACTAGCACAGAGCACTTCCAGTGAGAAGTCTGCCTATTGCCAGTGCACGGATTAGGAGATTGGGGGCTATGTTGGATTTTACTGGGGGGCTGCAGGCCCTAGGTAAAATCCGCCACTGAAGGTTAATCATTATTACTCATGTTATTAGCTCATTCTACTAAAAATGAGGTTGCCTGTGTTTGCTAGTGAGGAGATAATGTTGAACAAAAGTGATACAGTAATAATGAGTAATGCAGTGACTAAATGCCATCTTTGCTGTAACAATATTTGACGCTGGGTTCTGTACTCCCCCAGGAGATGGCATTCCCACTGTCTTCATTACTGTAGCCAGTAGAAGCTATGCTTTGGCATCCATACTGTCTGCAAATACTGCCTATCCTGTCATTAATTGCCCCACGGTCACAGCAGATTGGAGTGCACAAGATGTCTGGTCTGCCCTCAGGACGCCAGAGAGTATGTATCTCATTTTATATATAAGATGTAATGTGTCTCAGAGTATTCTGTACATGCTATGTGGAAGTAGCTGCCAATAACCCAAACCAGAACATCCGTTCTATATATCATTGCTCATCACCAGGGCTGGCTGAAGGGCAAGGCAAAGGAGACTTTTACCTTTGGTCCCAGAAGATGTAATTTTGAGATAAAACATCATAACATGTCTTGAAATCCCCAGTGTGAAAATACATTTACAGCAGTAATTTTAAATGAGCGGATGTTCATACATTAGGTACCTACAGGTTCCACTAGAGAGAGTGTATGTAAACAACTAATCAAGTTAAGTGCGGATTGTGATTTGGAAAGTTCATTCTTTTGAGTTTTTTATTTTAAATTTAATTCTAACGTAAGACGGAAAAAAAATCACATGTTTCTATTAGTCATCATGTACTAAACATATTATTAAATAATTGTTAGTAATTTCTGTCCTGATGAGAAATGCCTTTGCCCAGTTCTGTAATACATGCTTTGTCTTTTCTTTCAGATATTGGCTTTTGCACTGTGTTGTCTCCTCAAGCAGCAGCTCAGTTTGCCGCCCACATTTTGGGATTAAGCAACCACCTGCTGTGGGCCAAGCTGCGCTCCTGCACTCTAAACAATTGGGTCTCTCTGAAGCAGGCGGATGTGAAGCTGAGAGGAGGCGCCATGTGACACCCTCTTATTACCTGCTGTATGTTCTGTCATGCCATTCCCACTGAAGCACTGCTTTGCATATGTTTGACAAGTTATGCAGGGTGACATTATAAAATTGATTCCATAACTGATCAGGCTGAGAGCAAGATACAGTTTTACAGAGAGGTGCTGTGACCCAATTACAGGACTTATTACAGTTAACATCAGTCTTGATGCTCACGCCATGTTCCCCTCTATCCACATGTGAGCTTAAGTTTTCATTAGAGTATACAGCGAGCATCTCTGCCTATATAAAATGCACAGCATATCTAGTAGTCTGCAGTATTTTGCAATAGACATCTCTCTATATTTGCACCACTGAATTTGACTGGGGTTTGACTCCCTTATAACCCTGAAACACATAATAATCCACCACTGCCTCACAGTCACAGCATTCACACAGAAGTAACCAGGAATTGTTCTGTATACCTGAGAGCTCCCAAAACCTAGGGTCCCTTGGTAGACTCTCCATTGATTGGCCTAGCCACCACAGTGAAAGTAATACGAATTGATACCATCCTTGCTAACTGGCTGGTGCCAATGTGAGTGGGGAGAACAGACATGAGAGAAAAGCTGTGTTTTCTTACAGGTCATATTTAGAACACAATTGGTTCAGTTGATTTGGACTTTGTTACAAAAGATTTATTCATTGTTATCTACCTCAATAAACGATGGTTACATTCTTGTGTCTCTGTCTCTGTCTCTGTTTCTGTAGTGTTAGCAGCATGTGTCAATTCAATTAGGGGCGAGTTGCAGTTGCAACAGCGTATAAATGGCAGCAGAACTCACCCCCTCGCGGCCGGATCTTGCCCTGGACTAGTGGATTACTAGTACACAACCCCATTGGGCTGCAAAAATCCACGAGCCTGGCAGTACCGTGAGTGCAGCAGATAGCTGCACTTACCCGCGAGCGTAACATAGTCACATAGACTTTCTTAAAATATATAGACTTTCTTAAAATACAAAGTTTGAACTGGTACATATATAGGATTTGGATGCAGTAAATATAATTTATAGCAAGTGTTACACTTGGACAAGTTTACTCTTTATGCAAAGTGTATTATAACCTGCATTTCGTTTTCAACGACAAGGGTCCAACCCAAAACTCACCACCCCTTCATCATCCTATCTCCTACAAGCCCTACACTGGCTCCCCTAGCCATCCAGAAAACAATGCAAAGTTCTTACACTAACCTACAAAACCCTCACCAAATCCTCTCCCATTTACATCTCGGATCTCAGATCACTTCACACTCCTGCCCGCCCACTTCGCTCAACAAATGCATGCCGCCTCTCTTGCCAAATGATTACTTCCTCCCACCTCCAAGATTTTGCCTGTGCAGCTCTCTACCTCTGGAACTCTCTCCTTCTCCCTATCAGACTCTCCACCTCTATACAAATCTTCAAACGGGCTGCTCCATGCTTCTTCCTCTCTGTCTACCCCATCTGTGTCACCCCTGTCTGTCTGCCCCTCCCCTTTAGAATGTAAACTCTAATGAGCAGGGCCCACTCCCCACATTCATACGATCGTCTACTCTTAACTCACCCAGGCTTGGCGACAGGGGAGGACTACGGGTACACCTGTACCGGGCCCCAAGGTCCAGTGGGGCCCTGAGGCCCAGACGGGCACAAAGTGGGGCCGCGGACAGCAGACTCAGTGCTCCAGCCACGGCTGCCGGTACCCATATATCCGCCGCCCAGCTCTTGTAATCTGGCCCGGGCAGTGCTGGGCTTGACTTGCATGTAGCTCAGACATGTCCCGGGCCAGACATGACCTTTTCAGTATGCAACGCGGCGGCGTGACCTATGACGTCACGCCGCTGCATTGCATACTGAAAAGGTCATGTCCGTCCTGAGAGATCATCCCCGCTGTCGGGCGCGGAAGTGGAGATCCTCTTCAGAGTGGACTGGAGCTGGGTGCGGAGGTAGGTGAGGGGGCAGTGGTTATGGAAGGTGAGGGGGTTTGGGGCTGGGTGCAGAGGAAGGGGCTGGGGGCAGCAGCTATGGAAGGTGAGGGGGTTTGGGGCTGGGTGCGGAGGAAGGGGCTGGGGGAACGGCTCTGAAAGGTGAGGGGGTTTGGGGCTGGGTGCGGAGGAAGGGGCTGGGGCAGTGGCTATGAAAGGTGAGGCAGTTTGGGGCTGGGTGCGGAGGAAGTGGCTAAGGTCAGCAGCTCTGGAAGGTGAGGGGGTTGGGGCTGGGTGTGGCGGAAGGGGCTGGGGGCAGCGGCTATTGAAGGTGAGGAGGTTTGGGACTGAGGGCTGGGAAAGGTGAAGGGGGCTATGAGCTGGGAAAGGTGAAGCATGCTGGGGAAGGTGAAGGGGTCTGAGGGCTGGGGAAGTTGATGGTGGTCTGAGGATGGTGATGAGGGTCTGAGGGTGATGAAGGTGATAAGGGACTTTTGGGCTGAGCATGGTGATGAGGGTTTGAGGCTGAGGAAGGTTATGAGGGGCTGAGGAAATAAGCATGGCTGGCTACAGACACCAACTCTCCTACCCCGAGGCATCTACAGCACTGTGACCAAGACCTGATAGTGTCATCAGTGACAATGTGGTAAGTAAGTGGATTTTTACTTTATTTAAAGGCTTGCATATCATCATTTTTCACATATCACACATGCAGGGGAGTTATGTGTGGGTGCTAGGTCAGGGCTGGTGGTGAGAAGGTGAGGCCCCCCAGAGACATCAGTGTACCGGAGATTGCTGTTGCCGGCCCTGAACTCACCACAGGGGCACCTACCACTTGGTTGCTGCTTATTTGAGTGTTATGATCGCTATTGCAGCAATGTTTATAAACTATGTCCTAAGGGATACACGATTAAGAAGGCAGAGGATGCACGTAAACAGGTCCAAATATATACAACACTAGGCCACACCGCCGCTGCCTTCAGCTGCTATTCAAAGGAGTGTGTTAAACTCCCTGTATACAAGTACGGCTATAAGATGGAAGAGAACAGCACTATGGGTATATGCAGCACAGTAGAATTAAGCATAAACAATGTGGTTGGGTCAATGAAAGTAGTATCACATTTAATATATTTCTATAAAAACATTCAAGTTTATGTGATAAATATGAAAAATAAACAACTAATTGAGGCTCAAATAAGTAAAATGTTCCATAGACCGGTCTATTCAGTCTATTCAGTGGGAGTAGAAGTACTTATGTCCATTCTACTTGTGCACTTTTTTGGAAATGAGGTATACCCCTTTAAATAATAAAAATCACTTTATATAGTAAAAAAAAGAAGTAATTTTCTGGTAGAAGTCCAGCAAAGTAGGAGATTTATTACCCAGTTTATGAGGTGCCATATGGATCCTGCTAGCAAGAATCACCGGCCGTAGTGGTGCAAGAGGACAGCAAATCTTGGCTGGCAATGCTCCTGAGGAAGATGTGGGTACTTCCAAACTGAAATGAGTTGAGCCCTTGCACTGACACTTTGAACAAGAATACCCACTGTGGACTCTTACCATCTTCGGAGCAACATACTTTATTAGAGAATATTGCCCATGCCGGATTTCATTCTCCTGAACCACTACGGTCGGAGAGGGAGAATAGTGTCTTCCCTCCGAGCACATTGGCGGGACAGTCCCTGCAGGCACTCTTTAATACATCCCTGCACTATGATCGCATGCTGCATTATAATCATGGGGGCGAATATCACACCCAGATTACATTGCAAACGTGATTGATAAATGGACCCCTCAGAATGACACATTGTCTGCATAATTCTGTAACACTGTATACTATCTCAAACGTGTACATAGAATAAGTTGAGTACAGCTGGGCGCACACTATACGATGTGAGTATGCAGCGACGGCACAACGCGCTAAAACTACATCACGCTGGCTGTCGGTTTACGACTGTTCATTGCATTGTCCCATCTGCTGTGCAGCACAGCAGATGGAAAGATGGGATGTACGACTGCCGTGCACGTGCGATCAGGCTTTCGCACTATACAATCCACACAATATATTATTTCAATCCGCAATGGAACAATACATCATAAGATGGATTGCATAGTGTGTACCCAGCTATAAATAAAATTCATTATGTAAGAGAGAGAATGTGCAAGGTGAGAAATAAATAGAATGTACTATGTAACAAATAGAATGCACTAGATAAGAAATAAATAGAGTACGCCAGTTTCCCAAACTCTGTCATTACATTCCAGGTTTTAAGGATATCCATGCCTAAATCCAGATGGTTAAATCAAATTGGATATCCTTAAAACCTGGCACTGTAATGGCGGACTTTGGGATCCTCTGGAATATGCTAAGAAATAGAATGCATCGGGTGAGAAATAAATAGAATATGGTAAAAATACAATGTGCTAGGCAAGAAATAAATAGAAAACCTAAAAATATAATGTGCTAGGTAAGAAATAGAATGCACTGGAAGAAAGGTGATAGTGAAGTGTAAAGTATAGATATGTCAAGATAATCAATACGTGTTAATATAATAAGGTAAGAAAAAGAATGCACTGGGTAAGAAATAAATAGAATATGGTAAAAATATAATGTACTAGGTAAGAAATAGAATGCACTGGGTAAGAAATAAATAGAATATGGAAAAAAATACAATGTGGTAGGTAAGAAATAAATAGAATATGGTAAAAATATAATGTACTAGGTAAGAAATAGAATGCACTGGGTAAGAAATAAATAGAAAACCTAAAAATATAATGTGCTAGGTAAGAAATAGAATGCACTGGGTAAGAAATAAATAGAAAACCTAAAAATATAATGTGCTAGGTAAGAAATAGAATGCACTGGGTAAGAAATAAATAGAAAACCTAAAAATATAATGTGCTAGGTAAGAAATAGAATGCACTGGGTAAGAAATAAATAGAAAACCTAAAAATATAATTTGCTAGGTAAGAAATAGAATGCACTGGGTAAGAATTATATAGAAAACCTAAAAATATAATGTGCTAGGTAAGAAATAGAATGCACTGGGTAAGAAATAAATAGAACACCTAAAAATACAATGTGCTAGGTAAGAAATAGAATGCACTGGGTAAGACATAAATAGAATATGGTAAAAATATAATGTGCTAGGTAAGAAATAGAATGCACTGGGTAAGAAATAAACAGAAAACCTAAAAATATAATGTGCTAGGTAAGAAATAGAATGCACTGGGTAAGACATAAATAGAATATGGTAAAAATATAATGTGCTAGGTAAGAAATAGAATGCACTGGGTAAAAAATAAATAGAAAACCTAAAAATCTAATGTGCTAGGTAAGAAATAAATAAATAGAAAACCTAAAAATATAATGTGCTAGGTAAGAAATAGAATGCACTGGGTACGAAATAAATAGAACACCTAAAAATACAATGAGCTAGGTAAGAAATGGAATGCACCGGGTAAGAAATAAATAGAATGTGAAAGATTTTATACACCAGACAAGAAATAAATCATTTCTAGATACAATGTAACTATCTCTCTCTCTCTGGAGGAGACACAGCTCATGTGACCTCTCTGAGCTGCTTTATTCCCGCAGAAGAACACGCGTGGTTGGCTGCGCTTCCAGTCACTCCCCGCAGGCGGCTATATGTGATCGCACAGCAGCAGTAACCGGATAGTTCCCCTGGAAACTGAGCCCTAGCCGAGGAATAGCGCTTCCTTTCCGGCAACATGGAGAGACTAGAGAGGGGGGCAGCGGGCAGGTACTGGACGGAGGATGAGATCCGCGCCCTGATCAGCGTGTGGTCAGAGAGGAGCATTAGGAAGCAGCTGCAGGGCACTCTGAGGAATAAGGGGCTATTCATGTACATAGCTAGGAGGATGCAGCAGATGGGGGTATACAGGGACTGGAAGCAATGCCGGGCAAAGTATAAGAACCTGAAGTATGAGTACAGAGCCATGCACTGCGGCCACAGCACTGGGGACATGAACAAGCTGCGCTTCTATGGCGAGCTGCATGCCATACTGGGGAGCTCAGATGCAGCAGGAGATGAGGCCAGCGGTAATGCAGAACCCGGGGCGTGCTATGTGAACCCGAGCGGTGATGTCACAGCCATGGAGGAAGCAGGTAATAAGCTGTTTCCCCTATTGTAAGCAGGAATCCTGGGCTGAGCCTGTGTGCAGCACTAACAGCACGGTTTGCAGCTGCAACTGACTTATTCAGTGCGAGCGCTAGTAGTGTCGGAATGTGGTACTGCAGACGAATTTATTTTTTTTTGGCACAGCAAAAAAAACCAATAAAATATAATTCTTATTTCTGTGATGGCACTTTTATTTGTGGAGGGTTGAGGAGAACTTTGTTTAGAGCAGGTGAAATATTACTATTGTTTTGCTTAGTTTGGGGAATGTAATCTGAAAAACTCACACAGAGCACATAACATTTCCCTAAGACTCAAGGGGGTATTTATCAAAGCTGGGAGAGATATAAAATTGTGAGCAATAAAGTACTAACCAGTCGGCTTCCAATTTACATTTTGCAGGCTGTGTTTATAAAATGGTTGTTAGGAGCTGATTGGTTGGTAATTTAAATTTTTTCCAAAATTCTATCTCTCTCCCAGCTTTGATTAAATACCCCCCTAAGGGCTCTATTCAGCTACAGTGACGATGTTGCCCCGAATATTATCGGGCAATGTCGTCACAATTTTTTTTTATCAATTATTAAATTTTAAGGCTGCTATTCAGCATTTCTTTATGCAGGGACAGCGGTTGCGTTCTGAGATGGCGTTCTATAAAGATTTAGCACGGTAGAGCGCAATGGCTGATCCCTACAATGCGATACTCTGCGATATGGGAATTAATGGAAAAGATAATTGCGTTATCTTCTCCATTATCCCATTGGTGAATAGTGGAAATAGCGGAAATGCTTAAAAAATGCGGAAGTGCTCCAATTCCATGGCCCATGAGTGATGTAATAAGACGAGATCAGAGTGTAGAGAAATTATAGTGTCTTATTTTTTGTGGGACAAAGCTTCCCAAAAGACAGTGAAGCTTGTATGACTGTAATTTACAACATAATACTCATCAAGAGGGACATCTAAAACTCATAAGGCGAGTGAAAGAGGGTATACATCATTTAGGATCTAAATTTACCTACATTTACCTACCATTTAAAAAAAAGTCTGCTAAGGAGGGTAACTTGAATCGTAAGTGTCTCGCTCATCTCTCATTTGTTTATAAGGATTTATTAACGGAAACTATTTACATACTACTATAAGTGTGTAAAGCGGTTTATGATTGTGCAGCCCTAGGATATAATAAGCGTCCTCTCCTTGTTTCTATGGAAATAATACAATGCCGATGGTCAGAGCGATTACCCTTCGCCCCGTACCATGCAAGATTCCTGGTACACACCTGAAGATTTAAAGAAAGATGGAACAATCACTTGTTCTGTCTTTCATTATTATGCACTGCACTGCATTGTTATCGTGTGATTGCCCGTACTGCACGGCCAGTCACACAACGGCGCTGATGGCACACAGGAGCACGCAATCGCGGGTATACATTAGACGATAGATCATTCTGATCCACCTCAAATCGGTATATATGGGACAATATATCATCTGTGTACTCAGGCTAAGAAAACCACCCACATTGGACAGTGATCTAGATGCCACAATAATATTAGCACAAGTATTGGAATATTTCATATGTGCAATTGCTGAAACGGATCCATTCTATCAACAAGCAAATTAGAGGAATATGAACTATTAAAAATCCAATGTTGGTTACAAAACATGAAATTTTAGAAAATAAACTATAACGCAACCAGTTTCCCCTGCCGTTACTCTGAAGCCTGCATTCATGAAAGCATAGCCTTGGCAACGGCAGCAGCTTAAGCCGGCTAGCCTAGCCCACCATTGGGCTTTTCATGTAGTTCCATTAAATTTCTAATTTCATTATTTCATATAGCCTGAGCTACAGGACGTATAATGTAAAGTGAAATATTTTTCAGCCAGCTCCCTTTGCATCTGTTGCACACATGTCATAATATTAGCACATCCAGTTATTCACTAAAATAAATTATACTTGACATATCATATATATGTTGCATTTTGCTAGGTCTGTTGTTACAGTGAGACCATTGTTCTTCTCTTCCAGCGATGTTAGCTGATCAGAAGCATGGAGGTGCTAATGATCGCCTGGTAATCCCACCTGTGTGTAACGAGGCTGGCAAACACTGGACTGCCAGGGAGACCCGAGCACTTATCAACATCTGGTCTGACAAGAACATCAGAGGGCAGCTGAAAGGAACCGTCAGGAACCAAAGGATATTTGAACACATTGCCCGGCTTCTGCAACAAGCGGGTATAGATAGAGACTGGAGGCAGTGCAGGACAAAGTATAAGAACCTCAAGCACGAGTATGTTGTAGTGAAGAAAGCTCATGAGTCCGGGAACAAGAGTAAAACCATGAAATATTTCAATGAACTGGAGACTATTCTATCCAGCAAACCAGCCGGGCACAGAAAGAATCACACTGATAAACAGTCACACGTGTCATGCATAAGGCCGGCTCCTCCTGAGGTACCTGCAGACGGTCCAGCAGGTGAGTTGTTTTACATTTGACATAAACCTCTTCATGTGATGAGGCTTTATACTTCTTTACTCCCAAGCTATGCCCGCTGTGACATTGCACATTCTAGCTGACAGGTTGTACATGTACTGTATAAACCCCCAAAATGCTTTACACTATGGCCCTCATTCAGAGCCGCTCGTTAGCGGCAGTACGCTCGTTCCGAGCGATGTTTGCACATCTGCGCATGCGTACGCTTTTTAGTACGCATGCGCGAACCAGTCAGTGCGGCCGAAAATCCTTTGTACGCTATATAGCGAGTGCCTGCTATTTTGAGTGACAGTAGGAGGCGTATGTGGGTGGTAACAGGGGAAGGTGCTTGAAAATGGGGAGTGGAGATCCGAACGCAGGCGTGCTTAAAGGTCAAAACGGGCGTTTTATGGGTGTGTATATTTAAAACAGCAGCGTCATTGACCACGTCACTGGGTTATTTTATAGCCAGAACTGCACGCAAATTTGTGGTAGCAAACACCAACCACAAGAATAGCGAGCAGTTCATACGCTGGTCGATGTACTCGATTAATCTAATAAATAGCGGACATGACGTAGGATGCGTGCGGCCAGGGGGCGTTTTTAACAAATAAACGAGCGTATGTTTTGCTCGTTCGTTCAGACTTAGAGGTGTGAACACACTGCAATGTGCGTACGGATCATTTAAATAGCCACCCCTTGATTTTAAACGAACGACCGCAAATAGCGTGCGGCTCTGAATGAGGGCCTATAAACCAAAGTTTGTGATATACAAGCTCAGAAAGAAGATTTGCTTTGAAATGATGAGCAACTGACATCCTGCACCCTTCCCTCTATTATCATGAGTCCCCTTCATCAGCTGGCCTGGGCAAGCCATACTCCTACTTCAGATGGGCATAGTTACAATTCTGTGGTACTTGGCCATCCTTGTGCTTAGTTTTGGATGCCCCCTTTCAATGGCGGAACTAGTGAGTGGTTGGCCCAGGTGCAAGAATATGCTTTGGGCCCTCCTATGCAGTGCCCCCAGTAGTGGTCCCCCCTAGGCAGTGCCCCCAGTAGTGGTCCCCCCTAGGCAGTGCCCCCGGTAGTGGTCCCCCCTATGCAGTGCCCCCGGTAGTGGTCCCCCCAATGCAGTGCCCCTAGTAGTAGCCCCCCAATGCATTGCCCCCAGTAGTGCCCTTCCCCCCTATGCTGTGCCAATGTCAGTTCCCGTACCCCCTTACACACACACAAAAAAAACCCAAATGAAACACAACTTACCTGAATCCCCGCTCCTGCCGCAACAGCCACTGTCCGCTCCTCCCGGCCCGCTCTTCTGCACTATGGGAGAGACGTCCTGACGTCTCTCCCATCACCCTCTGTGGGGGGAGCCGGAAGGTGGCGGTCACAAGTGAGCTCCAGCCAGCTCCTTCAATGGATGCAACAGCTAATGAGTCTGTCTGACTCTCATCGGCTGCTATAACAAACACACCGTCGCTGCTGGTGGCAGTGTGTTTGTTACTGTGTAGTGCTGACCGCTCTCACTGCGTTCTGCACTACACTTGTGGGGCCTGGGGGACACTAGCGGTGGGTGCAGCGGTGGCTATGGGCACCTGCACCACAGTGGGCCCCAGTGCAAGCCACTGGCTGCCCCGCCGCTAGTTCCGCCACTGCCCCCTTTTAATATGGATTGAATTTAGAATCATGCAATTTGCCTGCTCCACACTTATTGTGTAACCTTTCCTTCCCGGGATGCAGGAAAGGACGTTTGGTTAGGGACAGGGACCCAACACGTTTACATATTTTTCATGCTTCATACACTTCTTATGGTCAATTCCAGACCCGGCAAGAAAATCAGTCTTTACAGCCTATTTCATATTGTTTATTACTTCAAATCAGGCCAGACATTTCCCTTCGTGTAACTGAAGTAATTACACCTTTACTGAGCCACTCTGTTGTCTCTCCCCTCCGTCCTTTCCTTTTTCTTTTGTATGGCTTGTAGAAGTCTATCTCTATTGTTCAATAAAGCACAAGTAAAGCATTACGGTGGCCTAGGGCCTGATCCCGAGTTGGACGCAATGCCGATGTTTGCAGAGCTGAGCGATTATTTTTATTGCACTGTGCATGCTCCAAGTTTGGTTACTGACGGCAGACACAGTGAGAACGCATAGTGATTGACAGTCAGTGACCCTTTGCGGGAGGTACCGGGGGGTGGTGAGTCAAGCGCCGGTGTGCAGCCACAGTGTCTGCGGCGTGTCTCAGCCTGTGAGCGCATTTGTGTACACAGTTACAGAGGTTCCGGAAAACTACTTCTGACGCACTTCCTGGGCAACCGTAGATCATCGACTGATCTGCAACCGATGCTGCGTCTGTCTACTCAGCTGCTTGGATTTGCGAAGCCGCCAGTGGGTGTCTCCATACAAATCCCAGCGGCTGCAACATTTTGCATATTTTAACACACGGCTGCGGCAGCAGTAGCGTCCATCTGACTCGGGCCCTTAACACACACATCTCAATAAATAATAAAAGAACAAAGAAATAATCTTTACAGATATGGGCCAAGTGATAGGATCTATTTCTAGGCCATTCAGAAGAAATGAGGCCACTTGTTTAATGTAATGATATATTGGGTATGAAAGCTGCTGGGGCAGTATATTGGATCACTTATTGTCAGCACCATCTGTGAGAATCAGAGACAGTCGACATAATTGTAGATACCGCATGAGGATTCCGGTCCTTATTACGATTGCTTTGGTATTTCAGCTTGCTTGATGCTTCTTCCTGCCATGTGACCCTCCCATAAAACGCCCATAAGACGTACCATCTCCGTGTGTCTGGTTAGCACCGCCCAGGAACTCCCAATATATTTTGGCTACCGTGCATCTCAATAGTTACTGCAACTCTGGGCCTGATTGATTGATGGATGCTTATGCGATCGCAGTTGCGTTTTCCTACGTAAGGCAGCTGCGTAAATATGCTATGGTGTGCAAAGATCACGAGCATAAAGATGTCCACTGTTGCCTTCTTATCTGCATGCGACGACGCATATCTGCATAAGTATCGGTAACATCGACGCACATCGAGTGGCCATCTTGCCCTTATGGCAGGTCTGACCTGCAGCAGACTCGAGTGCTCTCCGCTCTCGCAGGGGGCTCTCATGCTGCATATGCAATCGCAGTGGTTAATTTATGAATGCCTATAAAATGGCATTCTAGCCTACAGATACACCTGCATTTTTCTGACCACCCCCGTTACCACCCCCCAAATGCTGACATGTCACTCACTGTGCGATGTATTCCTTTCTACGTCCATAATCGCAATGCAATCGCAGCACACGGGCAATGTGGCTTATACGCATGCGCGATGGCAAACAATCTCTCAATCTGCGTATGTAATAGGCATTGCGTTCATCTCTGAATTAGGCCCCCTATGCGTACACACTGTGGGAGGCATGCACATCTCATTGCTTATACTAAAGCTAAAAGGGAACTTGATATAAAATTAAATACTTTAACTCTAAGACTCAAGATACAATCCACATATAATGCAGTAAAACATTAATTGCGTACCATAACCGTAAAGAGAAATGCATGAGCTAAAACGTATAATGATGTAACATCTGTGCCAGTTTAGATAAGGACAGCCGTAAAGCATTAGTAGAATTCCATGGTTTCAGGTGTCATACCTGTCATTTCGGACAGGGCAAAAGGAATGGCCGATTGTGAGTACTCACTTCTATGTTGATATTGAACCCCTGATGCTGGAGATCAGGAAACTGATCTCTACAGCCACAGATACTGTTCAACACAAGAAGATGAACAGTGGCATAATTGATCTATATTACAGTGGTTTGGAGGGTGGAGAAGACGCTGCAGTGTTCCGCACTGTAATCCTGTGATTAGTAAGTAGGAGGACCCGAGCATTAGCTCACCACAAACCTTGTAACATTTATACATCCACAAAAATTCAAGAGTGATCCCTCAGCGGACTGAATAATAACAATATATCAAAAACCAACTTGCTTATAGATATCACTGAGATAATCCAAGTATATATATACATACGTTGGTGGTGCTCTTCCTGTTAGTAAATATTCACAACTATACAAATTTAGCAAAAGTGCTAAAAAGAAATTCCTATTCTGGGACACTCGTTGTCTACAGTACTATTTAATGTTGAGTTGTAAAGGTAATATGTATTAAAATGTAATCTTTATTAATTCTATTAAAAGATAGGGATTTACATATCTAGACTCAAATTTTAAAGATGATGAGTCTACCCCCAGAACAAAAATACATTTCAATTTCAAGTGGTGTAACGGTGAATATAATACTCTTATATGAATACACAATTGCATCTAACCACCGAAGAGCATAAAATATACTGTAGTGTGGGGTAATTCCCTTATTTTAAGCATCAATATTCCTCCATATGTCAATTAGTACTCTGTTAGAACCATAGACAATCACAAGGATGATAACAAATTGTACAAGAACCTGGATGTTCTATATAAGTACATACACATGTATTCCAAAAAAGTCACAGTATAGAGATGCATACATCTGCGTTGGTTTTGCAATCTTATAATACTTAACCCATATATCGTGTTAATAATATCCAGAAGTGCTACTACCGTTCTTCACTATGGATCAGGCACTGAATATACTAGAGACACTGGACCTCATTCAGACCCGCTTGCAAACGGGTCGATGTTTAGGCCCTGCGCACGTGCAGCGGCCGCACTGCGCGTGCGCAAGCCCCAGAGCGAGAGAGAAATTCTCACGCTCCAGAGCTCACTACAAAAGGGGCGGCTGTCGATCGACAGCTTGCCCCATTTTTTAGGTGTGGCGGTGTTTTGTAGGCGTGGCGGGGGGGTGGTTTCACAAACTGAGGCATTCCTTAAGGGACACCTGCCGTTTTGTGGGCGGCCGCACTGACATCAGCAGTGATGTCAGTGGGGAGCTTCCTGCTTGATCAGAGCAGGAAGCTCCCTGGGGCTTGCGGTTGCCGAGACCCAACCTTAGGGTCTCGGTGCAAGCCCCGATGGTCGCGATGGTCTTGACCATCGCGACCATCAACCTGGTCGGTCGCTAATGCTGTGGGTGGTAACCCACAGCTTAGCTAGCGACCAGGAGGCCGCACTTCAAAACACAAGCGGCCGCCCACATTCAGAGCGACCGCTCGCATTTTGCGAGCGCCTCTGAATGAGGGCCACTGTCTGTTCACATAATTACTACAGTATCAATTGTAGTTAAGCAAAAATATATTTGACATATATATATAATGCTCCTGAGAGAACACAGTTTATACTACTGTATGTTGCAGATTATGGATGATGAAATCAAACATAGATCCAGACTCCCGTAACAGAGTCATACATAATCAATGGGTTTGTTTTTTAGAAAAGGCACTTAAGCAGGTTATGGTCTATGGGGGTCATTCAGACCCACTCGTGAGCGGCAGTACGCTCGCAAGTGGGTCGATGTTCCCCACTGCGCATGCGCACGACGGAGAGAACTCCGTCGCGCGCATGCGCGAGACCCGGGGAGCGACGGACTTCCCATAGCTCCGGGTCTCGCACCAAAGGGGGCGTGCTGTCGATGTTGATTGACAGCACGCCCCCTTTTGTGGGCGTGCTGGGGGCGTGCCTGCCAGACGGAGGCGTTCCCATGGGAACGCCTACCGCCTGAAGCCGGCCCCACTGACATCACTAGTGATGTCAGTGGGAGTGATTTTGGCTCTGATAGAGCCAAAATCACTCCAGGGCTTGTGGCAGGGAGACCCTACCGCAGGGTCTCCGTCGCAAGTCCGATGGTCGCGATGGCCATCTTTTTGGCCGCTCGCATATGCTGTGGGTGGTCACCCACAGCTATGCGAGCGGCCAGGAGGCCGCTCCATTTTCATGGAGGAGGGCCCTGATTCAGAGCGAGCGCTCTGGTCAGAGCGTCCGGCTCTGAGTCAGGCCCTATGTCCAATTTATTGCACAATGCTGCATTTTAGGAGGTTTTTCTATAATTCACATAAACAAACCACTATTGACTATATCTATATACAATTATATTTCATTAATACATTTAAAAAACAAAACAGAAATGCTCTGTACAGACTGCAGATTGGCGGATATAAACACAGTGGCAGGGCAGTGACATCACAGGAATAAGCTGTACTTTGCTTTATTTTTTCTTCTTGTGCATCTGACTTGCTCAAAGCTACATTCCCAGTTGCTTGGTCCAAGTCCTTCCCGTTATTGCTGCCACAGGGAATACAAGCTGCAACAGCTCCGTCATTTCCAGTACTATAACATTGTAAAACAAATAAAACATTTTTACCACTTTAAATTCACTGTGGGAGGTCTAGTAAAAAAAACTACAATCTTCACGACTTAAACCGGTTGCGCCAGCATTCCAATGTCACTAAGTCCCAGAACATACAATACAGAGTATACACACTATGCAATCTTCCGAACGACGGCACGATATATCATGACGGGGAATTATATCCAGTTGATAATTTCTCCTGTATTATGTGCCATTGTGCGTACACACTACCACATCGTAAAACACATCGCACCATCTGATGTGCAGCACAGCAGATGTACTATGCGGTGACGACAGATCTCTATATGATATGTACGATATATAGTTCCGAACCGTGTTGTGATCTATTGGACGTGTGTACCCAGCTTTACAGGCCCCTCCACAGCTTCACACAGCCCCACGCTTTCAGCTGGGCCTATAACATGGAACAACCGCCTGAGAGGGATTTTTGTCCCACATTACCTTGAAGGGCAGCTTTATGGCCGTGTCCTAGAGATGTAGGAAGTGGCCACGGCTCATTCCCTACTGTTTAATAAGACTGAGGTGGCAGTTCAGGGTCACACAGAACAATGCCTTTTATCTTCATATATACAAAATAACGTTTAGTTGATAAAATTGTAAGGGAGAGGAATGTATCAATTCTTACATTACTTATTTATGGTGGAATCAATTCTAGGCTGATGTATACCTGTCACTGTATAAGTGTTATGTTTCTTTTAACAGGTGACAGATCCAAGGGATCAGATTCAGCCACAGGAAAGCCTCAGCTTGTTAGACACTGGGTGGCCATACCAGGTAAATCACTTTTATCAAGTATTAAAATATAATGCCAAGCAATATATCAAAACTTTTGCACTAGGCCAGAGGTTCCCAAACGCGGTCCTCAAGGCTCCCCAACAGTTCAGGTTTTAGTGATATCCATGGCTGATCACAGGTGACTTAATTAGTACCTCAATCAATTTGATTTAGCCACCTGTGCTCAACCATGGATATCTCTAAAAGCTGAACTGTTGGGGTGCCTTGAGGACCGTGTTTGGGAACCTCTGCGCTAGGCACATGCTGGCATGATATACAGGTAGATTTATACACGTATGTTCTCCAAAATCATAGGCTAATCGGTTCCTGACAAAACAATGAATCCTAGTGTGTGTGCGTCCATGTGATAGGGAATATAGAAGGCATGATTCTTAGTTGGACGTTATTGGGAATGCGGACGGATCTCATAGAATTTAGCATGCACCACAGACCAAAAACAGCGACTGCACATGCTTCAATCCAGGCATACGCACACGGATGGAGATTGCTACAGCGTGCGGATTGATCTATCCATCAGCTGAAAACACTATCAGTGGAATGGGCGTTTCTGGGTGGTGGCCGTGCAAACTGTTCCGTCTCATGGGAGTGTCAGATGGAGATGGGACAACTATTTCTGATGGATCTTTTGCACCCAGCATGGGCAGGTGTCTGTCCCGATACTAATGATGATGGCATGGATGGAAAAACTGGGCGGGTTAGGCTTTCACATGTAGTTGTATGGATTTTCAAGAATAAGGAAAAGCGTCCACCTCACAATCAGGCCGAGATTGTAGCCTCCACTGGGGCAGGGACTGATGTGACTGACTGAATATTCCTTGTACTAGCGCTGCGTCATTTTTGTGCACTATATAAATGACTGTTGGCAACATAATAAGTAATATTACAGAATACATTTTTGAAATATTTTATACCTCACAGATGTTGCTCCAAAATACCCATATCGCAATATGGTAAAGCACCAGTGACAGGATGTACTGAGCCAGGAATTATTGTATACACAATAAGAGGAGTCTGACCTGAGATTTATGTTGATGTTTTATTTTTCAGGTAAATTGACAATGTCCCAAGGAGATGAACTGAAAGTGGAAGCAAAGCAATGTCTTCTTGCAGGTAAGTCGCTCACAAATATTGCTACTCCCAGTGATTAAATAATCTTTCTTCAACATAAAAAGAAATGACCTGCAATATGTAATAATCATAACGTATCAAATTATATTTCATTTAAATGCAGCTCCACCAAGAATGCCCACAATTACCGAAGCAGGAAAACACTGGACGAATGGGGAGATCAAAGCACTGCTAAGAGTTTGGTCTGACGGAAACATCAGAAAGTCGTTGGCAGGAACTGTGAGAAATCGGAAAATATTTGAACATATCGCCAGCTTGCTGCAAAAACTCGGGGTAGACCGAGACTGGAGGCAGTGCAGGACCAAGTACAAGAACCTGAAACATGAGTACATTGTCAGTAAGAAGGCCATGGAGTCTGGCTGCACAAACAGGACCATGAAGTTCTTCAACGTGTTGGATGATATTTTACAAAAGAAGGACTCTGAGCAGCCAACACAACCAGATTCTGTGGATTTAGGATCTTCAGTACCCAGGACACACCTCAGTAATGGTTCACATGTCACAGGTACTGACCATTTACAGTCTTAAGCTGGGTACACACTTAGCGATATTTTGAATAATTTGCCCAATTCAAACAGATTGGAATGTCAAATCGTCCAATGTGTACCCACAATGTTGCGCAGTGCGCACTCCCATGGGGTCATCAGCCGCATCGTCAGGTCGGCCTTACATGCAGCGCAACTGATGACCCCATGCCGCAGGATGCGGCAAGGGCTGACATTTCGGGCGGTCGGGCACCAGATCGTGTAATGTGTACCGGCTGCCCGATATGACAGCCCATTGGCGGGGGAGTCGTCAGTCACATCGCTGGGTACACACATCGTTTAGTGTGTACCCAGCCTAACCTTTCATGTGCCTTATATGTGCTCAGTATGTTATGAGAAAGATATGGTTGTTTCATTTTTTTTATAGCAGATTTATTTTTTAACTTATATGATATTACTTTAATTATTTTTTTGTTAATTTGCATAACTTTATTTTCATGGTTTACAAACTTACTACAGAATTGTGATTCCAGATTTGCTATTAGTACCCATACCCCTTTTTGCTTGTTACGATACTAACATAAGTACACAAACACACTTTGCCCCCTTATAGCTGCCTAATTCGTATATATAGTAAAAATATAACTTTTGTGTCAATAGACACTTCAGAGATAGCATTTGGGAACATAAGTATCGCAAACAAGCGGCATACAGACTGTTTCCATTACAGCATATAAAAAAATAAAAATTTGCGCTTATGGGCTCGATTTACTAACCCAGTGTTTTTCAAAGCTGCCGATGATCGGCAGCTTTGACTGATGGGTTTACTTTAAAGCGGCATCAGAAAAAATTGTAAACCGGGCTAGTTTAGCATTTATTTCTGTTGTCGTTTTAAAACTACCGGTCAAAGCTATAGATCATCGGCGGCTTTGACAAACCTAATCTACCCCTAGGTGTGGCTTCTTATCAAAAGTATTTATCTTAATATTGTTAATAAAGAGGGGACTATTTGACCAGTTGTAGTTGCTTTTCATTAAATGTTAGGTTTATTATTTTGTTTCTATAATAAGTAACTGTATTCTTGGAGCCTTGTCTTACTAACTGTGGAGCAAGCCTGCTGTTCTAGAATTAATGGATTGCCCACATTTTCCCTGTTTGTTTCAGAGTGTTGTACTTGCAGAGTCACCTGTGAGTAATGAAGAAGCTAGAAGTCTGTCTGCAGATAATGCCTATATTGGTGAGAGATGTATTGGAGTGGGGCTTAGTCTCATAGTATGGAGAAGGGGCAGCAGACTGTATCCCTCCACCCACTGTCATAAGGGTATACGTGTAGGATGCCGGCGGCCGCAATACCGACCGCCGGCTTCCCGACTCCTCAATCCCGGCTAGGGTTAAATGACAGGCGTCTAAAATCTAGACTCCTGTCATTACCCCTACACCGGGAGACCGGCACCCGGCATCCCGATCGAAGGGACGCCGTGCGCCGCGAGCAGACAGCCGCGGGGGGGGGGGGAGGGTTAGGTTTAGGGCTCCCAGGGGGGACTTGGGGTTCGGCACCACCCCCGGGAGGGTTAGGGTTAGGCTAGGGGAAGGGGGGGGGGTTAGGGTTAGGCACGCCCGGGGGAGGTTAGGGTTAGGCACCTCCGGGGGACTTAGGTTTAGGCAGCGGGGAAGGGGGGGGGTTAGGTTTAGGCACTTGGGGGGGAGGTTAGGGTTAGGCACCTCTAAGGGAGGGCTAGGGTTAGGGGGGTAGGTTAGGTTAGTTAGTACTTACTTGGGGACGATCGGGATTTCCAGCGCTGTCTGGCTGCCGCTGCCGGGATCTCTTCCTCTGTCGGCCTGACGCTGCCGGGATTCGATCTGCCGGCCTTGCGGCCGGCGGTATTACATACTGATTTCGTCATAAGGGAATGTTACACTGGAGACGTAGCTTTAGGCTATGCTGTGCCACCGTAGTAAGTTGTAGGAGATTTGTCTTCCAGCTTCTTGCCTGCAATCTGTCATGTATTTGTTTTTTTCTGGACCAATAACATTCATTGCTAGTGATACTAGTCCATACATGCACGCTAATGTATTGTAAGATGATTATGACCATTCAATAGGATTTTCATAAGAGCTTTTGGGAAGGGTTAAAGGGATTATTGTGACAAGAAGGAAAACAATGGCACTTTACTAAACGGTGATCTCTGTAATCATATGTGTTTGTTCCACCATAGAAATTAGGTAAAGTTCTGTAACAAGAGTAAGTGTATATTTATATTCCGCTTTACAAGTTATATTCATCCCTTGATATACATTTGACAAATACAAAGGAAAAATAAAACCTTAATAAGTTTAGAGCCTCTGTAAGTGCATATTTCTGAAGCTGAAAAAGTGTAATGATTTCCTATTTGTGCCCCACAGTAACTAGCACATTACAAAGATGTTGTACCTGATCATTAGGTGTGAAGAGGATCTAATAACTAAGGGCCTGATTCAGAGATGGACGCCATTCACACGGCCGCTGCGTCTCTATATGCATCGGCTGTGCCAAATTATGCAAAAGCCCCTGGAGGAGGAAGTCTTATGTAAAACATCGCCCCCTGCTCGCTTCTCTGTCCGCTGCCATTGGTTCAATTGCGTGAACATCGAACATCTGAGTAGCCCTCCCTCGGGTTACTCAGGGTATACAGTGAAATCACGCTGCCTGAGCCAAGGACGCAGCCACTGGCATGTCTAGGAAATGTGGCCAACATGCCACTGTCTGGCCGTCGCTGCCCACACATGCCAGAAACATGTCAGTCACGCTGCGGCTTTTGGGGCACTGTGAGCGGCATCGCAGACCCAGATATGCACGTGCTCAGTGCGGCTCCGGCTCATGTGCAGATCTTAAAACACTGGAGATGCGCAATAACATTGAAGTAACGTACATCTCTGAGTCAGCCCCTAAGAGGTCTTTTTAAACAATTTAATTACAGATTTAAGGAAACAAAGCAAAATGTGTAATTAGATCAGTGATGTATATGTCTATAAAACTAATCAATGTGATTTATCTGTTTGAAAGATAATCTCGCACAATTTCCAGAAGAAAAGACTTCTCAGAAAACGCCAAACATAAAGCAAGAACCTACTTCCAGTGGTAAGATATTTGATTTATCATCTACATTTCATAATGATGTTCAGAGTCTGTGATTTTGCAGCCTATACTCCGGTATTACTACATAGGGGCCCCAAATACAACTGCGATGCCCAATAATAATCCATAAGACATTGATTATGCGATTATCAGACATATTGGTAACAGCTGTCGGAATATGATGTTGGATTATTGCTACCGACCTGTGTTTGCGCTGTCATCTTAGACAGCACTAATGGGCCGCAGCCATGCCTGGAGTCATATGGCTGGATCTTCTCCAGTTTGGCCATCCACAATTAACATTGTTACTCTTGAGCACCATGAGATAGGAATCCAATCGCCCCCTATGTACCCAGTTTTAGAGATGAAAACCATTGATGGAACCATCCAACTTTCACAGATTTAGAGAAACAGTAAAATGGGGAGGTGGTTGATTATGTGCTATAGCGCAGAGAGTATGTTTCTAATATATGCAGCTCTCCATCAATACCTCAATCCAGGGATACGTTTTTTTTTTTATTCAAATTTTTATTGACATTTTTTAACATACATACAAAACAAATACAGAGAATAGAAAGAAAATCAGGATATATAACAATTGAGCAGACGTAGATATGAAAAACAAATATAGCATATGATGGGCATATATATAGTATTGTACATAAAAGTATATCATGGTATAGAAATATCAGGATATACAGTATTGAGTACTCCTTATTTCTCCTTCATCCACTAGGGGACACTGGAGTTCAAGACAGTGGGGTATAGACGGTGGTAGAGCAGAGCCTGGCACTTTAAATAATTCAGAAGTGTGACTGGCTCCTCCCCCTCTATGCCCCATCAGCCCCAGTTTTTAGAATGTGCCCGAGAGAGCCGGTCGCACATCAGGCTGTCTCCAGCCTTTTTCATAGTTTTTAATTTTAATGTTTATTTAACAAGCATTGAGGACAGGCAGGCTGCTTACTGTGGCAGTCTGCCTGCTACGTGGGAGCCGCCGGGAGGGCACCACACGGCTACTGCAGCCTGTGTCCGGTGACCCTGAGGAGGGGGCAATAACAAATTGAGTCATCGGACTCTGCGAGGCCCGCCACTGCTGACACCGGCATGTGTCCGGGTTCCTCGCCGCCCCCTCAGCCCAGCATCCCGGCCGCAGCAGTCCGTGAGTATATCCCACCACTCCTGACTAGCTGGAGTGGTGGGCCAAAAACGCTGGGCTCAGGAACAAGCGGCTATTACAGCCTCTTTCCCCCTGTCAGTAAACTGGCAGTGTCGGAGCTGCTTATGTGACCCGCCGCTGCACTCTGCAGTCAGCGGCCGGGTCTCTACTAGCCACTAATTCCCCCTCCTATTTAATGAGGGGAGGACCGTCTGGCAGTGAGTCACTATAGGTGCCTCTGTGGAGGAATAATTGTAGCCGCACCGGGGCTTGTACCGTAGAAGCTCCGGCGACGGCATTAACGGGGGCACTTAGACACCGCTTCAGCGTGGCTGTCTGTAATCTAGCAGCCGCTCAGCGGCTGTCAATTATCACAGCGCCGGTGCTTACAAAGAACACCGGCGCCAAGTTAATCTCCCACGCGGCTGTTATAGGTGCGCTTAAACAGAGTCAGGCTCTCCCTCCTCTTATAAAGAAGGAGACGCTGCACCGCTGATCATAAAGCGCTGACAGGACATGAGGCGCGCAGTAGTCCTCCCAAAATAAAGATGGGAGGTGTAGCGCCAAATGCCCGCCATTAGCGGGAACGGTAACGAAGTTAGTGCTATTCCTGGTTGTGCGGAGGCGTGGCTTAGGTCCGGCGGCCATTAATACTCCCGGGGAGCAGGTGCCGCAATTGCTTCTAAGCCTCTCGCTTAGTTGGCGCGCAGTACAGCGCAGGTTTACGCTTGGCAGTGCAGAGAGAGGTCTGGGCCCCTGTAGAGGCTACACCCACTGTAACCTTAAATGCAATTCCGCTGCTGCAGCTAGTACAAGGCATGCCTAATGTAATATGACATGCCTACATGGGGAAGTGTGTGTTTATACATGTATGTATGTGCGGGGCCTTACTGCATGTGTGTGCATTTGTGTGTGTATGTGTGTGTGCATGCATGCACACACGCATACACATATATATATATATATATATGTATATATATGTGTATATATGTATATAAAATGTCTGTTATTGCCAGTATTGTCTACTGAATTGATGGCGCAGTGGAATACGCTGTGCTGTGTAGAATCTGTTAAAAAGAAAAAAAAAAAATTTATATATGTATAATCCCCTGTGCATAGCAGTAGCATATATGGGCAGCGGCAGAATCTAGATAGAACCTAGTTTGGTCTCTATAATAGTATACTGCTAGAATAGATTATGCTGATGCATACTGAGTGAATTACAAACCTACGCACGCAGTGTAGCAGTCTTCCTGCTTACTGAGTTACGCAGCGGCAAGGTCCATATAGAACTTGAATGGTGGTCAGATTCCACAATGAATTGTTAGAAGAGAGAGCACTGCAAAACAGTCGGCCCCATAACTATCCTAACTGCTGCCCTACGTCATTGTGATGTTACTGTGTAGAGGATAGTTATAACCATTTTACGATTGTCTATCTCAAAATGGCTGCAGGAGTCTGTTTGATTAAGTTTTAATCAGTACTCCTATTAAAGAGCAGCCCTCTACATATCATGGGACCCGCCGCCACTATTAGAGAGTGAGTGTCTGGGCCCCTGACACTAGCTCAGGGAGGAACATGCCGCAGCCTAATACAGAGGCTGTGTCCGTGTCACTTGCCCTCCGCATGATCTGCCGATTGATCTATGTCTGTGTCAAATAGGCCTGTATACATCAGTATACTGCACTGAGGTCGTCTCTTTGATTCCCACTTTGAAAAAGCGGGTTCAACTGGAGCTTCACTGGCTCACCCAATAAGGCGAGTACACCAGTGACAGAAGGGTCCCAGGATCAAAACCAGTCTGGGACATCACGCTGTTAAAATATCCAGGCCCCTACGCCGTAGCAGAATGACGGCCACTAATAATTGGGAAAACCTGTTTTTTAACCCTAACTGGGGTTATCGCTACAGATATATCCTTCTTTACTTGGGATAATTAAGGCACTCTATGTCTATGTACAGGTGCCTTTCTCAGTATAGGTTCTAGTACTCAAGATTATTGTTTTGTCAATATCTCAATTAAATAAGGCTATAAAGTGGCCCCTAGATACACTTCATATCAGTACATGGGGAATCCAGGTTCTACACCATCCTCAGGACCTAATTGTTTAAATGACAACAGACTGCAGTTACTGCTCCTGTGCCTGAAGGCCTAGGGCCACCCGCCGAATAGGCGGGGTCAGGCCTGGCTTGATTAGATGGGTGAGTATCAAGTAAATCCTTGGACCTGCGGTTCAATTTTGAATCCTTCACGTTGTGATCACTATAACTTTCAAGGGTCACTGGTGGGGATCCATCATCAAATATGTAATATTTCTGTGTGTATCTTTACCGATACAAGGTCTTATTTAAATCCGCCTTTTAACTAATATGCACTTCACCATTATAAGTATGAATGTACTGATACACTAACAGACCGTATTTAGGGTATATGTATAATCTCTATATGTATACACATCCCTAATGTAACAAGCTCAGGTTTAGAGTCCTGTTGTACAAGCTTCTTGTCTCCACTAACATTTTGCTAGTTTTCTACAGTATTTCCTAAGACAACATCGCCAGACTGAAGTCCGTGCTGTAGAGCATTGCTTTTAGCCCACTGAACTACTCTCTATACCTGACGTGACGGATTGCTGTGAGAGGGAAAAGGTCAGTGACATTCTACATAGCGTCTAGAGGGCTTCTGGTTACTCACAGGTAAGCGGTACCTCACTAATTCCTCGGAAGAGGCTACTATTTCATGCAACCTGGCATTACAAGTCTCCCGTCCGCACCCTAGCTGCAGTCCTAGCAGCCATCCGCTCTCATGATCAGTTGGCTCTACTACACTTTAGAGCTTTCCTGGCGTGTGGGTGCATAGTTCCAACATTGAGAGTGCTCGCTTCAGCAGCACATATTCTAAAAATTGGAACGATACAGAGAAGATTTGCATAGCCCCTGCGCAAGGATGACACGCATTTTCGTGAAGCATTCCATACTTAATTGTCACTTTATTCTACTAGAATTTGTTGGAGTTATAAAGGACTGTAGCACTTCTATGGACTAAGGCACTTCTTTACATTAAAGTGTGCGGTCATTCTGTTCTGCATTGGGAGCCCGATTCCTGTTCAGTATCTTTGAATATTTTCATCACACTGACAGGTACCTGATGGGTACCTTTATGGTTGTCCTAGTTCTCTAGCCTTGCTGTATGGGATGCTTCTATATATATATTGGTAGCTCTCCCTGGGTGGCTGTTGCATCCGTGTTTTTTAACTGCCTGGGTATCCGGGTTGTTTATCATACTATGTTCGGGCCAGCAGTTTGTACTGACTACGCACTTCCATCATGAGGGACGTTGTCTGTTGTTTGGGGTCGTTGCTGTGGTTTTCTTTTCAGGCCGGCACAGGGCGTGTGCCGTATAGTCCCCGCCTGAGGCGCCCCATACACGAGTTTGAGACCCACCCCAAGCGGTAGTGACCTCCCTATAGGCAGGCAACTGATGAGCTGCCAGACACTCTGCCAGTGGTCTGGTATGGGGATTTATTATTGCAGGGTTTCCGTTGCTGTTTGATCTCCCTGTTTCAGAGTGGTGGTACTGCTGTCTGACTCTCTGAAAGAATTGAGACCACAATTCCTTTCAAAACCGCCTCTGCCTCATACCCCGTGGGATCTCTATTTGTTGGAGACTTCCTTGTAGTAGTTGGGCCTCGAGAATGGTCCAGGGCGACTGTTCGGTCTTCACTTTTTCCTCCCTGTATACTCTTGTTAGGAGTCTGTGGACAGGATCAGCTCTGTATCTGTAAATTGGTATTCTTATACGTATATCTATATGTATTCTGTCCAGCACTGCTGGAGGTCTGCTGTCGGCGACTTATACAGCTTCCTATGTTCGACTATGGTTCGGACTTGGTCTGTTTTCAGCTGGGTTTATGCTGCTTTTGATGTTTTCATCTGCGGGTGTTCTTTCGCTAGCTGTTGTTCCATTCGAATTACGCTGTAAGTTGTGGAATTTCTGTGGTTGTTTAGCAGGGAGTTTTGATTGTCTCTTCTGCTCTGCGACACTTGATCCTCAGCTCTTGCCTTTCCATTGAGCCTACGGTTCTTGGCGATCCTGGTTTTCGGTTTTGCCAAAGGGTCTGCAAGTTCTCCGCGCTTCCCACCCGGGAGGTTGGCTTTGGGACGTCCCCACTGTCTTGAACTCCAGTGTCCCCTAGTGGATGAAGGAGAAAACAGGATTTTGGTACTTACCGATAAATCCCTTTCTCCGATTCCACAGGGGACACTGGACGCCCGCCCAGCGCTGCGTACCTGCCGTGTTTTTTTAGTTCCTTATATGGTTGTGTGACTGCATGTGTTCCCTGCAGTGGGTTCCTCGGTTCTCCTTCAGTCGGTATTGTTCCGTTCTGTGTTCATCTCCTTCTCCTCATTTTCCTATTGTCCTCCGTCTCCTCTCGGGCTCAGTTCTTAAACTGGGCCTGATGGGGCATAGAGGGGGAGGAGCCAGTCACACTTCTGAATTATTTAAAGTGCCAGGCTCTGCTCTACCACCATCTATACCCCACTGTCTTGAACTCCAGTGTCCCCTGTGGAATCGGAGAAAGGGATTTATCGGTAAGTACCAAAATCCTGTTTTTTAAATTGAGTAAGTTTTATTGAAATTTACATAATACAAACATCCAATAAAAACAATAACACTAGCATAATACAATGCAAATAAATCAACAAAACACATATGTATAGACACAAAATAATGTGATATACAATTAGGCAATACATATATCCCTAAGTTATCATTGTACTACTAAATAGCTACCTATCTGTATAGAGAGTACACATATTATAGAACTATTATCATCTTTGCACAGCTCAGTCCCAACACAGAAACATACTAGCAATATATCTCAATTAGGACATCTATTCCACAATAATATTATACCTATCACACGGTGATCAAATCCACCTTATACTATTGAATAACCATGCAATATTAACAAAAAGAGGAGAAAATGAAAATGAAAGAGAGAACAGAAGCTTCTCCCGTGCCTGCACCTATACCATACACCAATAAACAACAGTTAAACATTACATATCGGGGAGAGCGTATCTGGACCCATTCCATCTACTCCAAATGCGGTCAAATTTAAACTCTGCCTTTTGAGTTAGATAAAGGTATTTCTCCTGTCGGACAGTGGTTCGGACCAATGCAAGCCATGCACAGAAGTCCGGACCCTGAGAGGCCAACCAGGTGCGAGAAATATTAACCTTAGCCAAAGTACACATATTAATGATAAACTGCCTAGCATACTTATCAAGAATGGTATCCTCTACGACACCCAGACACCATACTATCGGGGTAAGAAGAGGGCCATTAATCCCAGTGGTGGAAAGAACATGTATAACTTTTCCCCAAAATGTCTGAACTGTGGGGCAATCCCAGAGGGTATGCAGAAGGGAAGCCGGGTGACCTAATCCCGACAGCCGGCTTCCCGACTGCTTAATCCCGGCAAGAGTTAAATGACACAGGCGTCTAAATCTAGGTTAGGTTTATTGTTCCCGGGGGGTTTTAGGATTAGACACCCCCCCGGGAGGTTAGAGTTAGGCTAGGGGGAGGGAGGGTCAGGGTTAGGCACCCTCAGGGGGGACTTAGGTTTAGGCGGTGGGGAAGGGAGGGTTAGGTTTAGGCACTTAGAGGGGGGATTAGGGTTAGGCACTGGGGGGGAAGGTTAGGGTTAGGCACCCATAAGGGAGGATTAGGGTTAGGGGGTAGAATAGGTTAGTGAATACTTACCTGGGGACAGTCGGGATTTTCATCCTTGTCGGGCTGCCGCTGTCGGGATTTGAACCACCGGGCATGGGTCCGGCGGGTAAATCATACCGATTCCTCCCAGAGTAAGGGCCAAAAATTACCAACAGCCATCTGACACTTTGGGCAATGGAAATGCGGGGAATACTCAAAGCCATATCCCAGTCAGGAGCCAATTGTCTGGCGTCAGGTACCCTATGGTCCAACCATGCCGCAGCCTCACGTGGGGAGACAAAGAATTTGGATTCTCCATCTACTATAACTCTCAATTTAGATGGGAACAACATGGCGTACTGTATATTCAAATCACAGTCGTCTTTTGATGGGAATGAATTTAGCCCTATCCCTCTGAACTTCAGCAGCTGAAATCCGGAAATGCCGACACTGTCACACCATTACATTCCAGTGTGCCCCTCACCCTAGCCAATCGGAGCACAGAGTCCCGATCAAAATAATGCAAGAATTTTGCTATGAAGGTGCGTGGAGGGACCCCAGAAGACAACGTTCTAGCAGGAACTAGGTGAGCCCTTTCCACCGCGAATTGAGCTGAGAATGAGTCGCGGCCATATTTATCCACAAGCCATTTTTCCAAGAAGGCCTCAGGAGACGACCCCTCCTCCCTTTCCGGCAAGCCAACAAAAGCGAATGTTGTTTCGTCTCAGACGACCCTCTATGTCAGCAATTTTGTTCTACATTGTAGAAATCTGGGAGGTCAATGCGGATACATGTTTTCAAAGGCGCATGGGAATCCTCCAGTGTAAAAATGCGAGTTTCAGTTTCCCCAACCCTCTCACGGACCCGTTGCAGATCTTGACGTAGAAAGGATAAGTCGGCCTGTACTTTCCCTATTTTGTCAGATAACCTCTGTTCACTGGAGTTGACAGCCTCCAGAAGCTGTTGTAGGGTGACCTCTGTTGGAGATGTGGAGGAAGAGGTGTGAGACTGGGGATCCAGTCCAGGCATCTGAGTAGCCTGAACGGGTGAGGGGGGATCTTGGGAGTCCTCACTTGGGGGTGGCTGAGGAGTGGAGGATCTTGAAAAATGTTCCAACCTGGCTGCTGCTGCAGCAGCATTTCCGGAATTGAGTACTCCTTATTATATATATATATATATATATATATATATATATATATATATATATATATATATAAAATAAGCAGTACTCAATTCCGTGTGTGTATGTATATGTGTGTGTGTGTGTGTGTGTGTGTGTATATAAATATATATATATATATATATATATATATATACACACACACACACACACAGAGTCAGGTCCATAAATATTGGGACATTGACAGAATTTTCATATTTTGTCCTCTATTCACCACCACAATGGCTTTCAAATGAAACAACCAAGATGTGATTTAACTGCAGACTTTCAGATTTAATTTGAGGGTAATTACATCCAAATCAGGTGAACGGTGTAGGAATTACAACGGTTTCTATATGTGCCTCCCACTTTTTAAGGGGCCAAAAGTAATGGGACAAACTAAACAATCCTAAATCTAACTTTCACTTTTTAATACTTTGTTGCAAATCCTTTGCAGGCAATTACAGCCTGAAGTCTGGAACGCATAGACATCACCAGATGCTGGGTTTCATCCCTGGTGATGCTCTGCCAGGCCTCTACTGCAAATGTCTTCAGTTCCTGCTTGTTCTTGGGGCATTTTCCCTTCAGTTTTGTCTTCATCAAGTGAAATGCATGCTCAATCGGATTCAGGTCAGGGGATTGACTTGGCCATTGCATAACATTCCACTTTTTGGCCTTAAAAAACTCTTTGGTTGCTTTTGCAGTATGCTTCGGGTCATTGTCCATCTGCACTGTGAAGCGCCGTCCAATGAGTTCTGAAGCATTTGACTGAATATGAGCATATAATATTGCCCGAAACACTTCAGAATTCATTCTGCTGCTTTTGTCAGCAGCCACATCATCAATAAATACAAGGGAACCAGTTCCATTGGCAGCCATACATGCCTGCGCCATGACACTACCACCACCATGCTTCACTGATGAGGTGGTATGTTTTGGATCATGAGCAGTTCCTTTCATTCTCTTCTCTTCCCATCACTCTGGTACAAGTTGATCTTTGTCTCATCTGTCAATAGGATGTTGTTCCAGAACTGTAATGGCTTTTTTAGATGTTGTTTGGCAAACTCTAATCTGGTTTTGTGGCTCACCAATGGTTTGCATCTTGTGGTGAACCCTCTATATTCACTCTTGTGAAGTCTTCTCTTGATTGTTGACTTTGACAAATATACACCTACCTCCTGGAGAGTGTTCTTGATTTGGCCAACTGTTGTGAAGGGGTTTTTCTTCACCAGGGAAATAATTATTTTGTCATCCACCACAGTTGTTTTCCGTGGTCTTCCGGGTCTTCTGGTGTTGCTAAGCTCTCCGGTGCGTTCTTACTTTTTAAGTTGTTCCAAACAGTTGATTTGGCCACACCTAATGTTTTTGCTATCTCTCTGATGGGTTTGTTTTGATTTTTCAGCCTAATGATGGCTTGCTTCACTGATAGTGACAGCTCTTTGGATCTCATAAAGGGGCCCATTTATCAAAGGGCATTTGAGGTAAATTCCCCGAAAACACCTGTTTTTGGGTGTTTACGTCAAATACTTAGTATCCCCCGAATGTATGAAGGAGGGACCGCAGCAGGTATCTCCGATACCTGCTGCGATCCCTCCATATCCGCCGGCAGCCGCCTCCCCCATAGGTTTCTATGGGGGATGCGATGCTGCCAAATGTATCAATATCAGGAATGCGAAGCATTCCCGATATTGGCCCCAGCAGCTAACGCTATCTAAAGATAGCGTTAGCCGCTGTTTCGTATGGGCACTTACCGCATATCAGCCGGCGGAGGGATCTGCCAGATCCCTCTGCCGGCAATGGGTGGCGCTCATGTGCAGTCCGCGGGACTGCGCATGCGCAGAAGCCCCGACTGCCCTCCAGAGACATCGCAGGGACGGGCTCTTTTCGGAGCCCGTCTCCCTGCATGTCCCGGATAATACATCCGGCAGATAGGATCGCATTTTGCAATGCGATCAGGGGCGGTACTGCATGCCCTGATCGCATTGCAAAATGCGATCATTAATAAATGGGCCCCATTGAGAGTTGACAGCAACTGATTCCAAATGCAAATGTCACACCTAGAATCAACTCCAGACCTTTTACCTGCTTAATTGATAATGAAATAACGAGGGAATAGCCCACACCTGTCCATGAAATAGCTTTTGAGTTGATAGTCCCATTACTTTTGGCCCCTTAAAAAGTGGGAGGCACATATTGAAACTGTTGTAATTCCTACACCGTTCACCCGATTTGGATGTAATACCCTCAAATTAATCTGAAAGTCTGCAGTTAAAGCACATCTAGTTTGTTTCATTTCAAAACCATTGTGGTGGTGAATAGAGGCGAAAATCTGAAAATTCTGTCAATGTCCCAATATTTATGGACCTGGCTATGTGTGTGTGTGTGTGTGTGTATATATGTATATATAGAGAGAGAGAGAGAGAGAGACTGAGAGAGAGAGACTGAGAGAGAGAGAGAGAGACTGAGACTCGAATGTTCCTGAGATGGGGTTATGCCTCATTTATGTCAATGTCATTCTCTCCCCCCCCCCCCATTGACAGCTCACTGGGGCTTGCGGCAGACGAGACCCTACCACAAGGGTCTCGTCGCAAGCCCCGATGGTTGCGATGGTCTTGACCATCTCGACCATCAACCTGGCCGCTCGCTAAAGCTGTGGGTGGTCACCCACAGCCTAGCGAGCGGCCAGGAGGCTGGGCCGGAAAATAGATGCGGCTGCCCTCATTCAGAGCGAGCGCTCGCATTTTGCGAGCGCCTCTGAATGAGGTCCTAAGTCCAGAGGACTCCCGACCATCCAAGGACATACAGTATAGTATACAGCGAAAAATTCTTAACTAAATTCAGTAGCTTCAATCCAAATGGACTGATCTTCAGGTAAATTAGATCAGAGTCTTGGTACTCAAGAGCTAAAAGGGTATTAAACTCAGAAGTGGGCACCACCAAAGAAAAGGATAAATCCAGATATTGTTCCTCCATAGAAGGCGTGCAGACAGCTGCTACAGAACACTGAAGTCCATCCATCATGTTATCAAAATTATTAAGAAACCTCTGAGTAGAGGTATTAACAATTTCCAGCAGGAATAATAACAGGATTATAGGTGCAATTAATGGTGCGTGGTATAAAGGATTAATGAAATACCAAGCCGGAAGTTAACCAGCTGCAAAATGGCGGCGGCTAGCACACCACCAGAGCACACCCTCAGATAAACAGGAGGCAGCAGCTGTAGAGAAGAGCACCAGACAAGATGACCGCTGGATCAGAAAACAGCGGAGCACCACAGCCACAGCATCAGCGATGATAACCAAGCAGAGAGAGTCCAATACGCGGGATCAGAAGCACAGAGCAGCAGGAGGATCCGCACAACAGTTGAGGAGAATCACTGCAAAAAGATAGCGGCTATCAGCAACCAGCACTCCCCGGGCACCACAACAGACGTATGGGATCCGGAGAGGAGATGGACGCCAGGGATCGGCAGCAGGGTCTCAAAGGATGCGGCCGATGGAGACCTCAGGTAAGTACAACACACGATACAGCCTCCAGAGCTGGAATCATGGACAGCGCATGCTGCAAGCAGAGAGCCCGGCCTCCAAAAACACTGGGGATATATCACCATAGGTACCCAGCAGGATTCCACCTTCAAGCCCCCAGCATGCAGTAGCCCACCACAGCTGTTCGCTTGGAAAGGAATAAGCCGTAAATAACAGGATTTTTAACAGGATATAGGCAGGAGAGCCGGCCACATGCACCTTTCTCCTAGCTACTCCAGGCCACACCGAGGAATACATTTTAGAATAATATGTAGTCTCTTATGTTTTAATTTGAATTTGTCTAAGTCAATGAGCTTGCTAGACTTATCATATTATGTGGTATATGCTATACATCATGCATTGTAATACCACAAGGTGGCACCCAAGGGTGTTTTTGAGTGGCACCTGCGGGGTCAGTCCCTCCCCTGTACCGTCAAACCTGAGTAACCATAGGGCTGCTCTAATGGCCGATGTCCTATCAGTGGTGCAACTATTTGCGCACAGCGGCAGGTTTTGAGCTGCAGCCGGTGGGGGGTCTCTGTAGGAAGACCATCGGCTGCGGCATTAGCATAAATTTCCAGTAGCCGCTACTGCAACTCCATCCACCTCTGAATCAGGCCCATTGTCTTGCAGTGAGCACATTACATATGCTAACTGATTTATTATTATTAAGTTATTTATATAGTGCAACATTTTCTGCAATGCTTTATTTTATTCATTTACATCAGTCACTGCCCCAGTAACCGTACAATCTATATTACCTGCTACATGTACACAAGCATATACAGTACACTAGGGTTCATTTTTTTGTAAGAAGCCAATTAACCTACCAGAAAGTTTTTGGTTGCGGCGGGAAAGCACAGAACTTGGAGGAAACCCATTCAAACATGGGGAGAACATACAAGCTCCACACAAATAGTTCCTTAATAAACTGTGTTGGTTTCCTCTGCAGGGCCATAACTATGGATGTGCAATCTGTGCCGTCACGCAGGGCACTGGGGCGGCACCGTCACTGCTCCACAGCACCTGCATGTGGCTTGCAAAGTGCCTGAAACAGCAGCCAGTAGCGCTACAGCAGAGCCACCCAGAGCGTCCATGGGAGATTCAGTGCAGGCATACTGCAGTCTGTAGAGCAGTGCTCCACTTCCCAGATCAGACTGCCCCACTCCTTAGGCATGACCTATTGATGTCACAGGTTAGGGGGCGGGGCGGCACAGGGCACACTGCTGCCCAATTACAGTGCTGTACCTCTGGGTGATCCGGTTTCCTCCCACACTCCCAAAAACTTTCTTAACGTTAGTTTGTACGTGGTCGAGAAATTAGATTGTAAGCTACAATGGGCAGGGACTGATATTAATGATTCTTTGTAAAGTGCTGTGTAATATGCAAATGCTATATAAATCTAGGGTAATTAATAAATATAATACAAATGAAATGGCTTATTAATAATTGCACATGTTGTTATCTATAGACCACGCTACTGACTCTGAGAGAGTGGAGCAGCCCTTGTCTTCCAGAGCAAGCGTGACCATGACCATTGTAAAAGAAGAAACGTCACATGTCGGTAAGTGGCTTTTACACAGACATAGATTCCAGGCCAGTGACCATTACCAAGCAGAATGCCTAGTGGCACAATATTAGCATTACGCTACGATGTGTCGCAGGGGTACTGAAGCCTTGACATTGATATCATGTGACAGGAACTCTCTGCATTTGTAACATAAGAAGGAAGTATGCTCCCTGATTTAATAACATTTTTACAATAAATGTAACAAAAGAGGAACTATTATAGCTGTAGTAGAGCCGCACCTGATATGACAGAAGGACATATTTGTTTTACATGACACATAATGTATATGTACAAAAAAGAAGTTAAGCAGGTGCCAAGGTGACGCATCCTAACCTGTAGCCAGGGAGGTCTACTGAGGTCTACTGTCTCCCAAAGAAACACCAAGGTGATTAAGGGAAGGAATTGGTAGTTCCCTGAAGCTGACCAAGATGACATTAAACCCTTGATGTAAGCCAGATTGTGTCAATTGACACAAGAAGTTGAATTCCTTACACACTTTGGGCTGGAGTCTGAGTTGGACACAACACTTCCGTGTACGTTATTTTTGCCGCAGTCGCCTCTGTGGCTTTATGCTAATGCTGCTACAAAACCCTTCCCTGGTGTACATCCATGGGCCCAAATGTGCAAGGACTGGGACTCCCACTTTGAGTGTCTCCACAGCAATCGCGCTTGGTGCGCCTTTAGTTGCACCATAGGACTCACTGTTGAAATCTGCACCAGCCCATTGGCAGTTGCAGATTATCCGTCTGCGTATGGCCGCCCATGTGACCAATTCTGTGTCTCTGTATTCAACCACTATCGGCAACGCACTCGCAACATCTCAGAGTGTTTGATTGGGAACTCCCCTGCTATCTCCCAGGCACTGGCCAGGAACGCACACACATTTCCATTACACTTCTGCTAGCGTGCATGTAAATCTGTACTGTAACTCTGCACAAGCAAAAACGGGATGCATGAGCAGATGACAAACACTGCTCCACTGCGTCCGACATCGCCGCTGCGTCCCACTTAGAATCGGGCCCTCTGTGTGAGCTTTGCAAAGTATGAAAATGTCCATAAAGTGAATAAGTGATTTATTCTTTGATCAATACTAAAGAAACTGAACTAATGTGCCAGAGGAATTCAAACTGTGGGGGAGATGTATCAATCTTTGGAGAGAGCTAAAGTACCAACCAATCAGCTTCTGTCATTTCTCTTTCATCCACTAGGGGACACTGGAGCTACGACACTGGGCTATAGACGTGGGTTGCGAAGAGCCTGGCACTTCAAAAAATTGTGAAGATGTGACTGGCTCCTCCCCTTCTATGACCCAGTTTTTAAAATGTGCCTAAGATAAGCCAGAGCACTTTGGTCTGAGGGTCTCCTTCAGACCCGCTCGCGAGCGCAGGACGCTCGCAAGCGGGTCGATGGTACCCAAATGCGCATGCGCACGACGGAGGGAGCTCCGTCGTGCACAAGCGCGAGACCCGGATAGCGACAGCCAAGATGTCGCTCCAGGTCTCGCACCAAAGGGGGCGTGCTGTCGATGGTGAGTGACAACACGCCCCCTTTGGTGGACGTGCCGAGGGCGTGGCTGCCAGACGGAGGCGTTCCCATGGGAACGCCTACCGTCTGGGGCCGGCCCCACTGACATCACTAGTGATGTCAGTGGGAGTGATTTTGGCTCCGATAGATCCAAAATCACTCCAGGGCTTGCGGCAGCGAGACCCTACCGCAGGGTCTCGTCGCAAGCCCGATGGTCGCGATGGTCTTGACCATGGCGACCATCATTATGGACGCTCTCATAAGCTGTGGGTGGTAACCCACAGCTATGCGAGCGTCCAAAAGGCCGCTCCAAATTTAAATAGGACGGCCCTGATTCAGAGCGAGCGCTCTGGTCAGAGCGTCCGGCTCTGAATCAGGGCCTGTGTTCCAGCCCTATTGGATTTTATTTTACACTTTTATTTACTTTTTATCATGTTTTGTGAGTACAGGCAGGCTGCTTTCTGCAACAGCCGCTGGGGAGGGCACCCCCAGGGCTACTGTTGCCAGTGTCCGGTGCCCTGTTAAGGAATTAACTAAGACCTCGGCAGATGTTTTGAGCTGGTGCCGGTCCTCACTCTCCTTCAGGCCAGCACGCCAGCCGCAGCAGACTTCGTGAGTATACACACCGCTCCTGATTAGCAGACAGCCCCACACATAACCGCTCAGCACAGAGTGGTCCCGGCTGCGGACCCGGGGCGGAGCTTAGGCGGGCAGACATTATATGGCGCCGCCTTTCTCCCTCTTCTGTTGGCACGCTCAGCACAGACTGACACCATTTTTCCGCATGTACCGTATAGGAGGACGCTGTTTTGCTGCAGTCACTGGGGAGCCAGTCCAAAAGTATGGGTTTGTAATCCCCATAAGGTGGGAGCTTGTTGTGACCTGCTTCTCTCCTTCTATTCCTGTCTCCCCCCTATCTGTCCTGTGCTTAGGCAGGTGGTGTGTATGTGTGTGTCAGGCTTGCAAGAATGGCAGCTAAAGCAGCAGAGAAAACTTCACAAAAAATATTTGCTTGCTCTAAATGCAAGAAAAAGTTTACACATGCACGCTCAGAAGGTACCCTCTATATGTGATGTGTGTGATACCTCTATTGCTCCGCAGAGTGTAAATACGCTCCCATCCTGGATGCAATCTTTTACTAGTGTTATGGCGGATTTAACTTCAGAGTTAGCCGCCTCCAGAATGGAAAGGGAAGCTGCTCAGGAAGGTCCAAGTACTTTCCACCCCCCTTTTGCAACCAGTGAATGGGCACAGGGTTTATTCCGTTCAGTAGACCATTTGGAACAGATGAGTTCTTCTTCCAGACCGTCAAATGTCGGAAACAGCCGACAGTCTAGGAAAACTGACCCTACCTGCAGTTCTCCAGTCAGAGGAAGAATCGTATGGAAATTATACTTCACAGGAGAAGGAGGAAGGCGAGACGTTTGAGGAATCGGATACGGAAGTCTTCTCTCATGAACCAGATCCTCCGTCGCAAGTGGTGGAGGCTTTGATCCTTGCAGTTCATGAGGTCCTTCAGGTGTCCGATACAGATGTTCAGGAATCAGTGGATGCAGACTTGTTCGGTAAGAAACATAAATTGACGGTTACCTTTCCAGTTTCCCTTTAAATTAGACGAACAGATGACGGCTGCCTGGAAACATCCAGATCAGAAGTTTCAACTTCTGTGTCGTTTTCTGTCTCTGTATCCCTTTCCTCTTGATAATCGGAGTAGATGGGGAAACTCCTCCACAGGTGGACTCTTCGGTCTCTCGCCTCTTTAAGAAGACTACCCTTCCGGTTCCTGGTGCTACGACCTTGAAGGAAGGATGAGATCGCAAAATAGAGGTCACTCTTCAGACCATCTATGTGGCTTCAGAGGCTCTAATTAGACCGACCCATGTTGGCTCTTGGGTCAACAAGGCGGTAGAAAGATGGGCTGAGCAACTAGCGGAGGGTCTACGATCTAATACTCCTAGATCAGAGCTCATCACCCTATCGGAACATATCAAGGAATCTGCTGCATACCTGGGTGAAGCTTTGCGTGATATAGGCTAGGAAGGCTCTAGGATTTTGGCCTCTGCAGTTGCTGCTCGTTGAGCCCTGTGGTTACGCTCTTGGTAAGAGGATGCAGAATCAAAACGTGCGGTTGAGAAACTTCCATTCACAGGTGATATTCTATTTGGTCCGGAACTAGACAAATGGATCTCTAGCCACGGGCAGAAAAACCACCTTTTTGCATTCCTCAGCTCCCTCTCCACGCCGTTCTTTTAAAAGGCCTACTTTTCTTTCCTTTCGCTCTTCTGCAAAATTCCAAGGCAGACAGGGGTGCTTCATCCGCTACCAGAGGAGGTCGTGCTAGAGAACACCAGGCTGCCAGCTCCTGTCACCCCAATCCAAAGCCTGCCGACAAGCCGGCCACATGACTGGCTCCTGTCCCACCTGGGGAACCCCAAGGAAGTTGCTCGTCTTCTGCGGTTTGCGGAGATCTGGACCAAGACATGTTCGGATTCCTGGGTTAGCAGTTTGGTCAGGCAGGGCTACAAGATCAACTTTGCCTTTTCTCCTCCAGTTTGGTTTTTCACCACGGGATTTCCTGTCGATCTGAGGAAGCGACAGGTCCTTCAGCAGGCAATTGACAGACTTTTGGCTTCAGAAGTCCTGGTTCCAGTTCCATCAGGGTTTCTATTCAAGTTTTTTTGTAGTTCCCAAGCCAGACGATTGGGTCCGATCCATCTTAAATCTCAAATCTTTAAATCTTTATCTGTCATATCACAGATTCAAGATGGAATCCCTCTATTCAGTGATAGCAGGATTGGAAGAGGTGGAACATCTGGTCTTTTTGGACATCAAGGATGTGTATCTTCAAATCCCTATTTGGAAACCGTATCAAGCATTTCTTCGCTTTGAGGTTCTGGATTCCCCTTACCAGTTTCAGGCCCTGCCGTTTGGCCTATCATCAACTCCCAGGGTCTTCACCAAGGTAATTGCGGTGATGATTGCCAATCTTTGTTAACCGGGAGTGAACATTATTCCATACTGGAATAACCTTCTAATCAAAGCATCGTCGAGAGAAAGTATATTGGAACATGTAGCTTTGATGCACCAGTTCCTAATTCAACACGGCTGGATCATCAATTTCCAGAAGTCCCAGTTGATTTCATCTCAACGGATTCAGTTTCTGAGGATGGTTCTGGACACTGTGTTACTGCAAATCTTACTTCCTCTGGACAAGGCAAGGGCTATCCAGGAATTGGTAAATTTAGTCCTCAAGTCCAAACGTGTTTCAGTCCACAATGCATCAGGCTCCTAGGAATGATGGTGGTGTCCTTCGAGACCATACAGTTCGGCAGGTTTCACTCCAGGATGTTCCAGTTGGACCTTCTGTCCCAATGGTCTGGATCTCATCTGCAGATGCATCATCTGGTGATATTGTCTCCGCAATCTCGGATCACCCTGCCTTGTTGGCTCCGGACGTATCACCTACTGGCGGGACGTCGATTTGGCCTTTGAGACTGGATTCTACTGACCACGGATGCCAGCCTCCGTGGTAGGGGAGCGGTGACCTTGAACAACCAATTCCAGGAACGTTGGACACGCCAGGAGTCTCTCTTGTCAATAAATGTCCTAGAACTGCGAGCAGTGTATTATGCTCTGCTTGCAGTGGCTCCTCTATTATGGGGACATACATCAATCGCCAAGGGGGAACTCGCAGCTGCATGGCCATGCAAGAGACAAGACACATTTTAAAATGGGCAGAAAGGAATGTCCCAGCAGTCTTCATTCCGGGAGTGGACAACGGGGAAGCAGATTATCTCAGCCGGCAGGATCTTCATGAGGGAGAATGGGCTCTTCATCCCGACATCTTCCAGCGTCTGGTGTTCCGCTGGGAAGTACCACAGATAGATCTCATGGCCTCCAGAAACAATCACCAATTACTCCTGTATTGCTCCAGGATGAGGGATCCAAAAGCTGTAGGAGCAGATGCTATGTCTCTGCCCTGGCAATACGATGTGGTGTACCTGTTTCCACAGTTCCCTCTGATTCCACGGGTGCTCAAGCGCAAATCTGTCATTACCATCCTGGTGACACCGGATTGGCCTCACCGAGCTTGCTACTCTGATCTTTCTCCCTCTTGGTAGATGACCCTTGACCTCTTCCACTTTGATCAGATCTTCTGCAGCAGGGCCCTGACTTAAGTCGTCTTCGTTTGACGGCGCGGCTGTTGAAACCGCCATTTTAGGAAATAGGGGCATACCGAGGAAGGTGATTTCTACCATGCTTTGGGCTCGTAAGCCAGTCACTTCGGCCCATTACCATAGAATTTGGAAATCTTATGTGTCCTGGTGTGAGTTGCGTGGTTCCTCCGCTTCCTCTTTCCATTTACCTCGCATTCTTCTTTTTCTACAAAGAGGCCTGGAGGCTGGGCTTCGGTTGGGTTCTCTTAAGGTGCAGGTCTCAGCTTTGTCAGTTTTCTTTCAGCGTCGTCTGGCGCTGATTCCTGAGATTCAGACTTTTCTTCAAGGGGTTCTTTGTGTGCAACCTTCCTTTATTCCTCCTACATCACCATGGGATCTTAACCTGGTTCTTTCTTTTTTTCTTTCAGTCCTCGCTCTTTGAGCCAGTGGACCAAATTGATTTGAAATTTCTTACCTGGAAGCTGATCCTATTGCTGGCCTCCGCCAGAAGAATTTTGGAATTAGACACCCTTTCCTGCAGGTCTTCGTATTTGGTATTTCATGATGATAGAGTGGTTCTGCACACCTGCCCTTCATTTTTGCCTAAGGTGGTGTTGGCCTTCCACATAAATCAACCTATTGTGGTTCCGGCACTGAAGGATTCGTTGGGAGCTTTGCACCCTCTGGATGTGGTGCATGTTCTCCGTATTTATGTATCTCGCACTGAGGGGATCCGTAAATCGGTTGCTCTTTTTGTCTTTTATGATGCAACCAAGCGGGGTTGGTCGGCATCAAAACAAACTTTAGCGAGATGAATCCGCCTGACCATTCATCAGGCTTACGTGTCCACTACTTTGACTCCTGTTTCCATTGCTGTGCATTCTACTTTCTCAGTAGGTACTTCTTGGACGGCCCATGGAGGAGCTTCCACTTCTCAACTTTTTACAGCGGCTTCGTGTTCCTCTCTACATACCTTTTGTAAAGTTTTTTACAGGTTTGATACCTTTGCGGCCTCGGACGCTAGTTTTGGCCATAGGGTTCTGCAGGTTCCTCAGCGCTCTCCCTCCCATGATGGGGCTTTGGAACGTCCCAAGTGTCATAGCTCCAGTGTCCCCTAGTGGATGAAGGAGAAGACAGGATTTTGGTACTTACCGGTATATCTGTTTCTCTGATTCCACAGGGAACACTGGATGCCCTCCCAGTGCTGCTACCTGTTGTGTTCAGTAAGTTAACTGTTACTGTTGTGATTTGTTTTCTTCTGCACTCTTTGCTGCCATGTGTTGTTTATGGTGTGGCTGCTACACACAGTGGCCCTGATTCAGAGCCGGACGTTCTGACAGAGCGCTCGCTCTGAATCAGGGCCGGCCTTCTGGTTTTCTTAGAGTGGCCCCCTGGCCGCTCGCATAGCTGTGGGTGACCGCAGACAGCTATAGCGAGTGGCCAAATAGATGGCCATCGGGTTTGCGACAAGACCCTTTTGGTAGGGTCTCGTTGCCGCAAGCCCTGGAGTGCTTTTGGCTCTATCAGAGCCAAAAGCACTCCCACTGACATCACTTGTGATGTCAGTGGAGCCGGCCCCAGACGGTAGGCGTTCCCATGGGAACGCATCCGTCTGGGCAGCAACGCTCCCGGCCCGCCCACCAAAGGGGGCGTGCTGTCACTCAACATCGACAGCACGCCCCCTTTGTAGCGTGACCCATAGTGACGGCTTGCCCGTCGCTATGCGGGTCTCGCGCATGCGCACGACAGAGCCGGATCCCTCGTGCACATGCGCACTTGGCCAACATCGACCCGCTTGCGAGCGCTCAGCGCTCACGAGCGGGTCTGAATCAGCCCAGTGTGTTTGGTTCGCAGCTGTGCTCTTTATTTCTTGGCTTCTCCTTCTCCTTTGGTTATGTGCTTTCTCCGTCTCCTCTTGGGCTCAGTTTTATAACTGGGGCTGATGGGGCATAGAGGGGGAGGAGCCAGTCACATCTTCAGCGTTTTATAAAGTGCCAGGCTCTTCTCGACCCACGTCTATACCCTAGTGTCGTAGCTCCAGTATCCCCTGTGGAGTCGGAGAAACAGGTTACCGGTAAGTTCCAAAATCCTGTTTTTACAGGCTGTAAAATCCTGTTTTTACAGGCTAGAAAATAACAGAAGCTGATTGCTTGGTACTTTATCGCACTCCAAGGCTTGATACATCTCTCTTTGTGCCTTTATAGCTCTCTGCTGATGGGGAAAAGACCCAAACCCTTAGATTTATTTATTACCAGTTATTTATATAGTGCACACATATTCGCCCGCAAATAGAGGTTTCAGGGTCTGATTCAGCTTGGATCGCAGTTGGTAATACGTGCGCATTCAGTCGATTACTGCGCATGCGTATGCATTACATTGCGCGTGCGCAAACCGGCCACTGCGATCGCAGCGGCTACGCAGATCCATCAGAGTGATTGACAGGAAGTGCCGTTTGTGTGAGGGGTCGGCCGAACGCAGGCGTGCCAGTGCGTTTCAACGGCGTTGAAGGGGTGTGCAAAAATTATCCACTGCGGTACCCTACGCAGCCTGAGGCCTTATAGCGTGTGCTGAATTGCTGAGTGAAGCCTGACCTGCCTTATCTGTGCATATGGGTCTGATGGTACTCTACTGTACCAATGTTTTAGCAGTCTTGCTAACCATTACAGATGTGCGTGTAGGTGAAGTGGGCGTCCTTATGTAGTGCTGCGGCAGCATTGCGATCGCTATGGGTTAGCATCCTATCACAGTTGAACTGCGTGCATACGCTATATTGCAATCCGTAGTGAATCAGGCCCTCAGTTCTTTGAAAGCCTCTATTTAGGGGCGAAACTAGTCTGAGGACCTGCATCACACTATTATTAGATCTCTAAGCTGCTTGTTTTATTCTAAAAGACTTTCCCCAGTGTGTGCCTGGAGCTCAATGTGTAGCGTCTCTGACTGCACCACTCCTCTGTCTGGGCTGGAAGTGCCGCGAGACTGAGCACCAACCTAATAGATCAGCTCACCCGGTGGTTAACCACAACTGCATGTTAGATCTGGGAGCTCTTTACTCTAGCCTGACATTCTGGTAATATCAGCTTCCTTTGTTTATTAGGTCCGTGACTGTTTACATACTCGTGGGATTTGTAGTTCCACAAACACACTTCTAGCCATAAGAGGCTCTTTCTAATTCCAATATATGTATTGAAATCATTGGGACTTACTATACAAACGGCTCATATTATATTATTCTCTACCAGCGTGAACTTTCATCATTCTTAGGGCATATATGTGACCCGGATTATTTACTATCAAGTGCAATATAATTGTTATTGCATATTTGTGTCTTGTATTAAATCTGTATGTGTCTTGACCATTACCAATTCTGAAATACCAGTATTTAATGATTTTTCATATGTATATACTGTATTGATTAGCGCAGTTTCGCTTGTTTGTGTTGGTAGTGTATGTTTTCATGCCATGTACATCCATGACTGTATTTGCTGTACCTATTGAGTGTCTGTTCTTTGTGATATGTACCCAGGTACAGAACAAGACGATGATGCTGACAAGGACTTCAGGATAGTGACCGTAAGTGATGCAGGAGGGGGCAGAAACTGGAGTGACCACGAAGTTAGATCTCTCCTGCACGTGTGGTCAGAGGAGCGGATCTCCCGGCAGCTGGAGGGGACGTTCAGGAACAAAGAGCTGTTTGAGGAGATCTCTCACAAACTTTTGGAGTGTGGGATTAATAGAGACTGGAAGCAGTGCAGGACTAAGTACAAAAACCTAAAATATGAATATCACAGTATTAAGAAAGATGAGACTCTGCAACCTGCACTGAGAAAGAGCATGAAATTCTATGAGGAGATTGATCATTTAATACCACGACTACCAAAGTTTTCTGATCTAACTGCAGAGAGTGATCATCAGGAAGGAGCTCTGGGCAGAGGAAGCTGTGTAGAGCCCACAACAATTACTATACAACAAGACTTTATAGGTAAACACATCTCACTTTTTTGTATCTGTTACATTATTTAATTATGGTAGATAAGCAAATGACCACATTTTCACCTCATACTTTGCAAGTATTATAGAGACACAAGTTATTTTAGTACAGATAAACGAAAATATGTATGTGTGTAATTTCCATGTGAAGATGAATGTTCTGATTTTGGATTCTGCTGAGTAACGATTGGGGTAACCTTAGAGGCCATCTACTTAGACAATGGCGCAATAAAACAAGACTATAGATCAGTGGCGTAACTAGGGCATTTGGAGCCCAGGGCAAATTTGAAAACTGAGCCCCAACCCCCCCCCCCCCCCCGACACATTGGTAAGCGCGCGCGCGGGGAAAAATGGGCGTGGTCTATTAAAAATTGGGGCGTGTCAACATGACACACCCCTTTATTTTCACGCTGAACATTCCTATCCATATGCACCTTAACCCCAGTAGTACTCCTTATACAGTACCCCCAGTATGCAGTTGTGGTCCCTCTTATGCAGGCCCATAGTAGTGCCCCTTATACAGTACCCCCAGTAGTGGCCCCCCCAAATGCAGTGCCCCACGTAGTGTTCCCCTTATGCAGTGCCCCCAGTAGTGGTCCCCCTTATGCAGTGCCCCTAGTAGCAGTCCCCACAATGCAGTGCGCCCAGTAGCAGTATCCCCTTATGCAGTGCCCTTTATATGGTGCCCCCAGTAGTAGTCCCCCCCCCCTATGCAGTGCCCTTTATATAGTGCCCCCAGCAGTAGTCCCCCCCCCATGCAGTTTTCCCAGTAGTGGTCCCCTTATGCAGGCACCCTGTAGTGATCCCCCCTATCCAGTGCCCCCTGTAGTGGCCCTTCCTATTATTGCCCCCAGTAGTGGTCCCCCGAGTGCAGTGCCTCTAGTAGGTCCCTTTCATAATGCCCCCAGTGGTAGTTCACCCCCAAGTAGTAGTCCCCAGTAGAGTAGGTGCTCCCAATGGTGCCCCCAGTAGTAGCCACCCCTCCCCCAGTAGAGGTCCCCCCCAGTAGTAGCCACCCCTCCCCCAGTAGAGGTCCCCCCAGTAGTAGTCACCCCTCCTCCAGTAGAGGTCCCCACGGTAGTAGCCACCCCCCTCCCCCGTTGTGCAGATAGATTACAAAAAAATAAATATATATATATCTATAAAAATATACTTACCTGAATCTCTGCTCCTGGTCCTTATCGCGACGCCGCTCCCGCCCGGGCGGGCACGCTCAGCATTATGGGACAGACGCCACTGCAGTGGGTGCTGCAGCAGTCAATGAGAGTCTGACTCTCATTGGCTGCTGTTTAACACACGCATCGCCGCCAGCGCTGGCTGCTATAGATTACTGGCGTAACTAAGGCACTGTGAGTCCCGGGCCGGCATCTCCTCTCAGCATCTGATCACATCTCCTCCCCTTCAGTCATAGCTGGGCAAACCTGTACACTTTATGCTTTGCAGTCAGACAGTTTACCATTGAACAATCTTCTGTTACAAGGGAGCCTGTGAATTCTAACTAAATCAGGCTACTTTATATTCTTAATTTAAAATACAGTCATAGTTGGGAATTGAACCTGTCACTTATTGCTTTGTAGTCAGTCACCTTACCAATTGAGCCACTGCTACTATAGAGAAAGTCTGTGAATTCTAACTAAACTCAAGCTACTACACATTATTATGAATCTAAAATACAATCAGGTAGCGGGGGGCAACGCCCATGTTTGATGCGTTAGTTACGCCTCTGTTATAGATATATAATATAGAAGTCTTGATCCAAGGTCCTCGGAACAGAGGGCACTGACCACTTCAACAACATCAAATGGGTAATTAATTCTTTAGAAACACATATTCATACCAGAAATAATGTCCACGCTTCAATTCTGTTAAAAATCTTTCTTTCTCAAGACAAGCACATCAATTCAACATAGCAACTGGTCCAACATAGTATACAGTATATTCTGGCAAAGAAAATAGTATGGCCTCCTAGGCCCATCCTTATGTACCAAAAACATGTGGCAAACAACACAGGTTACTTCCTGGGCAACAGCCGGAAGTGATATCGTCACCTTATTAAACATGGGGAATACAAAAAAAAAAAAAATCTATAAAAATAAAAGATCAATAACAAAATAAAAACGGGATGAAGTAACCTCAGTGGGGTGGGCACAGACCCTGTAATAAAACTAAGTTGACAATATAACAGTAGTGTAAGGGTGCACAATCCAAGGGTCTCAAAATTGATGTAGTAGCGTGGCAATCAGATAATAAAAAAAATGAGTAAAAAAAAACCTTCAAATGCTAAGTAGCTATATATTATATATAATATAAAAATTTTCATATATAAACCTAAATGTTTAAAAAGAGAGTTCTACATCAAAATATACAGTATATAATCTAATGGTCATATTGCCTGATGAAGCGGTCCGTTGCATCAAGAAACGCATTGCAAATCTACAAGCACCATTCCATGTGATAACGCTGTTCTTTAATTCATTATGTGATTGATTGATTTATATGTAGAAAAAGTTAAATATAAATGATGAGGTATTTATTTGTAATTTAAACAGCTGAGGACAGCACAGTTGATCTGAACATCCCCGCACTTGTCGTTGGAATAAAGAGAAAATCTTGCCCAAATGGTGAGTTATGTTATAGTAGTAAAAGTTCTACATTGATAACTGCCACACTTCATAAAGCTATTCTATATGCATGCTGATCACGTGTTTCATGGGAAGGCCCACAGGTTTGTTGTAGATACATGTTTGCAGGACAGATACAATAGAAAATAATAGAGAGGCTAAACAAAATAAATCTTACCTGAGATTCAATACAGTAGAAAATGCCCTCATAAGTAACAGAACACATTTATATTTTATATTTAATTAGGCCCCTCCCTGTTTTTTCATGGTGCTGCTTTTTACAACTTACAGGGGTGGAGCAGGTTGACAAGTCACAAAGTGGAAAACTTAAATGTACTCGCTGGGTCTGTATTACATAAGTGGCAGAGCCCTGGGTAAAGTGGTTGCAACCCCTAATGCTTAGCCAAGCGGGGGGGGGGGGGTAAAATATTTTACATAAGTGTTAGTACAACTTTAAAGTTTTGGGTTTTATGGTGTGTGGCATTGCTTAGTACATATATTGTGATGTGTATTTAGTTTTGTCTGTGTGTTTCTTAAATATATATGTCACACAAGAAGCCGTGTCCTCTGAAAGGACCCCTAACCCTGAAATACAAGGTAGCATTCACAAATATATATCTGTGAAAACTATATGCAATCACTGCATTTGCATCTGCTATGCAGCTAGGTCCAAGCTGTTGTTCTCAGCTATCAGCCAAAGAGACGCCCCTGCAGTCTCGTTAAGCAGTTTGTAGCATCTGATTTTTTTATTTGTGCGACTAACGAAAGCCAAGTGACACTGGACCGGGTGCGCAGAGTAGGACTGTTTAGCGGGACTGCGGCATTAGTGTATAAGGACACATCTGTATACAGATATATATATATATATATATATATATATACTGTATATAGCTCACATATTATTTCTTGCTAGTTCTTTGTGCAAAACCATACACAGACTGCTACATTTTAGAAAACAGAAATGTTTGTTAATTGTTTCAACACTCCCATATAAATAACATGGCTTTGCATTACTCTCCCCATGGCGAAAACTTTGAAAACAATAAAGCACGGGTTCATTATGATAATTTGTATTCACTTATCTTTTATTCCGTCTTTTAAACTAAAATTCCCAATTCAAATAAGGGAGACATCAGAATGTCCACGGAACTTAATTCGTTAATTTCCTTCATAGAACCCAGTACTCCAGATAAAAAGAAACCCACAAGGAATCCTATTGCTGATAAAAATCCACCTTATCAGGCTTCCATTATTATTATGGGTGAACACGATGCTGCAGGAAGGTTGTCCAGTCCACACAATGGGTGTCCAAGCACTAGTGAAGAGCAGCCATCAGGAGAACCAAGGTTAAATGACCAGGTGAGACTATGCCACAATTGATCATCTGTATGGTATGAGATATTATTTTATATGCTGTTGTCAGGGCCGGCTCTACCAATAGGCAGCTGCCAAGGGCACCAGGATCTGGGGTGCGCCAAAGAGTCTGCCCATCACAAAATTAAGAATGTCTCAGATAAGACAGTCTTGTTCTTAATACAGGTGGCGGCACCACATCCACACATCCACACATTCACCTGAGGGGCTGTGAAGTGAGTATTGGGGGGTGCAGCAGGCTGAAGTTTTGCCTAAGGTGCCAAGAAACCTTGCAACGGCCCTGACTGTTGTGCTGTACTATATGCTAAAATGTAATTTAGTGACATCAACCGTATATAAATATATGATAATGTGTCAACTGAGTGATTTCTCCTGTACTCCAACACATGCCCTGGTTATCACATCCAGCCAAGGGAAGAAAAAGTACAAATATACTCTTCCCTATCACTCATTGGCTGTACACAAACCCTGTATGCATCCAGGCTGAACTCCGATACCTGCTGGAGGAAACACATACTGATGTAAGAGCTGGGGCACATAAGTGCTTGCTTATTGCACATGGAACGCAACATCGTCAATATATTCTGTAGACATGGGCAGCAGTGAAATATGCAGCTTGGACATTACCGGATTTTGCTCATAGTGGGGCTGATTCTGAGTGGGATGACTTTATACAAATACCACTATAAAGCTCTTCCCTGGCGCACAGCCGTGCGGCCACATGTGCCAGGGCTGAGGGGCTCACTTTCAGCGTTCATCCATAGATGCTGATATACCGATTGGTGTGTTTTTAAATACCTGCATCAGTCGCACCATCGAATCTTACATCAGCCCTATGGCAGGTGCAGTTTCTCTGTAGGAGTATGGCCTCCTATGTGAGTGGTTCTGCATCTGTGTGCACAAACCCTTCAGCAACATGCTTGTGACACTCCCATAACACGCTTGTGACACTCCCATAACATGCCCATAAGAAGGACCATCTCCGTACATCTGAATAGCCCCCTCCCAGTACATTTTCAATATACTTCTCCGTGCATGCATCTGAAATCGTAGCTGTGAATACGCATGAACACAATCGGAACACATGGGCAGTGCGACTTAGATGCATGCAGTGTAAAATAAAATGCACAAATGCTTCCGTCATCGACATAGCATCCGACTCAGAGCCATCCCCAGGGCGGGAAGTTTCATGCATCGCATATTGCATGTGATCTATCCCGCTACTTATTGCATGCATAGCGGCACGTAGTAACACTGTATGCATGAATAAATGCGAGTAAAACGCAAAGATCAGCTCTTCCGATAACAACTGTCCTTTGCAATGTAAAGACTTCCGGCATTATGACCCAGGAGTCCTACTGTGCATGCACGGCCGTCGTTCTGTGCATGTGCAAGCCACAGGTGCTGGGGGTCATAGAGGGGTCCTTCGGAACCCTCTCAGGGGAATGCTGCATAAAGAAGCCCATAGGCTTCTATAAGCAATGCCATCTATAGATAAGTGTTGCCTATTGGGCACAAGCTCAGAAAAGTTTCACTTTCCTTCGCTTGTGCCACTATGCTTAGTGCATACTGGCAGATAGAATTCTACGGGGACTACAGTGCCGGCGGGTAACTGTGGACATCTGCTGCGGACCACTTTAGTGCATACAGGGATTGCGGCAAACCTCTGAAAAGGCAGGGTTTTTTTGGGGAAGTTTGACAACATTTTTGTGGTTAGTACATCCCACCTTCAATATCTCCCAAGTTACATTCATTGCAGACCTTGCAGGCACCTCATTATCTGTACAGATTACTATTTCCCTGGCAGTTCTCCCATATTGCATTCCATTCAGAGAAATGCTTGTGTTTACAAGCCTTGGGCAGCAGCTTTTATCCACAGTACTTGTACAACATTATCTATTGCCTGACAATTATCCCTGCTCACCCCACATTACTCTTCTCTCACCTCCAGCTGCAAGCTCCTGGCCCTTCTTCCGCCCTCCTGCCCTTTTTTATTAGACTTGGGACATTTCCTCCCTTTTATTTTATTCACTAAATGCTTGCATAGCACCGACTTTCTAATTAGGGATTATACATGGAGTTTCTATAAACTGCCTGTCCATATTGTTTCAGGTCCAAGTTTCCCCATTTTTCCTATCTTATCTATGTGTCATTTTTTGTCATTTTGCTTTTTTTTGTTGAGTCACCGCAGAGCCAATAATACAAATGAAAAGAGAGCAGGGAGAGCCTCTAGGTGGGACCACGCGTCTGAGGCGAGGAAAGAAAATGAAAAAAAGCCCAGCTAAGGGTGTAGGAGAATCTGAGGATCATGATGGTAACCCTACCACTGGATGCGCTTGATGGAGTTATGTATTCTCTGTTTAAAGTCTACAGGTAGTGTAGGCACATACCTCTCCAAGTGTCAAAATACTTGGGGGCTTGATTCTTCTTATTCAATGTGGTTTCAAGCCAATCCATAGTGAATACAGGGAAAATTTTCTTCTTGATTCCTCAAGAATGACAGAAACAGACTTGTCAGAGTTTAAATTATGTTTACGCCTTAATATGTGCCACAACTTGCAGGTGGGCTGTCATGCAGCTGCTGCAGAATTTTGTAATCGTGCTGGTGGAGGAATCTAATAAGACTTTTTTATGGTTAGGTTTAGGCACTTACTGGAGGATTAGGGTTAGGCACGTACCTCCACGATTAGGGTTAGGCACTTACTGGAGGATTAGGGTTAGGCACATATCTCCACGGTTAGGCACTTACTGGAGGATTAGGGTTAGGCACATACCTCCACGTTTAGGGTTAGGCACTTACTGGAGGATTAGGGCTAGACAAATACCTACACGGTTAGGGTTAGGCACTTACTGCAGGATTAGGGTTAGGCACTTACCCCCATGGTTAGGGTTGGGCACTTACTGGAGGATTAGGGTTAGGCACTTACCCCCATGGTTAGGGTTAGGCACTTACTGGAAGATTAGGGTTAGGCATTTACCCCAACGGTTAGGGTTAGGCACTTACTGGAGGATTAGGCACTTACTCCGACGGTTAGGGTTAGGCACCAAGGGGAGGATTAGGGTGAAGATTAGAGCTAAAAATGTAAAATGTGTTGACAATTTCATGTCGAACTTTTGACCCTGTCGACCTTTTGTACCGGTTGACCTTCTTACATGTCGAAATTTAGGGTGTTTAACTTTTGTCCTTGTTGACCTTTTGTCCCTGTCTAACTATTAACAACTGGTGCCTATCTATACATTGTCTATCTAATTACTGTCTATCTCTTATACCACACTCACTTGGTTCTGTGATACCACTGGTGGGAGGCTCAATACATTTCCAGGAGGCTGTATCATTCGCATACAAAATCTCAGCTCCTAATGCATTAGCGTCTACACCTGAATAAGGCCCTGAGTCAAATAAATACTGAACATATGTATAATATAAAGAAAAATAAATTTTTATGTACTTGATCTTCCTATGTAAAGTGTATAGAGAATAATCTAAATGTAATACTCTTGCTCCACAAACTTAAATGCTCTTCAAAAGGCGCCAACTCCGTACTTCACTAGGAACACGTTCATTTCGTCGAAGGGGTATTCAAGCAGAGTGGCCAGACGTGAGCACCACCCCATAGGGGGTGCAATGCGGCCACCCATGTCAGGACTGATGACTTACAACAACCGTCAGCTGCCTATGGATGCCACCGTAACTTTTTGGGTTTGGCTGGCCGGCCTGCCTGCCCTCCCTGATTTCCGCCTCCTCACCTGACTGTCATTCGAAGCCCTGGGGTATCACTACAGGTAGTCCCTAGATTCCCTTAGCCGGAAAGGACCTCATGATGTCAGGTGCTGAGCGGACCCGAGGGACAGTGTCACAACAGTGGGACTTGTCGTGCTTGGAGAGGAGATGGAAGGAATCAACAGTGTCCTATGTGTTCCTGTGGGGCTGTGGTGTGCTGTGCAGTGGCTCTGTGTTTGATGCTAGGGGGTCTATTTTCTAAGCCTTGGATGGAGATAAGGTAACAGCCAATCAGCTCCTAACTGCCATGTCACAGGCTGTGTTTAAAAAATGACAGGAGCTGGTTGGTTGGTACCTTTTATCTCCGTCGACTTTATCTCCATCCAAGGTTTAGTAAATAGACCCTATGGAGAGAGCCACTGCAGCATGCTCTTCAACATCCGGTGCTTACGGGATTCAGCAGTCTCTGCAGTTCTGCCGGCGGTGCAGGTCAAGACCACGGATGGAAGAATGATCTGGGCTGGTCCTCAGGTATTTTATAGATATAGAAATTTACACTGCCAACTAAATTACCTTTTGATCCTGTTGACCTATTGCTTGTCTAGCATCAGGGGGTAAATTTACTAAGATGGGAGTTCTAGTAAGAAGTGATGTTGCCCATAGCAACCAATCAGATTCCAGGTATTATCTTCTAAAAGGTGCTAGATAAATGAGAAGTAGAATCTGATTGGTTGCTATGGGCAACATCACTTCTTAAATAGAACTCCCATCTTCGTAAATTTACCCCCTTGTGTCTATCTAGACATTGTCAACCCCTTAACTGTCTGGCTATAGTCTGGACACCAGGGAGCAATACGTGTCAATGGTAGGAAGGCACTTTAAATTTCTTGCACAGGGAGCTAGTAGAGAATTGGGACCAGCCCAGATCTCGTCCCTCTCCTCTGCAAGTGCACCCATCTTGCTCTGGAAATCTAGTCGGACTTGCACCAGAAATATTCCAGCACCTATGGAAATCAAAGTGTGTTGTGCTCCTGAAGCTGCTTAGGCCAGAGAGACTACAGAAATTATAATGAAAGTCATGGTATCAGACATGTGATGTGACAGAGGATGAGGCACTGTAACCACTTGCTAAGCCAGGGACACAACCCAGAATGTGTAATGTTAACTTTTTAAATCTTATTTTGGAAGCTGTCTCACATTAGGGTACCGCATTTTAGCACATGGTCATGATATGAGGTGTATTCGTACTCCTAGCTCACATGCAGCAATAAATCTGCCTAGCCCCTGATACCAGATAAGGGAAAATGTGCGACCCTGCAGTCACCCAGCCTGTTCAGCTAATAGTACATACTCTCTCCTCTACTTGCCGACACAGGAACACATCACAGAGCCATATTTGTGCTGAGTACCTGCATTCTTACAACTTAGGGGTGATAATTCTGAGCTGGACGGATGCACAGTATACAGCTTGCTCTCTACATTGCGATATAGGGCCGTATTCAATTAGTTTTGCCCCCACGATAAAGTGGTGTCAGAATCGGGGAAATCAGCCTGAACCCCCCAATAAGCGGCAGAAACATTGGGGATCAATGTAGTAGTGTCCGATTAGCCCTAATAAAACTATTTGGGGTACTTAAGTTCGCACAATTGCCACTAATTAGCGTCTTTGCACAAGTGGTGAAGAATGGCATAAAGTACCTGAAAATTGGTGCAAGCATCTTTTAATGTCTCTAAAGTGAACTTTTAAATAAAGTGAAATTTCACCCCAAAAAATGCACCTGTAATCCCCAAAACACTTGACCCCTTCTTAGAGTACCCCCAAAACCTTATTTAGTTAGTTTTCGAACTTGTCCCCCCACTTTGCACTTTTTCGCCCCCAAATTCAAAATACATTTTTGGGGTGTTAAGGTTTTTTTTTAGGATTTTTGATGCAGTTCTCCTTTGGGGGGCTGTCCCAAGGGTTCTGAGTGGTTTGCCCACCTTTGCACCCCCAAACAAAAAATGTGCACTTTTCTCCACCTATTCATAGGCGTAACTTTTTCGCCTATTACATTGCACTGACTTTCCGCGTACGTGAAAAGCGGTTGGAATTGAATACAGAGATACTTTTCTGACAGGTGAAAAGTCGCAATCGGCAATACTTTTTTGCGGATCTCGGTTTTTCGCTTCTAATTGAATACGGGTTATAGATGGAGTTGGACATTAACTGTAACTTTATTGTGTTATCTTCTCCGTTATTCCTTTGTTACATAGCGGAATAATTAAATTAACATTAGTTTCCGCATGATTGAAGTGAAAATGTCCTTGCTGAATAGACCCCATCAAAGTCCCTGCAAATCATTTCAAAACCCATTCAACTATGATTTTGATGCCACTTTAAAACGAAGGGTCGTATTCAATTAGCCATGAAAAGTGCTGTTTGGAGAAAAGTTTTTGCGGATTTGGACTTTTCACCTGTTTTCAAAGTATCTCCGTATTCAATTCCAGGAGTTTTCGACCAGGCGGAAAAAAACTTTATGTATAGGCAAGCGAATTGGAAGTGCAAAATCTATATTTTGGGGTGCAAATATTGGGATTTGATTCAGAACCCTTTGGATACCTCCCCTAATGACTAAGTCCAAAAAACATAAAAAGAAATTTTTGAGAAGACCGAAATGAAAATGAAAAAGTGTTGGAAAATGGGTAAAGAGTGGTGAGCCTGGTAATTCGGGGTGCTACATGGATGGGACAGGTGTTTTTGGGATTGCACGAGGCTGCAGCAGGTGTATTTTTCAGATTTTTTTAAATCTTCACTTTAGAGACATCAAACTATGCTAGTATCCATTTTCATGTACCCCAAATTTGACCTTGGTACTTATTTTTCCCATAAGAAATTGCTTTGTATCATTTTTCAGCACTTATGCATATAACAGCCGATTCTGACACTTTAAGAACACAAAACACTTTATTACAGCTATTAGGACACTTCGATATTGATCTCTGATATTAGAGCAGCGTTTTCTTTTTGCCAGTTTTGCTTTCTGACGATTTCACCTGTTTGGCTTTTTCACGTCTTTTGGAATTGAATACGGAGATAAGCGGGATCGCGCAGGGATAAAGTATCGCCTAAAATCACATGAAGGCTGCGAAAACAACGCGGCTCGGCTTTTCGCGGTTAATTGAAGTCGGCCCTAAGTATATTTTTCATTTGGTGCAGCAATGTATCATTATTTCTGAAATGGAAAGATCTAAAACTGCTGCAGCAGTCTGCAATCAGTGTAGTATGTACATACAATAACCCCCATCATCTGCCCCAGTAGGGTCACAGCCAGCTCTTCTTCCATCACCCTCTCCCACCCATGACCCATCTCGGTCTGTGGCTGTGCAGCCTAGAACTTGAGCAGACCTCAGCACTGGAAGAGTTAACAAACGACGATATGCAAATAAGAATTTTAGGAGCGCCGTGATTGGGTACTGTGAGTGGGCGGGCACATCGCTCTTTCTTATTGGAGTGTGCCCGGTGCCTCGGTCGGCTCCCCGTCCTCTCTGCTCCCCCTGTGTGTGTACGCCGTGCAGCCTGCTGCTGTGACTCCGGTAATGGCATCATCAGTGCTGGTGGGGAGGGCATGCTGGGACTTGTAGTAACGCTGTACAGATACAGCACTCTAATTACGCTAAACGGCAACCTCTGTGCGCGCACATTGCAGCATGTAATTGTCTATTTGTTTCCCTGTAGGGTGACAACTGCGTCAGCATCATGGAATCCGGCGCAGGTGAGTGCGCATATCCCCCGGCGTGTGCGTGTTGGTGCATTTCATGGAGTGCGAGCGAGGTGAGGCGGAGCACGTGGGGGAGGCAGGCGGTGCTGCCGGTGTCATAACTCTGCCATCACAGGCCTCATCCATCTCCCTCGCTGATCAGCCTATCGGCAGGGCACTATCCATAGTACATACATCACAGCCTTGTATTGTGTCACCGGGTCACCGTATAGTAGTGTACATTCATGTCTGCTTTGTTTTGGTCAATGCACTTGGCATGTGTGTAAGAAATGGCACCCTTGTATGTAATGCAGGATTGAATGATGCACTAAGTTCTACAGTATAATGTTGCATACACACCGTCAGATTTTCCTTCACATCTGAACAAAAACGATTTAAAAAAATCATTCAATCGTTCATATCTGAAGGAAAATCTGACGCATCTGTCAGATGAACGATGCGCGTTCCCGATGGTCAGATAACGATATCTGACATCTGTGTTTGCAGTCAGACTTGGACGATTCCATTCATTTTAATGCAGTCAAAAATTGTTAAAATCTTTGGTAAAATCGTTCATCTGACAAATCTGACCGTGTGTATGCTCCATTATGGAGCATACACACGGTCAGATTTTTCTTTTGAACTATATCGTTTGAATGATTTTGCTAACTATTTACTCAACGATTTGAACGATATCTGACTGCAAACATGTCAGCAATCGTTCTCTAACAAACGTGAACACGCATCGTTCATGCTTGTACACATGAACAATTTTTTTCATCAGATTTGAACGATTTTTAAAATAGTTATTCAAATCTGATGAAAAATCTGACAATGTGTATGCACCATTACACTTTTCCTGCTATGCTAGTGCCGGATAGCTCTGGATCATTTCTACAAATATTAAGTTACAAATAAACAATGGTTATTTCTGTAAGCAGCAGTTGTCACAGTGGTTAGTATTGCTGCCTCCACACTGAGGTTTTGGATTTCAGACCCACCAAGACCTTTGTGTGGAGTTTGTGTGTGCTTCTTCCAGTGGCGTAACTACCATGGGTGCAGGGGGTGCGGCTGCTATGGGGCCCGGACCAACCCGGGGCCCGGCCCTCCCCCTGCACCTAAGGTGCCAGGCCTCTGTCCGCGGCCCTTCCCTCCGGCACCCTCCTTACTTGCTCCATCGCTCTCTTCACTTCCCTCTACTCCACTTACATGCTCCGTGGTCGCCCCCCCCCCCCCCCCCCCCTGGCTTCTTCCCACAATTCCGAAAGCCACTGGTTTTGTTATTTTGGCTTCTGACATAATAAAATAACCGAAGTTGTAGTGCTGTAATCACTTTATTCAGGGACACATGAATTGCACAGGCTCTCTTGCTGAATAAAAGCAGGTGATGGGCAACTTAAGGCTAGCCACAGAAATGGTGTAATTCAAATGCACCTGATGAAAGGGAAATTTCAGCAAGCCTGCCCCAGTGTATGACTGCATGTACTGTAGTAGAGAACATAGATTGCAAACTCCACTTGATCAGTGGTTGATGTGAATGATCTAATCTCTGTAAAGCGCTGCAGTACATGTGTGTGCTTTATAATTAATTGTTAATCTTTTTGTTCTCTGTAAAGAACCAAGGGTTGGCAAGAAGCTGAATGAAGGTAAAACTAAAGAGGTGTATGAGCTGCCGGAGCACCCTGGCTGTGTTCTCATGCAGTCCAAAGACCAGATCACTGCAGGCAATGCAGCCAGGAAGGACCACATGGAGGGGAAAGCCTCAATCTCCAACAAGACCACCAGCTGCATCTTTAAAATGCTGCAAGAAGCTGGTAAGATCCCTGTAACTCAATCCTCTCGATTCGTTATCCATGATACTATAGTGAATTGCCACTATATAAAACACAAATCGACATGGTCGTTTCTTTATGGTTATCTAATATTTCTATATGGTGGCCTGTCTATAATAATCTGGGTTTTCTGTGGCCCATTGCTTGTCTGAGAATCTTAAAATGTGCTGTCATAATGGAGTAGTTTTACATGCATTTTAGGGCACATTTTGCTGCAAAATCCTCTATACTGTTATTTAATGATTAATGTGGTATAAAACATTTTGTCTGACCTCTCAACTCCATTATGGACTGTTTTATTTGTAGCTCCACATTAGATTTGTACAAACTCTACTTCTAATGACTTTTAAAATGTCATATCACCTCTTGGCCTTTACTAGGATACATTGACACCTTGCATTGACTATTAATCTAATGACCTGGCTGTGTCTGTTCTAGTTTCCCAATATGTATTTGTTTGTCCTGGAGTCATCTTCTTGCATGTGATTCCTGCATATTTCACCTACATCTAATATTCCCAAGTCTGTGAATGTTTTATAACTTGTCCATCCATGCCTCCTCTATTTGCATTGCTTTCAGGCATCAAGACCGCGTTTGTGAAGAAATGCAGTGAGACAGGATTCATCGCCACCCACTGTGAGATGATTCCCATAGAATGGGTGTGCAGGAGAATAGCCACTGGCTCCTTCCTAAAGAGAAATCCTGGGGTCAAGGAAGGATACAAGTTTTATCCCCCGAAAGTTGAACTGTTTTTCAAGGTTATTTTGTCCTTTTGTGTTTTGTGGGGATGCTCTCTGTTATCTGTTTAAATTGGAACAATTAGCTCAGGTGGAGGGAAAAGTAGAAGTAAAATGTAGGGATCCTGGTGTCCTGCTGCCACTTCTGGTCTTCCTTATCTAGCACTGACTGACTTGTTAGTGTAGGTGATGGGTAGTATAGTAATCAGGTTTGCTTCCATGTGTAGAGCTGGGCAGGTTACCAGCAACATAGCATGTTGCTCCTTAAGCTAACATGGCTAGTAACAGACTGCTCGTGTGACATTTCACCAGGAGTGGTCATTAACCAGCAGTACCAGGCATAGATGTGTCCGGGTACAGAGACCATGCTATATGCAAGGGGTCTTCACCCACAGCTAGAATGTATAGCTGGCAAGTCTAATTACTAGGAATTTGCAAATATGCACTAGCCAATGAGTTCAGAAGTAGACCTGATCTTTGTGCATGTCAACAGCAGATTAATGGCCTCCGAGTTGCTCTGAATGTTATTCTAATTGGTTTGCACAGCCACCCTTCCCAGTTTGCAGAGAGATTCAATGTCTTCTGTGTACCATCCTGCAGTGATGTGACAAGGGCTGCTCCTTGGGTCAGTTTGACATGGTAGGCACTATTGGGTTTGAATGCTATAGAGACTACAACATTAAAACCCAAAGTGCCCATCATGTCAAACTGACATGGTGGGTTTCTCAAAATCTGGGTGATATGTATCAAGCCTTTCTACTTCAGGGTCCATAGGGGGTCCACAGGGTTGACCTTGGGGTATAGCTGGATCTGGATCCATGGGCACCACGCAGTTAAAGCTTTAGCTGCTCCCAGGATGCACTTGGGTCCGTCCTCCTCTATACCTAGCCCCCGGCCACAGCACCTCAGTTTGAGTTGGTGCCCGGCCGGAGTCGGGTCACCTGCGCAGGGGGGCTGCAGGAGCAGCCCCCAAAAGCTTTCTATTTAAAAAAAAAAAAAAAAAAAGAGCCTGTTAGATTTTTATTTCAAAACAGAGGCTCTAGTGTGGCAGCGACGGGCTGTCTATGCAGACGCCCACGCTGCCGCTCTCCTTCCCCGCTGGCGCCGCGACGCCAGTACTGCACTGGGGATCGCGGCGGGAGGCCAGAGTCCGTACTAGCCGGACTCTGGGTCCCTCCCTGGACTGCTGCCGGAGTCGCCGGGGACAAGGTAAGCCGCGAGTCGCCGATTAGCGGCTGCTCGCGGGTTTGCCTGCAGATGCAGTCCTTTGCCCCCGGTCCTAGGGGACAGACCGGGGGCCGCTAGCGGTGGCGGCGGGCTCCCCCTCTGAGGAGGTATAACCCGTGGGACCACTAGACCACCAGGGATATATGGCAAGCGGGATGCCGGCAAGCCCTGGGGTTAATATGCTAGCCAGGGGAGGAAGCCTTCCCTGTCAGCGGCTCCTCCCCTCAGCTCAGCGCGCCTTTCAGCACGGAGTCTGGCGTCGCTGAGCTGCAGCTACTCGGCCACTCCTCCTCTGAGGTCTCCAGCGGCCATTTACTCAGTGGCAGCGCAGATCTCAGGGAGCACGCGGACCGGTCCCCCTGTGTACCTCTCCCCTGATTAAGGACAGCGTACACAGCACTATAGCCCTCCCAGACACTGAATCTGGGCAGGTTGATTGTAGTGGAAAGGTGCAGTGAGTATATCTTCCTGCATGGTATGTGACTTTTGCTAGTGCTGCCTGTCTGTGCTTATTTTCTACTTACTGTCAGCTTATACCTATCCCTTTACTTCTCCTACAAGCCCTACAGGTGTGTGGGGGAGGGGCGTTTCTACTGACCTCACTTATATAGATCACGTATTTGTGAGGTCCGTCACATACAGTTGTGTGCTACTCAGTGCCATATTGTGGGCTGTTGTTCAGCACACCGGTGAGTGCGTTTTACTTCTACCCTGGTGCCAGATATATAATATATTCTGTCATGTCAGACGAGGAGGTTGAGCGCTCAGTGGCTCCGGTGTTGGCCTCCTGCGGACGCTGTTCTGCAGGAGTAGATAGGGAGGATTTGTCACAGGATGGCCTGTGTAGTCGATGCCAGGTGGCTCCTGGCCCATCCAGACCTTCTCTGGCGCAGGAACCACCGTGGGCGATGTTTTCTCAAGTGCTGGTGTCTATTGCGGACCGTCTGTCGGTCCCGACTGCTCTCCCTACTAGGTCGTTGTCCCAGCCGACCATCCCCCATTCCCCGGGTGTCCCGCAGTTATTGCGGAGTCCTCCTGGGTCTCAGTCGGTGGGTCCCTATGCAGGGTTGCCTATGTATATGCAGGCTTCCCCTGTGCCGCAGCAGCCTGTGGTACCTTTTCAGGCCCCTATGGTGACTCCTCCACCCTGGGTGGATGTGCTCTCCAACTCCGTGCAAAATTTGGCGGCCGCTTCCTCGGCTTTTCAGTCAATGTTGCAGACTGACATGCCTTCTAGGATTTCAAAACGCCCACTCATGACACGGGCTGCTCAGGTATCGGACTCAGAGGGTTCCTCAGATGATGGGGAGGTCCCTGATGACACTGACTCGGACGCCTCGGTCCAGGAAATGAATACCAAGTCGTCCATTAATGTGCGAGCACTAGTTAGGGCGGTGCGAGCTATTCTTCTTATAGAGGATGAGGCACCGGTTCCTAAGTCGAAGTTTCCTAGTTTCAAAAAAACTAAGGTGGCTTCTGCGGTGTTTCCCCTGTCGGATCAGTTGACGGATCATATGGCGGTAGCTTGGCAGGCGCCCAGTAAGAGATTCCTTCCTCAGAAGCGGTTGGCTTCTAATTACCCCTTCCCTGAGGCACATTGTAAAAAATGGGAAACTCCACCGGCGGTGGATTCCCATGTCACCCGTTTAACTCGGGGCGCCACCTTACCATTACCGTCGATATCCTCGCTGAAGGATCCCACGGACAGGAAAGTTGAGACTTGCTTAAAGTCTATTTACTCCCTCTGCGGGGCGGTGGCCCGACCGTCCATGGTCATCTCCTGGGTGGCCAAGGCCATTGAGGGGTGGGCCAATGCATTGGAAGATACCTTCCCGGACGACGCTCCGGATGTCCAGCGGGCGTTGTTGGGACAAATGAGGGACGCTGCTTCTTACATTGGAGAAGCTTCTTTAGATGCTAGTCTGCTGACCTCGCGGGTATCGGCTGCAGCGGTGTCTGCCCGCCGATCCTTATGGTTGCGGTCCTGGAGAGCGGACTCTGATTCAAAGAAAGGTCTGGAGGCCTTACCTTTCAATGGGGAATTACTATTTGGTCCGGACTTGGACAAAATAGTGGACACCCTGGCTAAATCCAAGTCGGCCTTCCTCCCTTCGGCGGCACTGCCTGCTAAGGTTCGGAGTTCGGCTTTTCGTTCCTTTCGGGTTCAGGGTAAGGCGAAAGGTCAGTCCTTCCCGAGACAGTCTGCGAGTAAGACTGCCTCTAAACCCAAGAAGCAAGCGTGGAGTGCTCGGCGCCCTTCTTCCAAGCAGGAAGATAAACCTGCGCCTGATGGGACGGGCCTCCCTCTGGGGGACCTCAGAGTGGGAGGCCGACTTCTTCTATTTGCCCAGTGCTGGCACAATACCACCACGGATGCCTGGGTTCGAGAAGTGGTCTCCCAGGGGTACGCCCTGTCTTTTTGGCACAGACCACCCCACCAGTTTTTCTGCACAAGTCCTTCTCAGGACAAGACCAAGGCGTTACAGGTTCAGGAGGCTATAGAGTCCTTGCTGAAAGCAGGGGTCATTGTTCCCGTTCCTCTATCACAACGAGGGACGGGGTATTATTCGTCTCTGTTTCTGGTGCAGAAACCCAATGGTTCTCATCGCCCTATCCTCAACTTGAAGTCTCTGAACAAATTCCTCAGGGTTCCCAAGTTGAGGATGGAAACGTTACGTTCCATCATTCTGGCGATGGAACCGGGGGATTACATGGTGTCCCTGGACATCCAGGACGCCTACCTCCATGTTCCGATAGCATCTTCACACCAGCGGTATCTGAGGTTTGCTATCCTTCAACACCACTATCCGTTCCGGGCGCTACCCTTTGGTCTCTCCACGGCACCGAGGGTGTTCACGAAGATTATGGCGGTCATGGCCGCACATCTTCGGAACCAGAATGTACGGCTGCTGCCGTACCTGGACGACCTGTTGCTGGCGAGCTCCCCGGAGGTACTGCTTCAACATCTCCACCTGACGATCGCTTGCCTGCAAGCACACGGGTGGTTGATAAATTGGAAAAAGTCCTCCCTGATTCCATCACAGCGGATGGTTCATTTGGGAGCCCTGCTGGATTCGCGTCAGCAAAGGATCTTCCTGACTCCGGAGAAGGTCGCCTCCTTACAGCTGCGGATATGCAGTTGCCTGAGCCGTTGCCGCCTGTCGGTCCATTCGGCTATGAGAGTTCTGGGGTCCATGGTGTCGACATTCGACATGGTGGAATTTGCCCAGTTCCATTCCCGGCCCCTGCAGGGGCTGATTCTATCGGAATGGAACGGGTTACCTCACCGGATCCGCTCTCAGGTGCTGGTGTTGTCTCCGGACGTTCGGCTATCTTTGGCTTGGTGGCTTCAGACAGCTCATCTGGTCGAGGGGCGCCCATTTTGGATCCCGGACTGGGTTCTGCTCACGACGGATGCCAGTCTCCGGGGTTGGGGGGCAGTGACCGGCTCTTTGTCGCTTCAGGGTCGTTGGTCAGCGGAAGAAGCACTTCTCCCCATCAACATCCTGGAACTGCGGGCAGTTTTCAGGGCCCTGCAGTCGTCCGGCCCCGCTCTTCACGGAAGGGCGGTACAGGTGCAGTCTGACAACGCCACCACGGTGGCGTATATCAATCACCAAGGCGGAACTCGCAGTCAGGCAGCGATGTCGGAGGTGTCTCGTATCCTGACTTGGGCGGAGGGTCACATTCCAGCGATCTCGGCGGTCTTCATCCCCGGAGTCCTCAATTGGGAGGCGGACTTCCTCAGCCGTCACGACGTGCATCCCGGGGAATGGTCGCTTCACCCAGAGGTGTTTCAGCTACTCGTGGACAGGTGGGGACTGCCGGACTGGACTTGATGGCCTCCCGTCACAATCACAAGTTGCCCGTTTACGGGTCAAGGACAAGAGACGCAGGTGCAAGTCTGGTGGATGCGCTGTCGGTGAAATGGACGTTTCACCTGGCGTATCTGTTTCCTCCGATATCCCTGCTTCCTCGGGTTCTGCGGAAATTCAAGCAGGACGGCGGCATGCTCGTGCTGGTAGCTCCGGCGTGGCCCAGACGTCCTTGGTACTCCGATCTCAGGAGCCTCTCCATCGACGCTCCGTACCCTCTTCCTCAGCGTCGGGACCTGTTATCTCAGGGGCCCTGCCTTTACCCGGATCTGGGTCGGCTGTCTTTGACGGCGTGGCTCTTGAGACAGCCGTCTTGAGGTCTCGGGGCTTCTCCAGTTCGGTTATTGGTACCATGCTCAGGGCACGCAAGCCTGCTTCAGCACGGATTTATCACAGAGTGTGGCACACTTACTTTCAGTGGTGTGAGTCCAGACATTATGATCCTCAGGTGTTCCGAGTTTCTAGGATCTTGGAATTTCTTCAGTCAGGATTGGATCTCGGCTTACGCCTTGCATCTCTGAAGGTTCATGTGTCCGCCTTGTCCGTGTGGTTTCAACGGCGGATTGCAATACTACCAGACGTTCACACCTTTTTCCAAGGTGTTCTCAGGATCCAGCCTCCCTTTGTGCCTCCTGTGGCTCCTTGGGACTTGGCGGTTGTGCTACGGGTCCTGCAGGGTCCTCCGTTTGAGCCTCTTGAGGCGGTGGAGCTCAAGTGGCTGACATTTAAGACGGTTTTTCTCCTGGCAATTGCTTCGGCCAGGAGGGTGTCTGAATTGGGGGCGCTTTCCTGTCGCCCTCCTTTCCTGATTTTTCACCAGGACAGAGCGGTGCTCCGCACTCGTCCTGAGTTTTTGCCCAAAGTGGTCTCGAAGTTCCATATTAATCAGGAACTTGTTGTGCCAGCTTTTCAGTCCCCTGATCTTTCAGCTGGTGAGACTTCCTTAGATGTGGTCCGGGCGCTTAGAATTTATGTAGACCGGACGGCTTCGGTTAGGAAGTCTGATTCCTTGTTTATCCTCTTTGGTTTTCACAAGAGGGGTTGGCCTGCCAACAAACAAACGTTAGCCCGTTGGCTTCGTTCCGTTATTTGTGAGGCTTATGCACAGGAGGGCTTACCTGTGCCAGCCTCTGTTAAGGCTCATTCCACTCGTTCTGTGGGTCCCTCTTGGGCTGCTAGACGTGGCGCTTCTGCTGTTCAGCTGTGTAAGGCGGCCACTTGGTCTTCAATTCAAACGTTTTTGAGGTTCTATGCGTTTGACACCTTTGCCTCTCAGGATGCATCCTTTGGGCGCCGGGTACTCCTTTCAGCACAGGAGCATCCCCGCCCTTAGTTGTACTGCTTTGGGACATCCCCAAGGTCAACCCTGTGGACCCTGAAGTAGAAAACAAGAGATATGGTAAGAACTTACCTTTGTTATCTCTGTTTCTACGAAGTCCATAGGGTCCACAGGGCGCCCGCCCTGACGCACCTGGTTTCAAATGGGCTGTGTGGCTGGTCACCGGTTTTCCGTCTCCCAATTCTGTGAGTATGGTTTCTTGTGTGTTCCAGTCTTCCTTCTCTCTGTTTGTTTAGTCTCCTCCTCCGGCCTTGGCTGCTTACCAACTGAGGTGCTGTGGCCGGGGGCGGGGTATAGAGGAGGACTGACCCAAGTGCATCCTGGGAGCAGCTAAAGCTTTAACTGCGTGGTGCCCATGGATCCAGATCCAGCTATACCCCAAGGTCAACCCTGTGGACCCTATGGACTTCGTAGAAACAGAGATAACAAAGGTAAGTTCTTACCATATCTCTTGTTTTTAGAGAGAGAGCTAAAGTACCAACCAGTAGCTACTGTCATTTTTCAAACCCATCCTGTAAAATGACAGGAGCTGATTGGTTAGTACTTTATCTTTCTCCACTTTATATCAAAGGTTTGATACACCTCCTCCAGATCTGTCCTCAAGTCACCTTAATAGTCCAAGTTTAAGGATATGCATGCTTGTGCATAGGTGGTATAATCCAGCTGACTGAGGTACTAATTAAGTCACCTGTGCTTAACCATGGATATCCTTAAAACCTGGACTGTTATGGTACTTTGAGGACATAGTTTGGGAACCACTGCTGTAGACCTAAACCAGACAAACTGTTCAATTGTAATCTATTGTGCAGATTGCTAGGTGTCAAAACAGCTTGGCCCCTACATTTTTAAGAGTTTTTTTTTTTTTTTTTTCTATAACTAAATTATGAATAATTTCGTCACATATATGAAGACCTTGAAAGCAGCTAGATATGGATGTACACCTTCATGTTACATATTACGGTCATTTGGGAGTAGCTTGTATTTAGTTTAAAACATTTAACTAAAACTAATGATTTGAATGTTCTATATTTATTGCAGGATGATGCTAATAATGACCCTCAGTGGTCTGAAGAACAACTAATTGCTGCTAAACTCACTTGTGCAGGACTTCTCATTGGCCAGGCGGAGGTGGACATCATGAATCATTCCACAGTGGCCATCTTTGAGATTCTGGAAAAAGCATGGTCGACACAGGATTGCACCCTAGTAGACATGAAGGTAAATCAACTGCAAAATGAGAATTATTGTTTGTTTTTTTATTTTTTTGTTGTAATTTCTTAAAAAAATTTTTTATATAATTTTAAACCAGATTGAATTTGGTGTGGACGTGACCAAAAAAGAAATTGTCCTTGCTGATGTGATTGATAATGACTCATGGCGTCTGTGGCCATCAGGAGACAAGACCCAGCAGAAAGATAAGCAGGTGCGTAGGTCTGGCCCCTTTTTCTGTAAGACTGCATGGGGGGCATTGAAAACCACACTATGGGGGATATCCAAAATCCTCTTTTTGCCGATCGTTTTGGTCGAAATAGGATATTTCTCCTGAAAACACTCAGGTCAGAGATAAGCTCGAGGACCTATGTTTTCACCGTTTAGGTGGTGAAAAAAACTGCACTTATCGTGGATTATTTTTCAGGACACGTCCCGAAAAATATCCACGATAAGTGCCGGCGTCGGGCGGCACTTCAGGCTAATTGAATAGCCCAGCAGCGATCAATTAGCAGCGCTACTAATTGGATACCCCGTTAAGTGTTACATACAGAAGTAATCTCCTATAATGGCTCCCTGTGCATTAGTTTTATGAAGGCACTAAACCGCTATGGAAAGATCCTGCACAATCTGCATGTAGTTCCTTTTTAAAAATGGTGACTGATGGACTTGTCTGTGCTGTTTTATCCCTGCCCCCTCCAACATTGAGATGCATATTAGGGACCTAAATATGTTAAACCTATTCATCAGTGTCTCGGCTTCTAAATGCACTTTGTAGAAATAATGTGATTCACCAGCGTGACAGTTTGGCAGTCAAGGCGCTTTTATTGTCCTGCAGTTGTTGCCTTAAATGTATTTTATTTTTATTTGTTTTTCTTCTGACGCTTGTATGTTTTTTCCCAGACATACCGAGATCTAAAGGAAATTACACCAGAAGCTATGCAGGTGGTGAAAAGAAATTTTGAATGGGTTGCAGACAGAGTGGAGGTAAGAACTCTAATGATCATCATATTGCTTAAGGTGCATACACACGTAACGATTTAACTAGAACGATGTCGTTATTCAATCGTTGAAAAAATCGTTCAGTTTGTGAGTGATGATGATGAATGATTATCGTTCATGCACGTTCCTGTTTGTAGTTCATTCTTCCTGACCAACTGAATGATTTTCATTAAGGGAAGTTACAAAAATCGTTTGTAGTTAAAAAAAATCGTTCATTAAGGTGCATACACACTAGACAATATGCTCCCTGAGCGATATCGTCTAGTGTGTAACTGACAGGGTGTGCTCAATGTCGGTCATGATCACTCCTGCTGAACGAAATCATCCCCCCGATATCATATCCTTCCCCAACATGCAGCAACCTGACCATATCGTCAGGTTGGCCTGCATGTTTGTCCAATGAACGATAAAGACTAACTACCTGTGGGAACGCGCATCGTTCGTCCATCGTTATCCATCATTTAGGTAAAAATAATGGACGATAACGCTAACTTTATCGTTCAGTCGTCCACTTTAATCGCCCAGTGTGTGTGCGCCTTTACACTTTAGAAAATCTGACAGAAAATTGTTGGTAACAAAATCGTTACGTGTGTATGCACCTTTAGATTTGATATCCATTTCCCATACCGTGTAAATGGCATTGGTTGGAAATGATACTGTTAGTTGCTGTAATGGCAGATGCTTTATTTCCACATGTGACATGTTTATCTGGGACAGTAAAAAGCTGCATAAATCTATTCAAGGAACTGTAAATTGTGCTATATACCTGGATTATTGAACTAGTCTAAAGCTGGCCACATATCTAAAGATCATCTATCCAACCAGCCAACTAGTTGATTGGTTGGAATGAAAATCTGGTGAAGTATGAAAGCAAATGACAATCAGCAATTTGCTCCCAAACGCCGGAAAATGGACAAAAACTGTTTGAACACATTGTTTAGATCAGACAAGTTTGTTAAATGTTTGAACAACCATTTTCATCAGTTTTCTGGTATTTAGGAGCAAATTGCTGATTGTCATTTACTCCCATACGTTACCAGATTTTCATTCCAACCAATCAACTAGTTGGCTGGTTGGACAGATATTCTTTTAGATGTGTGGCCATTTTAAGATTAAAAAGAAAAAAAAAAAAAAGTTCTTCAAAGTTCAATTATTCTATTATGATGCATAATTTGTTAGTATTTTCCACCTTCATAACATGCACAGGCTATGAATTATGTAAAGCCATGTTTGGTTGCTAAAAGGAAACACATGATTAAGTACATGAATTGTCACATGCTCCTGTTTGGGGTGTAATCCAATCACAAGGCAGCACAATTCTGCCTGTGAATGGGGGAAGGCACTGGTCTTGTGACTGCAGTTAATTTGCTAAATCTTCACAAACCAGTTCTACCAGTGGCTTTATGTTGCAGTGAGGCCGATGGCAAATCGGGCTATGAAATTACAAATTTTGAGATTGACAGTAAAACACTTCTCCTGTGACAGGAACTCTGGTGTATGGGGGAGTTGCGGGGATCAGATATGCTACACTTGTGTAATAAATGCTGAGTTTCTGTAGCCATGACTGATATCAGAATAATTGTGTTTAGATCAGTATTGCGTTGCTACTAACTAAAGTGCCTTTTTTATTTTCTTTTTGTCTTGCATTTAGCTGTTACTGACCAGTGAGAGCCAAGGAAGGGTGGTTGTGTTGATGGGGTCAATTTCTGATCTGGTACATTGTGAGAAAATCAAAAAGTCCTGTGCAAACTATGGAATCCCATGTGAGCTGAGGGTAACCTCTGCCCATAAAGGCCCTGATGAAACCCTGAGGATTAAGTCTGAGTATGAAGGTAATAAATGTAGTGTGAGGAAAGGTCTCAATTAAATATCTCTTCTTTTATATTGCCGCTTCTCTCGCCACATTGTGTAAGTGGGATGCAAGAACAGCTGCTGTTTACTCATGTTAGGTGAAACCATGGGTAGGTGCCACAGATGAGGCAAAAAAAAAAAAAAAGTTTTTTATTAGGCATACATTGATGTAAACAGAATGGCTTAAACACAGCAGGACAACTTGCAGTTTTTTGGGGTTTTTTTTTTTTCTATTTCAAGCCGCACTAATATATACAGCAGCAATGACAACTGAAACTGGTCATACTCTGAGATGCAGCAGCGTTTACACAAACTATTCGTCTGCAGAAGTCCTTAAAGTGAGATTAATCTCTTGGCCATATAGCTTGCAAAAGCTTATTTGGTTGTGGTGATAAACTTTGACACTTGTATCATCCAAAGAAGAGGGAGAAAAACAGACTTTTCTCCATTTTATTAGGGCACAGGTTCTCAAACTGTCCTCAGGACCCCAAACTGCATGTTTTCCAGGTCTTCTCACAGAATCACAAGTGAAATAATTAGTTCCACCTGTGGATCCTTTAAAATGTGTCAGTGAGTAATGAGTATACCTGTGCACCTGCTAGGTGACCTGGAAAACATGACCTGTGTGGGGTCCTGATGAGAGTTTGAGAACCACTGCATTGGGGTATAGAGGTGAATGTAGGGAATAGTGAGAAATGTGGACTCATAATGTTGGTTTGAGTGCTATATAATTCATTTGACAATGTGCTGCCAACTTCTTGTCTTTGTTTGAAAATGTTGCCTGATGTTTAGCTGGATGAAGGGTGGTGACTAACACTATTGCACCTGCTGTGAAAGTGGCTTTTAAACTCTTTACCCTTTTATGTTTGATCTCCTCCTCAAATCGTGTTCTAGGGATCTGTAGTAAAGGATCTCTTGACATCTTCTCTGTTGGCTATTTAACATCAGAAATGACTGATCAGACAAAGCTGATTTGTATGTATCCATAGACTGACTTCCCCATTCTTCATATATTGATCTTTTTCATATGGATAAATCGGGGTGGAATTGCCTGCATGCTACATATATTGTCCCTTGCAGTTCAAATGCTTTTGTCTGTTTAATTATGTTTGAGACCATATAGTACTGGCATAAAGTGAATACCTAGATCCCAACTGTTCCACTAACTAGTCATTTTCTATTTCCCGTCAGGTGATGGCATTCCGACAGTGTTTGTTGCAGTTGCTGGTAGAAGCAATGGCTTGGGTCCTGTGCTCTCGGGAAACACAGCTTATCCAGTTATTAACTGTCCTCCCCTTACTGCAGACTGGGGGGCGCAGGATGTCTGGTCTTCCCTAAGAATGCCCAGTGGTAAGTTAAACCATGTGTGGAGTTCTGTATAGTGCATACTGTCCATGCACAGGAAACTACATTTGGCACAAGACTTAAATAAAACCATTCCTTTCTCCTTCATCCACTAGGGGACACTGGAGTTCAAGACAGTGGGGTATAGACGGTGGTAGAGCAGAGCCTGGCACTTTAAATAATTTAGAAGTGTGACTGGCTCCTCCCCCTCTATGCCCCATCAGCCCCAGTTTTTAGAATGTGCCCGAGAGAGCCGGTCGCACATCAGGCTGTCTCCAGCCTTTCTTATTTAGTTTTAGTTTTTATTAACAAGCATTGAGGACAGGCAGGCTGCTTACTGTGGCAGTCTGCCTGCTACGTGGGAGCCGCCGGGAAAGGCACCACACGGCTACTGCAGCCTGTGTCCGGTGACCTAGAGGAGGGGGCACACACCTGGAGTCATCGGACTCTGCGAGGACCCGCCACTGCTGACACCGGCATGTGTCCGGGTTCCTCGCCGCCCCCTCAGCCCAGCATCCCGGCCGCAGCAGTCCGTGAGTATAACCACTGCTCCTGATAGCAGGAGCAGTGGATGCATAGCTGGGCTCAGTGACATAATGTCACTGTTAGGAGACCCGACCATCCCCCCGCACGCACCCGAGTCCCTTATCGGGTAACAGAAGGTGCTAAGTGGGCCCGAAGAACGCGCTGCAGGGCTGTCGCGACTTAATGGCTCCTTCCAGCACCCGCTGCTGCTCTCAGCAGGCAGTGTCCGGGTCTAGGGCTTATCCATAGTCGGCCAGTTACTAATGTAACGCTGACAGGACATCGCGGTCCCGGCTAGCGGGAGTGGAGCTTATTACCAGCGGCCATAGCATCAGCCGCCTATTCCGAATGGCGCGTCCTGCTTATCTAGCGGCGCCATTTGTAGTCGGGCTCTCCCTCCTGCCATATTAAGACCTCGCTACAGAAGGTACATGTGTAGCGCTGGGGTAGGCGCGCTGAACGCCTGCCGCATGCGGGCGCCTACCATTTCCTCTATCAGGCTGCCTGTTCTGTGCAGCCGGCCAGTCCTGGACAAGGAGTTTATTAAGAGAGACCCACCACGGCTTACAGTGGTCAGTGTCCGGGTCTCTGATTATAGGGAGTGGCGCGATGGCAGCGTTTAGGTCCCCGTTGCACCGCTCACCCTCCCACCCTGTGCACCCGCTATGCAAGGCTTCTGGACTTACTCTCCGGATAAGTGCACTCCAACTGGGCTATGTGCACTATAACAGGCGGGCTAGGGTATCTCCAGCTTAGGAGGTAGGCAGGCACAAGTGTGTCCCATCAGGGAGAGATTACACACAGCAAGGTGTCCCTATGCTACAGCTTGTTTTGCAGCACATGGAAGCATCCACAGTAGAAGAACTACAGGTACCAGCATAGCATGTACGCCGCAAGGGAGGAAGCACAAGCACTGCCTTGGCTATTTAGCAGCTCTCCTCAGAGCAGGCTTCCCTGTTATCCCTAGTCTATAGTAACAGGCTAATAGTACCAGCGCAAGGCTCGGATCCTGCCGCTGCCTTTTCTGTGTGGAGTTTGTATGTTCTCCATGTGCTGGCAGCACTGCCTTAGCTATCAGCTTCTCTCCTCATCTAAATATCAGGAGGAGATGCCGCGTCCCGCAGCTCCTGGCTGGGCTGAGCAGGCTTCCCTGTTAGCTACTGCATAGCATAGAGCTAATAGCCTTACGTTATACAATGCAGCGCTGTATGACGTCACGCTGCTACCACAGCAGCACAACTTCAGTGCTCCCGTGAGTTAGCCCCTCTCCTGTCTTGCAGGAGAAACGTTGGTTTATGCGCAGTGTTGCGTCAGGAGCCTTGATGGCTCCCCGTATTCCCGGCACTGACCGGACCTTCAACTACTCCGCTTATACGATTAAGGGGGCTAGCAGCGCTATGCTGAGAAGTGTACCAGTTTGCGCACACACAGCGTGGTATTCATGATCAAACAGCGTTCCCTGCTTCCCTTTTAAGGACAGTAGTTATTGCTGCACACAAGCAGTATAGCGCAGGCACTACCTGCAGCAGGAAGTGCTTTAGCGCGCGTCCCTTACGCCTACCACACTGCGAGTGCTTCAGCAAGGGTTGCCTGTCCTTGTATGACAGGAGTTTAGTACTAGCTACAGTGGATAGCTGGTCGCTAGCGGTAGACTAGCCCCATCCCGCTTTTACACTATGACACCGTGTTAAGCGGTTCTGAAAGGGGCCAGTTGTTCAGCCTATGCATCACGGCTAGAAGCGATGTGCTGATATTCTTCCAGGACCGGTGCACAAACGCAGTCCTGCCAATTGCAGCGCCGCTTGGTTTACCCAGTCAGGCTCCCCTTCGTTCTGTAACATAGGGCGCCTAGATTAATCTAAGGGCCTGTTATGTATCATAGCCTCATGGTGTATTAGCTCCACTGTTATGGTGCTGCTGCCAGAACTTATGGTCATAGCATACCCTTCACCCAAGGTTAGCACATTTTTGCGTCCCATCCCCAGGCTTATGCCTCACATTTGGCTTCCCATGCATTTGTGGATACCATTTTAGGCTGGTCTTAAAACCTTTCTCCCCAGTTTTCTGTGCTTACCTTAGAAGGTATGCATAGGTGCATCTTTTTATATCATGTGTTCCCTTTGGCAGCACATACAGGAAGAGGTTAGTGACGCACAGCTGGTGTGGTTGTTGGCGTTGCTGCCTCACAGCGCTGGGGTCTTCCTGTTGATTCTCACTTCAAAAAATGGGTTCATCTGGTGTTAAGATGGCTCATCTGAAAAGGCGAGTACGCCAGTAACAGAAGGGTCCCAGGATCGAAACCAGTCTGGGACAGCACACTGCTAAAATATCCTGCCCCTACGCCGTAGCAGAATGACGGCCACCTGCGGCACATGATCAGTCTATGTATGTATATTGTGTTTTATACTAGCCCTGCTGTATAACACACATGCTGGAGTGATTTTGTCCTTGGGCTCAATTCCTTCCATGGCTTCAATTATTGTTCATGTTCTAATTTTAAAATGTTACGTCACCTACTAAATTTGTATGTAGGTAAGCGTATCCATTTGTGGATATCGCTTCTTTCCTTATCGTAGGAGCAGCGGTAGGATCTGTTCTTATCAATTTATGTCTAATACCTAGCATATTGATAGAAGGAGGCTGCGTTTGGAGGCTGGACTCCTGATGCGGTAGTTTGTATAATGACTACGCTTTACACTATCTCTCCCTGGGGATTGGGTTGTGTGTGCATATACATATATATATTTGTGTATATGGGTAGAATGCCTATACTTCCACAATCATTAGGTTTACCTATAATCCACACAAGGGAAGCCGCCTGGGATTACCAGAAGCTGTAGGCTATATCCCTACATATTAATATTATAGGGTGGCTCTATAAACTAGTCATGTGCTGCAGCTTACATGGTGATAGTCACAATTCTCTAAGGCATTGCTTCTAGTATGGATCCTAGACATGTCACATGTATATAAAGTTATGTACTTCCACCCTCCTGGAGTTCTAGTTCCATTCCTACCAGTTATACGGCACCCCGTTTCGGGGGACCTATTATCATTACAGTGATGCACTGGGTAGTAAACTTGTAAGACGCCCATTTCTTGTATGAATATTTCCTAATAATTGGGAAACAAAAACCTGTGTTTTGTTTAAACTACTGGGGTTATCACTATTGATATCTCCCTTCTTTACTTGGGATAACCAACTCGTTCTATGTCTAAGTACAGGTACTCTTCTCAGTATCTATTCCGGTACTACATATTATTGTAGCATATCTCAATAAAATGGGTCTAAAGTGCCCTTAGGTACAATTCATATCTGGTAGGCCTAGGGCCACTTGCCGATATAGGCAGGGTCAGACCTGAGTTATATTAGACTGGTGGGCATAAGACGCACTTCACCAATAGAAATATTTATGCAAGGATACTTAAATTAGCAGACCGTTTTTGGGGTTGTATGTATAATCTAACACGGCTATACAGATACACGTCTCTAATGGAACAGGCTCAGGTATAGAGTCCTGTTCTACGACCTTCTTGTCTCGACTAAAATTTTGCTAGTTTCCACAGTGTTTTCTACTGCACATCTCCAGACTGAAGTCTGTGCTGTAGAGCAATTGGTCTTAGCCCACTGAAGCTACTCTCTATACCTAATGTGGTGGGTTGCTGTGTGATGGTAAAGGTCAGTGACATTCTACATAGCGTCCAGAGGGATTCTGGTCGCTCAAAGGTAAGAGCTTACTAATGCCTCGGATGATGCTCCTAATTCATGCAACCTGACATACATAGCTTTATTCTCCCTTACGCACCCTAGCTGCTGTCCTAGCAGCCATCCGCTCTTTTAATCAGTTGGCTCTACACTATAGAGTTTTCCTGGACTGTGGGTGGTGCATAATTACAACACTGGATTGGCGACACTATTCTACTAGAACCTGTTAAGGTTCTGGACCGAAGCACACCTATAGGCTATTGCACATCTTTACATAAGTGTGATCTGCGCAGGGGACCTGGTTGGGTTCCTGTTCAGTATCTGTTGATATTTTTATCACACTCATATGGTTGTCCTAGTGCTCTGGCCTTGTTGTATGGGATGCTTCCCTATATTGATAGCTCTCCCTGGGTGGCTGTTGCATTCGTGCTGTTTTACTGTTAGATTCCTGGTTGTTTTCATACTATGTTCGGGCCAGCAGTTGATACTGACTACGCACTTACATCATGTTGGAAGTTGTCTGTTATTTCCTTTTAACGGCAGCATTTCAGCTCCTGTTTTATCCCTGTTTTCAAAATGGGTTGTACTTCCGTCTGACCCTCTGAAAGGTATTGTAGTCTCAATCCTCTCTCTCTCTCTTTCGCCTCGGTCTCACGCCCAGTGGGATCTCCACTCGTTGGAGACTTCTATGGTCTAGCCCTTCCACTGGTTAACAACTTTGTTGTAGTTGGACCTCAAGGATGGTTCGGGGCGACTGTTCAGTCTTGTCTTTTGCCTCCCTGCATACTCTTGTTGGGAGTCTGTGGACAGGATCAGCTCTATCTGTAGTTTGGTATTGTTATACTTTTATATATACGATTATGTCCAGCAGTGCTGGGATTCTGCTGTCTGCGGCTGCTGCAGCTGCCTGTTTAGACTCTAGTAAGGTTCTCGAGTTTGTGCTCGTTTACTGCCCTTCTCCTATAGATTCTTGTTGGGGCTCTGCCACCAACAGTCCGGTTTGGTCCATTTCAGCTGAGATTACAGATTCTGACGTTTCCCACCTGTGTTTGTTCTCTCAACAGCTGTTCTGTTCCTTTTGACTTGCACTGTAAGTTGTGGAATTTTCTGTGACTGTTTAGTGAGGAGTAGTGTTTGTCTCCTGTGCTACGACACTTGTTCCTCAGCTTCCGCTGGGCCTCAGGTTCTTGGCGGTCCCTGTTTCGGTTTGGCCAAGGGATCAGCAAGTTCTCCGCGCTCCCACCCGGGAGGTTGGCTTTGGGACGTCCCCACTGTCTTGAACTCCAGTGTCCCCTAGTGGATGAAGGAGAAAACAGGATTTTGGTACTTACCGATAAATCCCTTTCTCCGATTCCACAGGGGACACTGGACGCCCGCCCAGCGCTGCGTACCTGCCGTTTTGTTTGGTTTCTATAGTTGTGTGACTGCATGTGTTCCCTGCAGTGGGTTCCTCTGTTCTACTTCAGTCGGTCTTGTTCCGTTCTGTGGTCTTCTCCTTTTCCTCTTTTTTTTTTTTTTTTTTTTTTTCCTGTTGTCCTCCGTCTCCTCTCGGGCTCAGTTCTTAAACTGGGGCTGATGGGGCATAGAGGGGGAGGAGCCAGTCACACTTCTAAATTATTTAAAGTGCCAGGCTCTGCTCTACCACCGTCTATACCCCACTGTCTTGAACTCCAGTGTCCCCTGTGGAATCGGAAAAAGGGATTTATCGGTAAGTACCAAAATCCTGTTTTTGTCTGTATGCAGGTCTCGGCTGTTCCACTGTGCTGTCTCCAGAAGCAGCGGCTCAGTTTGCTGCTCAGATATTTGGGTTGAACAATCACTTGGTGTGGTCCAAGTTGCGCTCGTGCACCCTGAACACATGGATTTCTCTTAAGCAAGCAGATGTGAAGCTGAGAGCGTGCAGCATGTAACGCTGCCTAGAATACATGCTCCTCATTGTATAACAATTAAACTTCCTTTTCTAAACTCTGTTGTGACTTGAGTGTTTTCTGAGCTGCAACCAGTAATTACATTGGTAGGCTGGTAATGTACTCTGGCATATTCACAATCTTGTCTAAGACACAAAAGTGCTGTTTCTTCTCAATGTGCTGGTATTTCAGTTGGCCAGAGCACTCCTTCCTTGTGACTTGGAAGTTGAGTAGCAAATGCATAAGGACCTATGAAAACTGGGTCTATGCACCACATATTAATCTGTAAAACTCATCCAGCTCTGTCTTGCAATAGAAGAGCATTTTCTAACACCCCATTCAGCTAAGAGCGGCTGATTAAATGGAGTGAGAACCCCGCTCCAGAGTTATTGGTCACAAATGTCCCAGTGTGCAAATGTAAGTAATTAGCAGACTTTAGCTGGCCGTACATCCGCCAGCTATCCTTCCAACCAGCCAACTGGTAGCTGTTTAGAACAATAACCGACCAGTGTGTGGGAGCAAATGATTGGCCTTCTCAACAAAATCTCTGCTTCTGGCATGTGAATATCTGTTATCACCTAATTTAGGGATGCTGAATTCAGTGCAAAAATCAGATTTTCTCTCATGTCACATATAAGATACACACCTCACAAAAGCAGTAATAGCTATATCTGAAAACGGTAAGATAAAGTTTCAACTAATCTCTATAGAATTTAAATATTTTCATTGTATTCATTTATAAAATACTAATAACTGCAGAAATGGTTAAAAAATGCAGAAACTAAATTCCAGTCCACATTTAGCTGTAATGTAATTGAATATAAGATAAAATGTAAAGTCACTTTGCATTAGGGAAAGAGGATGTTGACGCTTTCCGTGTGCATAGGGTCTTCTTGGTCTCTAAAAAGGAACCAGCAGTTCCCCCATTATTGCAGGGTCCCAGCCTCCTTGGGAGCAATGCTCCATTGTTAGAATATCTTGGTGAAAACTTCCCCGTTAATCACTTACACTACCCAGGCTGTTAAAGTCTAGATGGGAATGTAAAAAAGTGAATTTAAAGTGACATTCTACAACCTATATTCTTGTAGTTGTTTGTTTACAATGGATACATACTATAGTTGGCTTTTCTACTTCAGGGTCCATAGGGGGTCCACAGGGTTGACCTTGGGGTTATAGCTGGAACAGGATCCATGGGCACCACACAGTTAAGCTTTTAGCTCCTAGGATGCACTTGGGTCCTCCTCTATACCCCGCCCCCGAGCCACAGGCACCTCAGTGTAAGCTGGTGCCCGGCCGGAGTCGGTCACCGCGCAGGGGGGCTGCAGGAGCAGCCCCCAGAAGCTTTTATTTTAAGTTAGATTTTATTTATTTTAATCTCTTTTTACTACAGATGGCAGCGAAGGGCTGTCTGTACAGACGCCCACGCTGCCGCTCTGATCCCCGACTGGCGCCGCGACGCCAGTACTGATCTGGGGATCGCGGAGGGAGGGCAGAGTCCGTACTAGTCGGACTCTGTCTACCTCCCAGGACTGCTGCCGGAGTCGCCGGGGATGCAGGTAAGCCGCGGGGCATGCCTTAAATGCAGTCCTTTAGCCTCCGGTCCTGGGGACAGACCGGAGGCTGCTGGCAGTGGCGGCGGGCCCCCCCCATAACCCGTGGGACCACTAGACCACCAGGGATAAAGGGGCAAGCGGGAAGCCAGCATCCCTGGGGTTATGGCCAGCCAGGGGAGGAAGCCTTCCCTGTCAGCGGCTCCTCCCCTCAGCTCAGCGCGCCTTTCAGCACGCAGTCTGGCGTCGCTGAGCTGCAGATTACTCGGCCACTCCTCCTCTGAGGTCTCCAGCGGCCATTTTCTCACAGTGGCGGCGCAGATCTCTCAGGGAGCATGCGGACCGGTCCCCCTGTGTACCTCTCCCCTGATTAAGGACAGTGTACACAGCACTATAGCCCTCCCAGACACTGAATCTGGGCAGGTTGATTGTAGTGTAAAGGTGCAGTGAGTATTACTTCTGCATGGTATGTGACTTTTGCTAGTGCTGCCTGTCTGTGCTTATTTTCTGCTTACTGTCAGCTTATACCTATCCCTTTACTTCTCCTACAAGCCCTACAGGTGTGTGGGGGAGGGGCGTTTCTACTGACCTCACTTATATAGATCACGTATTTGTGAGGTCCGTCACATACAGTTGTGTGCTACTCAGTGCCATATTGTGGGCTGTTGTTCAGCACACCGGTGAGAGCGTTTTACTTCTACCCTGGTGCCAGATATATAATATATTCTGTCATGTCAGACGAGGAGGTTGAGCGCTCAGTGGCTCCGATGTTGGCCTCCTGCGGACGCTGTTCTGCAGGAGTGGATAGGGAGGATTTGTCACAGGAGGGTCTGTGTAGTCGGTGCCAGGTGGCTCCTGGCCCATCCAGACCTTCTCTGACGCAGGAACCACCGTGGGCGATGTTTTCTCAAGTGCTGGTGTCTATTGCGGACCGTCTATCGGTCCCGACTGCTCTCCCTACTAGGGCGTTACCCCAGCCGACCATCCCCCATTCCCCGGGTGTCCCGCAGTTATTGCGGAGTCCTCCTGGGTCTCAGTCGGTGGGTCCCTATGCGGGGTTGCCTATGTATATACAGGCTTCTCCTGTGCCGCAGCAGCCTGTGGTACCTTTTCAGGCCCCTATGGTGACTCCTCCACCCTGGGTGGATGTGCTCTCCAACTCAGTACAAAATTTGGCGGCCGCTTCCTCGGTTTTTCAGTCAATGTTGCAGACTGACATGCCTTCTAGGGTTTCAAAACGCTCACTCATGGCACGGGCTGCTCAGGTATCGGACTCAGAGGGTTCCTCAGATGATGGGGAGGTCCCTGATGACACTGACTCTGACGCCTCGGTCCAGGAAATGGATACCAAGTCGTCCATTAATGTGCGAGCACTGGTTAGGGCGGTGCGAGCTATTCTTCTTATGGAGGATGAGCACCGGTTCCTAAGTCGAAGTTTCCTAGTTTCAAAAAAACTAGGGTGGCTTCTGCGGTGTTTCCCCTGTCGGATCAGTTGACGGATCATATGGCGGTAGCTTGGCAGGCGCCCAGTAAGAGATTCCTTCCTCAGAAGCGGTTGGCTTCTAATTATCCCTTCCCTGAGGCACATTGTAAAAAATGGGAAACTCCACCGGCGGTGGATTCCCATGTCACCCGTTTAACTCGGGGCGCTACTTTACCATTACCGTCGATATCCTCGCTGAAGGATCCCACGGACAGGAAAGTTGAGACTTGTTTAAAGTCTATTTACTCCCTCTCCGGGGCGGTGGCCCGACCGTCCATGGCCATCTCCTGGGTGGCCAAGGCCATTGAGGGGTGGGCCAATGCATTGGAAGATACCTTCTCGGATGACGCTCCGGATGTCCAGCGGGCGTTGTTGGGACAGATGAGGGATGCTGCTTCTTACATTGGAGAAGCTTCTTTAGATGCTAGTCTGCTGACTTCGCGGGTATCGGCTGCAGCGGTGTCTGCCCGCCGATCCTTATGGTTGCGGTCCTGGAGAGCGGACTCTGATTCAAAGAAGGGCCTGGAGGCCTTACCTTTCAATGGGGAATTACTATTTGGTCCGGACTTGGACAAAATTGTGGATACCCTGGCTAAATCCAGGTCAGCCTTCCTCCCTTCGGCGGCACTGCCTGCTAAGGTTCGGAGTTCGGCTTTTCGTTCCTTTCGGGTTCAGGGGAAGGCGAAAGGTCAGTCCTTCCCGAGACAATCTGCGAGTAAGACTGCCTCTAAGCCCAAGAAGCAAGCCTGGAGTGCACGGCGCCCTTCTTTAAAGCAGGAAGATAAACCTGTGGCCTGATGGGACGGGCCTCCCTCTGGGGGACCTCAGAGTGGGAGGCCGACTTCTTCTATTTGCCCAGTGCTGGCACAATACCACCACGGATGCCTGGGTTCGAGAAGTGGTCTCCCAGGGGTACGCCCTGTCTTTTCGGTACAGACCACCCCACCAGTTTTTCTGCACGAGTCCTTCTCAGGACAAGACCAAGGCGTTACAGGTTCAGGAGGCTATAGAGTCCTTGCTGAAAGCAGGGGTCATTGTTCCCGTTCCTCTATCACAACGAGGGACGGGGTATTATTCGTCTCTGTTTCTGGTGCAGAAACCCAATGGTTCTCATCGCCCTATCCTCAACTTGAAGTCTCTGAACAAATTCCTCAGGGTTCCCAAGTTCAGGATGGAGACGTTACGTTCCATCATTCTGGCGATGGAACCGGGGGATTACATGGTGTCCCTGGATGTCCAGGACGCCTACCTCCATGTTCCGATAGCACCTTCGCACCAGCGGTATCTGAGGTTCGCTATCCTTCAACACCACTATCAGTTCCGGGCGCTACCCTTTGGTCTCTCCACGGCGCCGAGGGTGTTCACGAAGATTATGGCGGTCATGGCCGCACATCTTCGGAACCAGAATGTACGGCTGCTGCCGTATCTGGACGACCTCCTGTTGCTGGCGAGCTCCCCAGAGGTACTGCTTCAACATCTCCACCTGACGATCGCTTGCCTGCAAGCACACGGGTGGTTGATAAATTGGAAAAAGTCCTCCCTGATTCCATCACAGCGGATGGTTCATTTGGGAGCCCTGCTGGATTCGCGTCAGCAAAGGATCTTCCTGACTCCGGAGAAGGTCGCCTCCCTACAGCTGCGGATACGCAGTTGCCTGAGCGGTTGCCGCCTGTCGGTCCATTCGGCTATGAGAGTTCTGGGGTCCATGGTGTCGACATTCGACATGGTGGAATTTGCCCAGTTCCATTCCCGGCCCCTGCAGGGGCTGATTCTATCGGAATGGAACGGGTTACCTCACCGGATCCGCTCTCAGGTGCTGGTGTCTCCGGACGTTCGGCAGTCTTTGGCTTGGTGGCTTCAGACAGCTCATCTGGTCGAGGGGCGCCCATTTTGGATCCCGGACTGGGTCCTGCTCACGACGGATGCCAGTCTCTGGGGTTAGGGGGCAGTGACCGGCTCATTGTCTCTCCAGGGTCGTTGGTCTGCGGAAGAAACTCTTCTTCCCATCAACATCCTGGAACTGAGGGCTGTATACAGGGCCCTGCAGTCGTCCGGCCCCGCTCTTCACGGAAGGGCGGTACAGGTGCAGTCCGACAACGCCACCACGGTGGCGTATATCAACCACCAAGGAGGAACTCGCAGTCGGGCAGCGATGTCGGAGGTGTCTCGCATCCTGACTTGGGCGGAGGGTCACATTCCAGCGATCTCGGCGGTCTTCATCCCTGGAGTCCTCAATTGGGAAGCGGACTTCCTCAGCCGTCACGACGTGCATCCTGGGGAATGGTCGCTTCACCCAGAGGTGTTTCAGCTACTCGTGGACAGGTGGGGACTGCCGGAGCTGGACTTGATGGCCTCCCGTCACAATCACAAGTTGCCCGTTTACGGGTCAAGGACAAGAGACGCAGGCGCAAGTCTGGTGGACGCGCTGTCGGTGCAATGGACGTTTCACCTAGTGTACCTGTTTCCTCCGATATCCCTACTTCCTCGGGTTCTGCGGAAATTCAAGCAGGACGGCGGCACGCTAGTGCTGGTAGCTCCGGCGTGGCCCAGACGTCCTTGGTACTCCGATCTCAGGAGCCTCTTCATCGACGCTCCGTACCTTCTTCCTCAGCGTCGGGACCTGTTGTCTCAAGGGCCCTGTCTTTACCCGGATCTGGGTCGGCTGTCTTTGACGGCGTGGCTCTTGAGACAGCCGTCTTGAGGTCTCGGGGCTTCTCCAGTTCGGTTATTGGTACCATGCTCAGGGCACGCAAGCCTGCTTCCGCACGGATTTATCACAGAGTGTGGCACACTTACTTTCAGTGGTGTGAGTCCAGAAATTATGATCCTCAGGTGTTCCGAGTTTCTAGGGTCTTGGAATTTCTTCAATCAGGATTGGACCTCGGCTTACGCCTTGCATCTCTGAAGGTTCAGGTTTCCGCCTTGTCTGTGTGGTTTCAACGGCGGATTGCAATGCTGCCTTATGTTCACACCTTTTTCCAAGGTGTTCTCAGGATCCAGCCTCCTGTGGCTCCTTGGGACTTGGCGGTGGTTCTACGGGTCCTGCAGGGTCCTCCGTTTGAGCCTCTTGAGTCGGTGGAGCTCAAGTGGCTGACACTTTAAGACCGTTTTTCTCCTGGCAATTGCTTCGGCCAGGAGGGTGTCTGAATTGGGGGCGCTTTCCTGTCGCCCTCCTTTCCTGATTTTTCACCAGGACAGAGCGGTGCTCCGCACTCGTCCTGAGTTTTTGCCCAAAGTGGTCTCGAAGTTCCACATTAATCAGGAACTTGTTGTGCCAGCTTTTCAGTCCCCTGATGTTTCAGCTGGTGAGACTTCCTTAGATGTGGTCCGGGCGCTTAGAATTTATGTGGACCGGACGGCTTCGGTTAGGAAGTCTGATTCCTTGTTTATCCTCTTTGTTGGCAGGCCAACCCCTCTTGTGAAAACCAAACAAACGTTAGCCCGTTGGCTTCGTTCCGTTATTTGTGAGGCTTATGCACAGGAGGGTTTACCTGTGCCAGCCTCTGTTAAGGCTCATTCCACTCGTTCTGTGGGTCCCTCTTGGGCTGCTAGACGTGGCGCTTCTGCTGTTCAGCTGTGTAAGGCGGCCACTTGGTCTTCTATTCAAACGTTTTTGAGGTTCTATGCGTTTGACACCTTTGCCTCTCAGGATGCATCCTTTGGGCGCCGGGTGCTCCTTTCAGCACAGGAGCGTCCCCGCCCTTAGTTGAACTGCTTTGGGACATCCCCAAGGTCAACCCTGTGGACCCCCTATGGACCCTGAAGTAGAAAACAAGAGATATGGTAAGAACTTACCTTTGTTATCTCTGTTTCTACGAAGTCCATAGGCTCCACAGGGCGCCCGCCCTGACGCACCTGGCTTCAAATGGGCTGTGTGGCTTGTCACCGGTTTTCCGTCTCACATTGCTGTGTGTATGGTTTCTTGTGTGTTCCAGTCTTCCTTCTCTCTGTTCCATATTCTCCTCCGGCCTAGGCTGCTTACCAACTGAGGTGCCTGTGGCTCGAGGGCGGGGTATAGAGGAGGACCCAAGTGCATCCTGGGAGCTAAAAGCTTAACTGTGTGGTGCCCATGGATCCTGTTCCAGCTATAACCCCAAGGTCAACCCTGTGGACCCTATGGACTTCGTAGAAACAGAGATAACAAAGGTATGGTAAGAACTTGTCTCTTGTTTTTTTTTTTTTTCTTTCTGTTATTTAAGAATCCACACCCAACAGCCTTGAAGGACCATGCAGAAGACTCAATTTAGAGTTAAATATTTCATCCATAAGCAATTTCCGTATTTGGGTGACAACAAATTTGCCTTCTTTTAGCTTTGCTTATGTGGTTACCCTGACCTACCGCCCACTGTAACTAGCGGCTTAACAGGTCCGTTAGTATGAAGTGATGGGTAAATCATATTTCCTCCTGCTACCTTACTCAATTACCCAAGCATTTCAGAGAGGCAAGTTCCCCTACAAGTCCTTAGGTTAGGTTTACTTTAGCCACAGGTATTAAACTATTTGTAACTATTGTGTTCAACTTTGTCAGGAAACTGAGTAACAGACGTCTCCTCCGGCTAATGTTTCCCAAAAGAAAATATTAGTTTGACACACGCATTGCAATACAACAATAATGACAAGTTAACTATAACCATAAACTGTTTTGTGTTATTGTCTAATACTCCTATTACATAACACCATTAAACACATGAACCCCTATCTACACTGCAGTATAAACTACACACTTGTGCTGAATCTCTGTAAAGTTAAATTCAGATTATGAGCTCGGTGGTGCATGAGATTTCTTTGCCTAACGCCATAGGGTTTATGCAACTTCACAGACTGAATGGATATTATCTTAGTCAGTCAGCAGGATCAGATATGTTCCTTAAATGTCTAGTTCATTAAAGTTAGGGAGCGTTGCTGTAAGGTGTCCTTTATACTCCTTTACTATGGATTAAGATTGTGCTCTCCTGGTCATATGTAGTCCCTAATGCCTGTGTGACTCTGCTGCTGATCCCTGATAGAAGGTGAAAGTGGGTTGGTGTAATGTGCTGCATTTTAGGAACAGACCTGATCCACACAGCAGGCAGGCTCAGTCCCTCTCCAGCTGTCAGAACCCCGCCCCCCTCTTGTTTACCTCACACCGGGTTATCTCTCATCCCTGGTACAGTTCAGCACCTCACATATTGGCTGATGTCACTCCATCCTCCTGAGGTAACTTGTTCTCCCCAGTGGTGCATGTCCGCCCTCTCTGGCTGCTACCTCCAGGCTCTGACCAACTGCTACTCCTCTTCTACTTACTCTCCCCATCATTCCAGATGGCCTCTCACGGGCTCCTCTCTTCTTGTGCGTGTTTAGAAAAGCACAATGGTCTGCAGCAGCTGTAATACCTCAAATATTGGGGTATTGCACTTCACTGTAGAAATTTTTACTTAAGATTACTGAAAGCCTGGTCTTCTTTATCCAGAGCTTTTACCATGCTCTTCATTAGGCCCAACTTAATATGAAGTGGAGGCAAAATGATTTTATGCTGCTCAACCAACGGAGTGTACTTGACTTTCTCCTTCATCCACTAGGGGACACTGGAGTTCAAGACAGTGGGGTATAGACGGTGGTAGAGCAGAGCCTGGCACTTTAAATAATTTAGAAGTGTGACTGGCTCCTCCCCCTCTATGCCCCATCAGCCCCAGTTTTTAGAATGTGCCCGAGAGAGCCGGTCGCACATCAGGCTGTCTCCAGCCTTTCTCATATAATTAATTATTACAAGCACTGAGGACAGGCAGGCTGCTTACTGTGGCAGTCTGCCTGCTACGTGGGAGCCGCCGGGAAGGGCACCACACGGCTACTGCAGCCTGTGTCCGGTGACCCTAAGGAGGGGGCACACATACTGGAGTCATCCGACCCTGCGAGGACCCGCCACTGCTGACACCGGCATGTGTCCGGGTTCCACGCCGCCCCCTCAGCCCAGCATCCCGGCCGCAGCAGTTGTAAGTATAACCACTGCTGCTGATAGCAGGAGCAGTGGATGCATAGCTGGGCTCAGTGACATAACATGTCACTGTTAGGAGACCCGACCATGCCCCCGCACGCACCCGAGTCCCTTATTGGGTAACAGCAGGTGCTAAGTGGTCCTAAAGAACGCGCTGCAGTGGCTGTCGCTACTTAATGGCCCCTTCCAGCACCCGCCGCGGCCCTGACAGGCAGCGTCCGGGTCTCGGGCTTATCCCTAGTCGGCCAGTTACTCATGTAACGCTGACAGGACAGCGCAGTGGCTACCGGGGGCGGAGCTTATTACCGGCGGCCATAGCATCAGCCGCCCATTCCGAATGGCGCGTCCTGCTTATCTAGCGGCGCCGTCTTAGTCAGGCTCTCCCTTTTCTGCCATATATAAGGCCCTTCGCAGTTGAAACCGGCTGGGTCCGGGACCTCCTCGCTACAGAGTACATATGTAGTGCTGGGGTAGGCGCGCCGAGCGGCCGCCGCGTGCGGACGCCGAATAGGAGCTCCAGCACAGCGTCCAAAAGGTCTGGGGTTCAATTCCCCCACTAAACTTCACCTTAAGCTCAGTGTCCGGGTCTCTGATTATGGGGAGTGGCGCGATGGCAGCGTTTAGATCCCCGTTGCACCGCGCACCCTCCCACCCTGTACACCCGCTATACACTAGGGTATCTCCAGCTTACGAGGTAGGCAGGCACATGCGTGCCCCATCAGGGAGATATTACACACAGCAGCTGCCTGTCCTGTGCAGCCGGCCAGTCCTGGGGCTGGTGTCCCTATGCTACAGCTTGTTCTGCAGCACATGGAAGCATCCACTGCAGAAGTACTACAGGTACCAGCATAGCATGTACACCGCAAGGGAGGAAGCACAAGCACTGCATTGGCTAATTAGCAGCTCGCCTCAGAGCAGGCTTCCCTGTTATAACTAGTCTATAGTAACAGGCTAATAGCCTTTAAGTACCAGCGCAAGGCTCTGATCCCGCAGCGGCCCTTTCTGTGTGGTGTTTGTATGTTCTCCATGTGCTGGCAGCACTGCCTTAGCTATTACCATCTCTCCTCATCTAAATATCAGGAGGAGACGCTGCGTCCTGCAACTCCTGGCTGGGCTGAGCAGGCTTCCCTATTAGCTACTCTATAGCATAGAGCTAATAGCCTTATGTTATACAAAGCAGCGCTGTTTGATGTCACGCTGCTGCCACAGCAGCACAACTTCAGTGTTCCCGTGAGTTAGCCCCTCTCCTGTCTTGCAGGAGAGACATTGATTTATGCGCAGTTTTGTTTCAGGAGCCTTGATTGCTCCCCGAATTCCCTGCACTGACCGGACTTTCAGCCTACTCCGCTTATACGACTAAGGGGGCTAGCAGCTCTATGCTGAGAAGTGTAACAGTTTGCGCACACACAGCGCGGTATTTCATAATCAAACAGCGTCCCCTGCTTCCCTTTTAAGGACAGTAATTACTACTGCACACAAGCAGTATAGCTCAGTGCACTACTTGCAGCTAGAAGTGCTTTAGCGCAGGTCTCTTATGCCCACCACGCTGTGAGTGCTTCAGCAAGGGATGCCTGTCCTTGTATGACAGGAGTTTTAGTGCTAGCTACAGTGGATAGCTGGTTGCTAGTGGTAGGGGACCTAGCCCAATCCCGCTTTTCCACTATAACACCGCGTTAAGCGGTTCTGAAAGGGGCCAGTTGTTCAGCCGATGCATCACGGCTACAGACGATGTGCTGACATTACTTCCAGGACCGGTGCACAAACGCAGTCCTGCCAATTGCAGCGCCGCTTGGTTTACCCCGTCAGGCTCCCCTTCGTTCTGTAACATAGGGCGCCTAGATTAATCTAAGGGCCTGATATCTTAGCCTGTTAAGTATTATAGCCTCATGGTGTATTGGCTCCACTGTTCCGGTGCTGCTGCCAGAACTTATGGTCATAGCATACCCTTCACCCAGGGTTAGCACATTTTTGCGTCCCATCCCCAGGTTTATGCCTCACATTGGCTTCCAATGCATATGTGGATACCATTTTAGGCTGGTCTTAAAACCTTTCTCACCAGCTTTCTGTGTTTACCTTAGAAGGTATGCATAGCTGCATCTTTTTATATCATGTGTTCCCTTTGGCAGCACATACAGGAAGAGGTTATTGACACGCGGCTGGTGTGGTTCTTGGCGTTGCTGCCTCACAACGCTGGGGTCTTCCTGTTGATTCCCACGTTGAAGAACAGATTCATCTGGCGCTAAGATGGCTCACCTGATAAGGCGAGTACGCCAGTAACAGAAGGGTCCCAGGATCAATACCAGTCTGGGACAGCACACTGCTCAAATATCCTGCCCCTACGCCGTAGCAGAATGATGGCCACACGTGGCACATGAACAGTCTTTGTATGTATATTGTATTTTATACTAGCCCTGCTGTATAACACACATGATGGAGTAAAATTTGTCCTTGGGCTCAGTTCATTCCATGGCTTTGATTATTGCTCATGTTCTAATTTTAAAATGTTACGTCACCTACTAAATTTGATGTAGGTACGCGTATCCATATGTGGATATCGCTTCTTATCCTTACCGTAGGAGCAGGGGTAGGATCTGTTCTTATCAATTTATGTCTAATACCTAGCATATTGATAGAAGGAGGCTGCGATTGGAGGCTGGCTCTCCTGATGCGGTAGTTGGTATAATGACTACGCTTTACACTCTCTCTCCCTGGGGATTGGGTTGTGTGTGCATATACATATATATTTATTTATGTATATGTGTAGAATGCCTATACCTCCACAATCATTAGGTTTACCTATAATCCGTACAAGGGAAGCCGCCTGGGATTACCAGAAGCTGTAAGCTACATAAATACATATTAATATTATATGGTGGCTCTAAAAACTAGAGTCATGTGCTGCAGCTTACATGGTGATAGTCACAATTCTCTAAGGCATTGCTTCTAGTATGGATCCTAGACATGTCACATGTGTATGTGTGTGTGTGTGTGTGTGTGTATATATGTATATATAATATATTTACACCCTCCTGGAGTTATAGTTCCATTCCTGCCAGTCTACAGCGCCCCGTTTCGGGGGACTATTATCATTACAGTGGTGCAATCGGTAGCAAACTTGTAAGACGCCCATTCCTGGTATGAATATTTCCTAATAATTGGGAAACAAAAACCTGTTTTTTGTTTAAACTACTGGGGTTATCTCTATTGATATCTCCCTTCTTTACTTGGGATGACCAACTCGTTCTATGTCTAAGTACAGGTACTCTTCTCAGTATCGATTCCGGTACTCCATATTATTGTAGCATATCTCAATAATATGAGCCTAAAGGGCCCTTAGGTACAATTCATATCTGGAAGGCCTAGGACCACCTGCCGATATAGGCAGGGTCAGACCTGGGTTATATTAGACTGGTGGGCATAATACGCACTTCACCATTATAAATATTTCTGTAAGGATACTTAAACTAGCAGACTGTTTTTGGGGTGTAGGTATAATACGGCTATACAGATACACGTCTCTAATGGAACAAGCTCAGGTATAGAGTCCTGCTCTACGACCTTCTTGTCTCAACTAAAAATTTTGCTAGTTTCCACAGTATTTTCTACTGCACATCTCCAGACTGAAGTACGTGCTGTAGAGCAATTGGTCTTAGCCCACTGAAGCTACTCTCTATACCTGTCGTGGCAGGTTGCTGTGTGATCGTAAAGGTCAGTGACATTCTACATAGCGTCCACAGGGCTTCTGGTCGCTCAAAGGTAAGAGCTTACTAATACCTCGGATGATGCTCCTATTTCATGCAACCTGACATTCATAGCTTTATTCTCCCTTACGCACCCTAGCTGCTGTCCTAGCAGCCATCCGCTCTTTTAATCAGTTGGCTCTACACTATAGAGTTTTCCTAGAGTGTGGGGGCATAATTACAACATTGGATTGGCGGCACTATTCTACTAGAACATAAGTGTGATCCACGCAGGGGACCTGGTTGGGTTCCTGTTCAGTATCTGTTGATATTTTTATCACACTCATATGGTTGTCCTAGTGCTCTGGCCTTGTTGTATGGGATGCTTCCCTATATTGGTAGCTCTTCCTGGGTGGCTGTTGCATTAGGGCTGCTTTACTGCTAGGTTCCTGGTTGTTTTCATACTATGTTCGGGCCAGCAGTTGGTACTGACTACGCACTTCTATCATGTTGGAAGTTGTCTGTTGTTTTCTTTTTAGCGGCAGCATTTCCGTTCCTGTTTTATCCCTGTTTTCATACTGGGTTGTACTTCCGTCTGACCCTCTGAAAGGTATTGTAGTCTCAATCCTCTCTCTCTCTTTCGCCTCGGTCTCATGCCCAGTGGGATCTTCACTCGTTGGAGACTTCTATGGTCTAGCCCTTCCACTGGTTAACAACTTTGTTGTAGTTGGACCTCAAGGATGGTTCGGGGCGACTGTTCAGTCTTGTCTTTTGCCTCCCTGCATACTCTTGTTGGGAGTCTGTGGACAGGATCAGCTCTGTATCTGTGGTTTGGTATTGTTATACTTTTATTTCTACTTCAGGGTCCATAGGGTATCCACAGGATACCTTGGGGTATAGGTGTGACGTCAGTCGCTGGGCACCATAGAGTTAAGCTTTTCAGCCTCCCAGGATGCACTAGGGTCCCCCTCCTATACCCCGCCCCCGAGCCAAGGCACCTCAGTTTAGTTTGGTGCCCGGCCGGCGTCGGGTGCACCTGTCGGAGTGGGGGCTAGAAGAGCCCCTGAAGCTTTCTTCAGTGCAGCTGTGGCTGCACATCTGGATGTACAGCATAGACAGTCCTGACGTCCATGCTGTCTTCCCTACACCCCCGCCGGTACCAGAACGCCGGTACCGATCCGGGGATGCTGGTGAGCATCTGGGGTCACAGCTAGCGGTGACCCCAGATGTTCCGGACCATGGCCGGATCCAAGGGGGACAAAGGTAAGCAGCGGGGTCCCGCGGTGGGTCCCCGCTGGTCACATGGTCCTAAGTCCCCAGGCAGGGGGCTCCCTGGGGACTGGCTGCAGCGTGGAGCCAGGCGACCAACCTGCACTTTCCACTACCCCCTGGGACAGCGCACCGCAGCAGAGCGGTAGCGCTGCGGCGTCCCAGGGGTTAAATGCATGCCAGGGGAGCGCGCCTTCCCTGTCTCACAGCCGGCGCCTCCCCCGCTGCACACAGCCCTCTCTGCATGCTGCCGACTGGTCCTGTGGCAGCGCTCCTCCCCCAGGCCAGCCTCCTCTCTGCTCCTCGGCGGCCATCTTCTCCAGAACACATGGTGAACGCTGCTGGAAGCGCTGGACGGAAGCATCGTGGTCTGGGTCCCCCCGCATACCTCTCCTCCGCTGTGGCTCAGGTCTGTGTATGCAGCGCTGTGTCCTACCAGGCCCTGTGTCTGTGTAGTTGAGTGATCAGCGCTGTTAGTGCAGTAATTGTTATTTCTCTGCATTGTATGTGACTGTGCTAGCGCTGCCTGTAACTTTTCTTCTCTAAACTGTCAGCTTTATTACTGTCCCTGTTCTTTCTGCTAAAGCCCTTGCGGTGCGGTGCTGCAGGGTGGTCTCTCGCCTATTTAATACTTAATTGGTGAGAGAGGTCACATACGTGGTGCCATCATGTCTGAAAGTGATTTTCCCCTCCGGCTACAGTGTACCACGTGCAAAGTACCGTTAGCGGAGGGGGAGGGTAGCGCGGAGGGCCTTTGCTGGCAGTGTTTGTCCATGGCGCGGCCTATTACGGTTACAGCACCGGTACAGGAGCCGCCCTGGGCTTGTTTCGCTCAGGCGTTAACAGCTTTAGTGGGCCAGTTAGCTCCGCAGCCCGCGTTTACTCCGATGGGTTTGTCCCAGCAGTCTGTGGTGTCGTCACCCATGCAGGGGTTCCCACGACAATTGGTGGTACCCCACAGTCTCCCTATTTCCCCGCTCCCGGGTTCTCAGGAGCCAGCGTGGGGTAACTCCCTGACGAGTTCTGTACAGCACTTGTCGGATGTGTTGCAAGGGGAGTCTGTGATGCGGCCTCATAAAAGGCCGGTGGCGTCTCTGTCCGCTCCTTATGAGGATGACGAAGGGACGTCTGATGATGGGGAGATTCTGGATCCTTACGATCAGGAACCTCTCCATACTAAGGACGCTGATGCTAAGTCCAAAGTATATATTCCTGGACTTATTCGGGCGGTCCGCACAGCCTTGGTGATTGAGGACGAAGTTCCCCCAGCGGCTAAATCTAAGTATGCCTTTTTCAAAGATGTGAAGGGCGATGCCACAGTCTTTCCTCTTTCGGGTCAGTTGGTGGACCATTTAGAGGAGGCGTGGAAACAACCTGGCAAAAGATACCAGCCGCAGAGACGCCTGGCGGTGGCTTATCCGTTCGCGGATAATTATTTTGCTAAGTGGGAATCCCCTCCACAGGTGGATTCTCACGTGACCCGTCTTGTCCGTAGTGCCACATTGCCGATGCCATCCATGTCCTCCCTTAAGGATGCTACGGACCGCAAGGTAGAAATCTGCCTGAAGTCCGCTTATTCCCTTGCGGGGGGGGCAGCACGGCCGGCTATGGCCATTTGCTGGGTTGCCAGAGCGATGGAGCGCTGGGCGGATTCATTAGAGGCTTCTTTTGAATCCGACTGTCCGGCCGAACAGGCGGAGTTGATTGGCAATCTCCGTGATTCGGCCACCTACATCAACGAGGCGGCTCTAGACATTAGTACTCTGGTGTCTAGAATTTCTTCAGCAGCGGTAGCTGCTCGTCGCACCTTGTGGCTGCGATCCTGGAAGGCGGACGCAGATTCCAAGAAAGGTCTGGAAGCGTTGCCGTTTACCGGAGAAGTTCTCTTCGGTCCGGATCTGGATAAGATTGTGGCCACGCTGGCGGCAGCCAAATCTGCTTGTCTCCCGTCGGCCGCTGCTCCTTCTGGTTCTGGACCATCGTCCTTTCGGTCATCTAGGGCCCAGGGCAGGCCCAAACCACAGTCGTTTCCTCGACAGGCTGGCCCTAAGAAATCGGTCAAGCCCCAGAAGCAGGCATGGAGTACCAGACGTCCGGCCCCCAAGCCAGATGACAAGCCTGCGGCCTGACGGTCCGGGCCTCCCTTTGGGGGATCCCAGGGTGGGAGGCCGCCTGCTACAGTTCGCCCAGTGTTGGTCGACCACTACGACAGACACTTGGGTTCTGGAGGTGGTTTCCCATGGATACGCCCTCTCCTTCCGGCACAGACCCCCGGCTCGCTTCTTCACCACGGGTCTACCATCAGACCGGAACAAGGCTACGGAGCTGCGGAAGGTATTGCACACTATGCTCCAGGCTGGAGTTATAGTGCCTGTTCCATTCTCCCAGAGGGGCCAGGGTTTCTATTCAAATCTATTTTTGGTACAGAAACCCAATGGGTCATATCGTCCGATTCTCAACCTCAAAGCACTCAACAAGTCTTTGCGGGTCTCGAAGTTTCGGATGGAGACCCTACGGTCCATCATTCTGGCGCTGGAACCTGGGGACTACATGGTGTCATTGGACATACAGGACGCTTACCTGCATGTCCCTATTCTTTTGAGCCACCAACAGTTCCTCAGGTTTGCAATCCGCAGCGACCACTTCCAGTTTCGGGCGTTACCTTTTGGCCTGGCAACAGCACCACGTGTTTTCACCAAGGTGATGGCGGTCATGGCGGCTTCTCTGCGGCTGCAGGGAGTCCGCATGTTGCCGTATTTGGACGACCTGTTATTGGTGGCAGGATCTCCAGAGCTCCTGTTACGCCACTTGGACCTGACCATTGCACTGCTGCAACGGCACGGCTGGCTAATCAACTGGCAGAAGTCCACTCTAATCCCGTCTCGGAGGATTCTGCATCTTGGAGCCTTATTGGACTCGGGACAGCAAAGGATCTTCGTGACGGAGGACAAGATCTCTGCTTTACAGTCAAGGGTGCGCAGTTGCCTGCACAGCCGCCGGGTGTCCTTACACTCGGCGATGAGGTTACTGGGCTCCATGGTGTCGGTGTTCGACATGGTGGAATACGCCCAGTTTCACTCCAGACCTCTGCAGCACCTGATCCTGTCCAAGTGGAACGGGCTGCCTCAGTCTCTGAAGTCCCAGACGATTGTGCTCACCCCGGAGGTTCGCCTGTCCCTTGCGTGGTGGTTACAGACGACCCACCTCAACAAGGGACGTCCGTTCTGGGTTCCAAATTGGGTCCTGTTGACAACGGACGCCAGTCTTCGGGGCTGGGGAGCAGTTTCGGGTCCACACTTGTTCCAGGGCAGGTGGACGCCGACAGAAGCGGAGCTTCCAATAAATATCTTGGAACTCCGTGCGGTCTTCAATGCTCTCCTGCAGGCACAGCGGTTTCTCCAGGGTCACCCGGTGCAGGTCCAGTCGGACAACGCTACCACCGTGGCCTACATAAACAGGCAAGGAAGAACTCGCAGTCGGGCGGCTCTCGTAGAGGTCTCTCGGATCCTGGTTTGGGCGGAGCGCAATCTTCCGGCCATATCAGCGGTCTTCATCCCGGGAGTGCTAAATTGGGAGGCGGACTTTCTAAGTCGCCAGGACGTTCATCCAGGGGAATGGTCCCTGCACCCGGACGTTTTTCAACTACTGGTGGACAGGTGGGGTCTTCCAGAAATCGACCTCATGGCGTCCCGGCACAACAACAAGTTGCCGGTGTACGCGTCTCGCACAAGAGACGAAGGGGCGTCTCTGGTGGATGCTCTGTCTGTCCGGTGGACGTTCCGGTTCGCATACCTGTTCCCTCCGGTCTCCCTTCTTCCACGGGTAATCCGGAAATTCAAACAGGAAGGAGGGACGCTCCTGTTGATAGCTCCCGCTTGGCCCAGACGGCACTGGTTCTCAGACCTTCAGGGTCTGTCCGTGGACAGTCCTCTGCGGTTGCCGCTACGACCGGACCTTCTGTCTCAGGGTCCTTGCCTTCACCCGGACCTGACTCGGCTGTCTTTGACGGCGTGGCTGTTGAGACGGCCATGCTGAGGTCCCGGGGGTTTTCCAGCTCTGTGGTGCGTACCATGTTACGAGCTCGGAAACCGTCTTCCGCGAGGATATACCATCGCGTGTGGCATACGTTCTTCCAGTGGTGTCGACCGAGAGGTTATGCACCGCGGGAGTTTCGTCTGTCTCGGATTCTCGCCTTCCTGCAAGCGGGACTAGATCATGGGCTTCGCCTTGCTTCTTTGAAGGTACAGGTTTCGGCCCTATCTGTCTGGTTTCACCGTAGGATTGCTACAATCCCGGATGTGCGCACCTTTATGCAAGGTGTTCTCCGTATTCAGCCGCCCTTTGTTCCACCTGTGGCGCCTTGGGATTTGGCTGTGGTCCTGAGGGCTCTCCAAGGACCGCCGTTTGAACCACTGGGCTCAGTGGATATTAAATGGCTAACAGCTAAGACTGTTTTCCTTCTGGCCATTGCTTCGGCCAGACGTGTTTCTGAGTTAGGGGCTCTTTCTTGTAGACCCCCTTTCTTGGTTTTCCATGGGAACAGGGCAGTGCTCCGCACTCGGCCCGAGTTTCTTCCCAAGGTTGTTTCCCAGTTTCATGTTAACGAGAAAATAGTTGTTCCGGCCTTTAACTCACCGGGTCTTTCCGTGGGTGAGGCCTCTTTGGATGTTGTGCGGGCCTTAAGGACTTATGTTGACCGCACTTCTTCGTTTAGGAAGTCGGACGCTTTGTTTGTCCTCTATGGCTTCCGTAAAAAGGGTTGGCCTGCTTCAAAGCAAACTTTGGCAGCCTGGATCCGTATGGCTATTTCTGAAGCTTATCTTCATGAAGGCCTACCGGTCCCACCTTCTCTGAAGGCTCATTCCTCTAGGTCTGTGGGTCCTTCGTGGGCAGCTCGACGTGGTGCCTCGGCAGTTCAGATCTGCAAGGCTGCTACGTGGTCCTCTGTCCATACCTTCGTGAGGTATTACAGGTTTGACACCTTCGCCTCTCAGGATGCTTCCTTCGGGCGGCGGATTCTCCTTTCTGCACAGGAGCGTCCCCACCCTTAAAGGATACTGCTTTGGGACATCCCCAAGGTATCCTGTGGATACCCTATGGACCCTGAAGTAGAAAATATGAGATATGGTAAGAACTTACCCTTGTTATCTCTATTTCTACGAAGTCCATAGGGTTCCACAGGACTCCCGCCCTGTCGCACCTGTGCTGCAAATGGGCTTTGCTCTGGTCACCGGTTTTCCGTCTCCCTCTGGTGAGAATGTGATTCTTGTATGTGTCCAGATCTTTTTTCTCTCTCTTCCTTCTCCTCCGGCCTATGGCTTGATAACTAACTGAGGTGCCTTGGCTCGGGGGCGGGGTATAGGAGGGGGACCCTAGTGCATCCTGGGAGGCTGAAAAGCTTAACTCTATGGTGCCCAGCGACTGACGTCACACCTATACCCCAAGGTATCCTGTGGAACCCTATGGACTTCGTAGAAATAGAGATAACAAGGGTAAGTTCTTACCATATCTCATATTATATGCGATTATGTCCAGCAGTGCTGGGATTCTGCTGTCTGCGGCTGCTGCAGCTGCCTGTTTAGACTCTAATAAGGTTCTCGAGTTTGTGCTCGTTTACTACCCTTCTCCTATAGATTCTTGTGGGTCTCTCTGCCACCAACAGTCTGGTTTGGTCTATTTCAGTTGAGATTACAGATTCTTAAGTTTCTCACCTGTGTTTGTTCGCTCAACGGCTGTTCTGTTCCTTTTGACTTGAGCTGTAAGTTGTGGAACTTTCTGTGACTGTTTAGTGAGGAGTAGTGTTTGTCTCCTGTGCTACAACACTTGCTCCTCAGCTTACGCTGGGCCTCAGGTTCTTGGCGGTCCCTGTTTCGGTTTGGCCAAGGGATCAGCAAGTTCTCCGCGCTCCCACCCGGGAGGTTGGCTTTGGGACGTCCCCACTGTCTTGAACTCCAGTGTCCCCTAGTGGATGAAGGAGAAAACAGGATTTTGGTACTTACCGATAAAACTAGGGGTGAGCGGGTTCGGATTTCTGAAATCCGAACCCCCCCGAGCCCCCCCGATCCGAGTCCGATCCGAGTCAGGCTCGACTTTTCCCGCCTGACTCGGATCTGACATCGAGGCAAAACGTCATCATCCCGCCTTCCGAGTCTCGCGGGTTTTGGATCCTATATAAGGTACCCGCGTCGGCGCCATTTTCTCACTCGGCTGTGGACAGTGAAGAGGGAGGGTGGGAGTTAGTGCTGTGTAGTGTAGTGTAGTGTAGTGCTGCTGTTGTCCACTACTTCAAAGTCCATAGGGGCTGGCTGTGTTGTGCTGTGCTGCTGTTGTTAATAGGGGCTGTGTCCACTACTTCAAAGTCCATAGGGGCTGGCTGGACTGTGTTGTGCAGTCAGTTCCAAAGTCCTGTGCAGTGTCCCAGTCCTAAAGGGGTGCTGTAGTGTTGTCCAGGGGGTGCTCTGTCCATCAGGGGTGCTCCCCCCAAGTGCTAAAAAAATAATATATTTTCTGTGTTTGTGAATTGTGTGCGCAGTAGCCGCACGTGCATCAACAAAGTAGTGCCAAGCGTGCGCCTGTGTCATAAGTAAAGGGCCGGCTGGCTTGACCGTTAAGGGTGCTGTAACCCCCGAAAGTACACTCCAGTCCAAACCTAAAAAAAAATTATTTTCTGTGTTTGTGAATTGTGTGCGCAGTAGCCGCACGTGCATCAACAAAGTAGTGCCAAGAGTGCGCCTGTGTCATAAGTAAAGGGCCAGCTGGCTTGACCGTTAAAGGGTGCTGTAACCCCCGAAAGTACACTCCAGTCCAAACCAAAAAAAAATTATTTTCTGTGTTTGTGAATTGTGTGCGCAGTAGCCGCACGTGCATCAACAAAGTAGTGCCAAGCGTGCGCCTGTGTCATAAGTAAAGGGCCGGCTGGCTTGACCGTTAAAGGGTGCTGTAACCCCTGAAAGTACACTCCAGTCCAAACCAAAAAAAAATTATTTTCTGTGTTTGTGAATTGTGTGCGCAGTAGCCGCACGTGCATCAACAAAGTAGTGCCAAGCGTGCGCCTGTGTCATAAGTAAAGGGCCGGCTGGCTTGACCGTTAAGGGTGCTGTAACTCCCGAAAGTACACTCCAGTCCAAACCAAAAAAAAAATTATTTTCTGTGTTTGTGAATTGTGTGCGCAGTAGCCGCACGTGCATCAACAAAGTAGTGCCAAGCGTGCGCCTGTGTCATAAGTAAAGGGCCGGCTGGCTTGACCGTTAAGGGTGCTGTAACCCCCGAAAGTACACTCCAGTCCAAACCTAAAAAAAAAATATTTTCTGTGTTTGTGAATTGTGTGCGCAGTAGCCGCACGTGCATCAACAAAGTAGTGCCAAGCGTGCGCCTGTGTCATAAGTAAAGGGCCGGCTGGCTTGACCGTTAAAGGGTGCTGTAACCCCCGAAAGTACACTCCAGTCCAAACCAAAAAAAAATTATTTTCTGTGTTTGTGAATTGTGTGCGCAGTAGCCGCACGTGCATCAACAAAGTAGTGCCAAGCGTGCGCCTGTGTCATAAGTAAAGGGCCGGCTGGCTTGACCGTTAAAGGGTGCTGTAACCCCCAAAGTACACTCCAGTCCAAACCAAAAAAAAATTATTTTCTGTGTTTGTGAATTGTGTGCGCAGTAGCCGCACGTGCATCAACAAAGTAGTGCCAAGAGTGCGCCTGTGTCATAAGTAAAGGGCCGGCTGGCTTGACCGTTAAAGGGTGCTGTAACCCACAAAGTACACTCCAGTCCGAACCAAAAAAAAATTTATTTTCTGTGTTTAGCCGCACGTATATATCAAATCGATATAACATAAATGGAGGACCAAACTTTCTCCGATAAAAATAAAATAGAGAAAGATCAAGAACCACTTCCTCCTAGTGCTGAAGCTGCTGCCACTAGTCATGACATAGACGATAACATGCCATCAACGTCGTCTGCCAAGGCCGATGCCCAATGTCATAGTAGAGGGCACATACAATCCCAAATGGCAAAGTTCAGGAAAATGACCTTGAAAAAGACATTTAAATCAGCTGAAGAGAAACGTAAACTTGCCAATATGCCATTTACGACACGGAGTGGCAAGGAACGGCTAAGGTCGATCCCTAGTATGTTCATGACTAGTGGTTCAGCTTCACATGACGATGGAAGCACTCCTCCCACTAAAAAAATCAAAAGAGTTAAGCTGGCAAAAGCACAGCGAAGAACTGTGCTTTCTAAGAAGATATCACAAATCCCCAAAGAGAGTCCAAGTGTGGTGGTGGTTGCGATGCCTGACCTTCCCAGCACTGGACGGGAAGAGGTGGCTCTTTCCACCATTTGCACGCCCCCTGCAAGTGCTGAAAGGAGCACCCACAGTCCACTTGCTGATATGCAAATTGAAGATGTCACTGTTGAAGTACAACAGGATGAGGATACTGGTGTAGCTGGCGCTGAGGAGGAAGTTGGCGAGGAGGATTCTGATGGTGATGTGGTTTGTTTAAATCAGGCTCCGGGGGAGACAGTTGTTGTCCGTGGGATGAAAAAGCCCATCACGGTCATGCCTGGGCAGAAGACCAAACATTCCACCTCTTTGGTCTGGCAATATTTCTATCCAAATCCGGACAACAACTGTCTTGCCATATGTACCATATGTAAAGGTGAAATAAGTAGGGGTAGGGACGTCAACCACCTAGGAACATCCTCCCTTATACGGCACCTGCAGCGCGTTCATAAAAAGTTACTGTCAAGTTCAGAAACTTTGGCTCAGACCGTAAGCAGTCCAGGGACACCTAAATCCCGTTGTCCTGTTGTATCCAAGCGCCTGCAAACCACACCGTCAACTCCCTCCTCGTCAATTTCCTCCTTAGTCAGGATCGGAAGTAGTCCTGCAGGCCATATCACTGGCATGACTGACTCTCCTATCCGGGATTCCTCCGGAGGATCCTGCATTGCTACGCCTACTGCTGCCGCTGCTGCTGTTGCTGCTGCTGCTGGGAGTCGTTCATCATCCCAGAGAGGAAGTAGGAACACCACTACTTTTACTAAACAATTGACCCTCCAACAGTCCTTAGCGAGGAGGATGAAGTACGACAGCAGTCATCCTGAAGCAAAACGTATAACTGAGGCCTTGACTGCTATGTTGGTGTTAGACGTGCGTCCGGTATCCGCCATTAGTGCAGTGGGATTTAGACAATTGATGGAGGTAGTGTGTCCCCGGTTCCAAATCCCGTCTAGATTCCACTTCACTAGGCAGGCGATACCGAGACTGTACAGAAACGTCAGAAAAAGTGTCCTCAGTGTCCTGAAAAATGCCGTTGTACACAATGTCCACTTAACCACGGACATGTGGACAAGTGGAACAGGGCAGACTAAGGACTATATGACTGTGACAGCCCACTGGGTAGATGTATCACCTTACGCAGCAACAGCAGCAGCGTCACCAGTAGCAGCATCTCAGAAACGCCAGCTCGTTACAAGGCAGGCTACGCTGTGTATCACCGGTTTCAGTAAGAGGCACACCGCCGACAACCTCTTAGAGAAACTGAGGGAAATCATCGCCCAGTGGCTTACCCCACTTAGACTCTCCTGGGGATTTGTGATATCTGACAACGCCACCAATATTGTGCGGGCATTACATCTGGGCAAATTCCAGCACGTCCCATGTTTTGCTCACACAATAAACTTGGTGGTGCAGAATTTTCTGAAAAGCGACAGGGGCGTGCAGGAGACGCTTTGGGTGGCCCGAAAAATTTCTGGCCACTTTCGCCATTCAGCGACTGCGTGCCGAAGACTGGAGCGCCAGCAAACACTCTTGAACCTGCCCCGCCATCACCTGAAGCAAGAGGTTGTGACGCGGTGGAACTCAACCCTCTATATGCTTCAGAGGATGGAGGAGCAGCAAAAGGCCATACAAGCCTATACATCCACCTATGACATAGGCAAAGGAGGGGGTATGCACCTGACTCAAGCGCAGTGGAGAATGATTTCCGTGTTGTGCAAGGTTCTTCAGCCCTTCGAACTTGCCACACGTGAAGTCAGTTCAGACACTGCCAGCTTGAGTCAGGTCATTCCCCTCATCAGGCTTTTGCAGAAGCAGCTGGAGAAAGTGAAGGAGGAGCTAAGACGGAGCGATTCCGCTCGGCATGTGGGACTTGTGGATGAAGCCCTTCATTCGCTTTGCCAGGATTCCAGGGTGGTCAATCTGTTGAAATCAGACCACTACATTTTGGCCACCGTGCTCGATCCTAGGTTTAAAGCCTATGTGGTGTCTCTCTTTCCGGCCGACACAAGCCTGCAGAGGTGCAAAGACCTGCTGGTGAACACACTGTCAGCTGAAGCGGAACGTGACACGTCAACGGCTCCTTCTTCATTTTCTCCCGCAACTGGGGCTGCCAGGAAAAAACTTAGGTATCCTAAGCAACCCGCTGGCGGTGATGCAGGGCAGGCAGGACCAAGTTTGGACATCTGGTCCGGACTGAAGGACCTGGCAACAATTTCTGACATGTCTACTGTCACTGCATATGATACTGTCACCATTGACAGAATGGTGGAGGATTACATCGGTGACAGCATCCAAGTAGGCATGTCAGACAGTCCATACCTGTACTGGCAGGAAAAAGAGGCAATTTGGAGGCCCCTGTACAAACTGGCTCTATTTTACCTGAGTTGCCCCCCCTCCAGTGTGTACTCCGAAAGAGTGTTTAGTGCAGCCGGGAACCTTGTCAGCGAAAGGCGTAGGAGGTTGCTTCCACAGAATGTGGAGAAGATGATGTTCATCAAAATGAATTATCAGCTCTTCCAGGGAGACCAGCCTCCAGAAGGTACAGAGGGACCTGTGGTGGTGGATTCAAGTGGGGACGAGTTAATACTTTGTGAGGATGAGGATGTACACACTGAAGAGGGTGAGGAATCGGTGGATGAGGAGGATGAGGATGACATCTTGCCTCCGTAGAGCCAGTTTGTGCAGGGACACATTAATTGCCAGCTTGTTTTGTGGGGGCCCAAACGAACCAATCATTTCAGCCACAGTTGTGTGGCAGACCCTGGCGCTGAAATGATTGATTTGTTAAAGTGTGCATGTCCTGTTTATACAACATAAGGGTGGGTGGGAGGGCCCAAGGACAATTCCATCTTGCACCTCTTTTTTTCTTTGCATTATGTACAGTTTGGGGCCTAGTTTTTCTAACTGCCATCCTGCCTGCCACTGCAGTGTCACTCCTAGATGGGTCACGTGTTTGTGCCGCCCACTCGTGTCGCTTAGCATAGTCATCCAGCTACCTCGGTGCAACCTTTTGGACATAAAAACACTATTGTGAGGTGTGAGGTGTTCAGAATAGACTGGAAATGAGTGGAAATTAAGGTTATTGAGGTTAATAATAGCATAGGAGCAGAAAAACCTACAAATTCTGTGATTTTAGCTGTTTTTATGCTTTTTTTCAAAAAAATACAGATCCAAAACACAAAACCCAGAACCCAAAACACGGAAGGGTGGTTTTGGCAAAACCAATCCAGATCCAAAACACGAAGAAAGATCCAGATCCAAAACCAAAACACAAAACACGAAAAGTGGCCGGTGCACACCCCTAGATAAAACCCTTTCTCCGATTCCACAGGGGACACTGGACGCCCGCCCAGCGCTGCGTACCTGCCGTTTTTGTTTGGTTTCTATAGTGGTGTGACTGCATGTGTTCCCTGCAGTGGGTTCCTCTGTTCTCCTTCAGTCGGTCTTGTTCCGTTCTGTGGTCTTCTCCTTTTCCTCGTTTTTCTGTTGTCCTCCGTCTCCTCTCGGGCTCAGTTCTTAAACTGGGGCTGATGGGGCATAGAGGGGGAGGAGCCAGTCACACTTCTAAATTATTTAAAGTGCCAGGCTCTGCTCTACCACCGTCTATACCCCACTGTCTTGAACTCCAGTGTCCCCTGTGGAATCGGAGAAAGGGATTTATCGGTAAGTACCAAAATCCTGTTTTTTCTCCAGCAACATCGGTTTCTCTTTGTGATATAGTGATTTTTAGTGTCTCTGCTGTCCAATACACACAGAAAACAGCAGTACTTTGTGAATCCACCTTGCAAACCTAGCAGCTCAGCAATTACCTAAGTCACAACAAAGATTCCATCCTATACTTTATTCCCTCGAGCAACATAGTCATACTTTTCATAAGTTTTATATCATGTTAACTGCATAGGTCTGAGGCACTGAAGGGAGCTTATTCCCTTTATGGAGTAAAACTTATTTAACTACTGTTCAAGGAATCAACAGCTCTCTCTTCCTAGTATTGTGCTGAACACCAAACTCGCACAATTTCTAAAAAAAAAAAAATGTGGCCGAAGAAAAGTTTCTTGTTCTGAAAGCCAATGATTACGTGAGGTGATATTCCACGCTGTAATTTTTGTATCTTCTGACTCTTTCCTCTGATGGCCATGATTCTCCATGAGGTACAGGTTTTTAGTGCTGAAGACACCTTGAAGATATTTGATAGTGTGCTTAGGTCTACTGGTCTATATTTGATAGTATGCTCAGGTCTACTATATTAGTTTGACAAAAATAAGTCAGCACAGTGGTCCTTGGGCTCAACCAAAGCAATGGGACAGTGAAAGTGATCATACGGCAGTTTCCTTTCAACTATTCTGTCAGATTAGTTGCACAGTTATGCAAGATATATGGGATGCCCAGATTTTATCCTGGTCTCCAAGAGCACAGTCAAAGTATATTTTATAAGCCTCCTTTTATCAAGGGCTTTCTTTCACAAAGCAGCTAACTGTGAGAACACACCCAGTTACTGATGGTCTTGGCACAGTGCAGGGAGCTTCCTACATCCCCCCCCCCCCCCTTCTCCAAAAAAACACAAGTAGCCAGGCACTGGACGCCAAATTTTGTAACCCCACAAGGTGGAGAGAAGTTGGTTAGATGTATGGAGAACAATTTTAGTTGAACAGACAAGTTGGATGAAAGTTGGGCTGAGCTATGGCTTTCTTTAGGGGGAGATGTATCAAACCTAAAGAGGTGCAAAGCTGCAAAGTTCTAGCTGTACATGTATGGCATTTCTCTAATTCAGTCATTCGGATGATTACTGCTGTGGTGCTGAAAGAAAGATATCGCAATTTTCAACTCTGCATAGCTCCTTGCATGCGATATAGCAGATACTGCAGTTGGATGTGGAGCATTGGGACAATATTGCTGGGTTGCTGAACCTTGTTCTCTAGGGGAGGGAAGGGGGGGAGATATTCAGTCCATGGGACATATTTAATTGGGGGCGAGAATAGCAAAAATCCCACACCTGCAAGGTTTTTCCTGCAGGTGCAGGATTTTTGTTATTCAATTAGGTGTGTTTTTTCCTTGCACCTTCAGAAAAAGTCTGCTTTTTACGCAAATCATTAATTTTAGGAAAAATCAGTGGGACTTGCTCTGGCACCCCTGCGCTACCCCCCCTGAGGACTAATTAAACAATTGGAAGCTTCCAATTAGCTTAATTAGTCCTTAATCCTTCTGCAGCGCTGTCTTCTGCATCCAGCGTCTGGTCTGCAGCAGCGGTGAGTATGCAGTGTGTGTGTCAGTGTTTGTAAGTGTGTATGAGTGTTTTGTGTGGGCCCCCCCCCCCAGTGTCAGTGTGCCCCCCGTAATGTGCGCTGGGAGAACTACAGTACATCATCCAGCAGCCCCCTCTCCAGTGAGAAGATGGAGGGATGGCCACCGGGTGCCGCGGAGACCCCCTGGGCAGGTAAGTGTAGTATTTTTATTTTAGATATATATATATATTTTTTTTTTGCGCAGGGTTTTCAGAGCTGAAAACCCCACGACCACTTTTTAAAAATTGGATACCCGGAGCTGAACCTCGCGCTCAATTGAATATGCCCCCATTAATCCATCATCTCTGATATCAGCGATGTGGACTACTGATGGTAAAGGTGTAATGTTGTGGAAAATAGATCAATGTACTGTATACTTTTGACTATATTGCACATAGACTTCATTGCCAGGGTGGAGGCCCTGAAACCTTATGAGAATCATGGATTTAAACTTATTGCACAGTTAAAAAAAATAAAAATGACCAAAACGAAAGCTCAAATCGGATCCCAACAAAAATGTGATGAGAGGTTTTAAGGATTTTGTTTTTCAAGGGTTTTTAATTTAAACTCCAAAACTGAATGTCGAGCAGTAGAAAAAGATCCAGAAAGAACATCTAAAAGAAGGGTTAAATAGAAAACAAAACTGATCATATTCATGGAATGATACCCTATATCCTTTTTAGGGTTTGTACAGACAATGAGTCCATTGTCAGTGTGACGTTCTGAAAGTTTACCCATTTCTATTTCCTTCTGAGACAAATTCATTAACTGTATAAGGATATTGTAGCATTTTCCCTGTGCCTCATGGGGATTTCATGTGCTGAAGTTGTAAACTTTTTGTACATTTTGAAAAAAATTAATTAAAAATCTTAAATGGCAAAAATACTAATGATGTGTCTTTGTAGAAAACCAAGCTTTGGGGGGTTTGGAAACATTGATTCAAGGTGGAATTAATTTATCACTTCAGATCACATTGCATAATCCTACTTTTTCAGACTGAGGGCTACTCAAATTAATACATTTAAATTTTCATTGTTTTTGCTGAACTGAATTGAAACCAGTTTGTGCAACATAAATTGTGCAAATTTCCACTGCATATGCCCACAAAGACCACAGTCATATGCACCAATGCAGAATTGCATGTATCTGGCACTTGTGCCTCATTATAACTAAAGGTGAGATGGGGAAGGGAAGGGTTGGACTAATGTATAATGAGTGCAGTTAAATAGCATGCTAATGCAGACCTGCATAAATATGCATATACAGCTATATTAGGCATATTTAAGGCACCAACATATTTCATGTCTACCCTTAGGGGTAAATTTACTAAAGTGAGAGTTTTTAGAAGTGGAGATGTTGCCCAAAGCAACCAATCAGATTCTACTTAACATATAACGAACACCTTCTAGAAGATAATGGCTAGAATCTGATTGGTTGCTTTGGGCAACATCTCCACTTCTAAAAACTCCTAATTTAGTAAATGTACCCCTTACAGAGATGAACCTCTATGCCTGCCTCTAATGTTCATCTGGGTCTGTTTTGTGGACTGATGCTCAATTATTCAAGATGTGGTCTGATATACTCCAGTGTTCTTTTGTAAACTGAGTCATCCAGTCATAAAATACAGGTTGAGTCTCCCATATCCAAATATTCCGAAATACGGAATAATTTTGGCATGACTGAGATAATAAAACCTTTGATTTTTGATGGTTCAATGTACACAAACTTTGTCTAAGGCACAAATTATTAAAAATATGGTATAAAATTCCCTTCAGGCTGTGTGTATGGGAAGCAATCGGGAAGCCGACTGCCTAAATAATGGCAGCCGGCTTCCCGACTGTCATATACCGGCATAGGTGAAAGGCCGGGTATCCTAGATGTAGACGCCCGCATTTCCCCGACGCCGGGACACCGGCGCCTGGCATCCCGATCGTAGTGATGCCGGGCGCCGCGGGGGGGAGGGTTAGGTTTAGGGCTCCCGGGAGGGACTTAGGGTTAGGCACCCCCCCCCCCCCCCCGGGAGGGTTAGGGTTAGGCTAGGGGGAGGGAGGGTTAGGGTTAGGCACCCCCGGGGAGACTTAGGTTTAGGCAGCGGGGAAGGGGGTGGTTAGGGTTAGGCACTTAAAGGGGGGATTAGGGTTAGGCACTTGGGGGGGAAGTTAGGGTTAGGCACCCCTAAGGAGGGTTAGGGGGGTTAGGTTAGGTTAGCAGATACTTGCCTATCCACGATCGGGATTCCAGCGCTGTCGGGCTTCCGCTGCTTCTAACTCTGCTCTTGTCGGGCTGCCGCTGACGGGAATCATACCCATTCCATGTGTATAGAGTGTAAATGAAACATAAATTTATTTCATGTATGTACACAAACTTGGCTTGAGCCACAAAATTATTGAAAATATTGTATAAAATGAGCTGCAGGCTGTGTGTATAAGGTGTATATAACACATAAAGGCATTGTGTGTGTATATTGGGGTCCCATTCCCAAGATATTTCATTATGAGAAGCAATTATTCCAAAATATGGTCCCAAGCATTTTGGATATGGGAGACTCAACCTGTACTATATAGGTTGGGTGCAGCTATACCCATTTTTTAGGAAACCCAGGATCTTCGCTTTGCAGCAGCTGCCTGGCTCTGTGCAGCTATTCATTTTAGTGCCTGCCTGTATTCCTAAAACCTCAGATTGCGTCCCATTTGGTATGATCATTGCTGCCAGCTAGGGCTTAGGTAAATAATCTTACATTTATTTCCTTGAAACATTATCTGATTTTCTTGCCCATTTTTTTATCTGTTTATTTTGTACAAACACAAGAAAAAAAAACAATGAAATACAGAGTGTGGCCCAGTTACTAGAATCACAGATAGGACAAGGTAGGAAGCATAACAATGGCCACATGAGAAAATAATGAAGATACACCTACAGTAAAGTAAAGGCAATATACAACAATATACAAAACAAAGAATTGTAGTTGGGGATTTTTAAGGAGCGTTGCAGACATAATAACGTATTAATAATAAAGAGCTAGGGTAGCATTAGCAAGTGGACAAAAAGGAACCAAAATAATACCCGTAACAGTGATCAAGAATACATAGAAGGAGAAGGTAGGGCAGAGAATCATACCCAATTTGTTCTTTTGTCTAAATCTGTATTTAGAACCTTTCATAGTTTAGGCTTATCTGCAAATATGGACAGTTAATAGGTTATTCATAAACATATCTAAAAGTACAGCTTTCTGTACTGATCTATGCGGTACCCTTATTTAAACTGTGACCCAACAAGATGTTTCAAAAATGATTGAAGCTCACACAGAGTAACATGTAAACCCATTTTGCATTTTATTGCCCACGTTTTGCATCTTTCTGCACTGTAAGCTCATACTGTAACTCACTGTACGGACATGTCGAAGCTGGATTATTGGCTGAGACAAGATCAGTTTAAAATTGGATCGCAGCGACGCCATCTTGCGACTGGCCCCAAGACGCCATCTTGGAAATGAGATTGCAAGACGCCATTTTGTGAATGGCCGCCCAAGCGCCAATTTAGATAAACTCACACTTTAGTACATGTGGCGATATCACTATTAGCATCATGCGATTGCATCTTTCACCATCTCATACACACATTAATACGCACAATTGCGCTGTTAACTAGTCGCATATTAGCGAATGCATAAGACCCTGTATGAAAACACTGAATATTAGCTCCATGAACACGCATCTGCCCCAAGTTAACTAGCGTCTTTACATCAAACCCCACATACTCACACATTACATATTCACATACAAGGTTCTATAAGGTATAAGATTCGAGTATGCACATTTATTATGATTGCTAGGAAATAAAGGTTATTTCGTAACTAAGGTTTTATACATGATAAGTAAGCCATGTTTGGTATTTTACTGATGCGTACTCTCTCAACAGTATTCCGGTAATATCGATGGAGAGATCACAACATGCATTCTCAACTTATGGACCGCAGAGACTTCAAGCAACAAAATGTACATTATATGAACAACTGTTAGGATTTGCATGAGGCGGGAAACCAGAGGCCACCAGTTGTTAGAGGCTGGGCTGTGTCTATTTGAACCAACCTGTTAAATGCCTTGTAACATATGCCCTCTCCTTTAGGACCAATGGTATTAGCAACAAACTTCTCTATTGTGTTGTTTATTTCTGGGGGGTATAAATATGTGTGCTCTGACCCTGGGTTCCTAGTCTTCGTGCTGAATGCTGATTGACGAGGGGTTTCTTGCTGATGCTTACATTTGGACCAGAGAGCGCTGCGTATGTATAATTGTACTTGGGTCTGTATAATCTCTTTGCGCTAAGATTATATGAGGATCATAGCGTGTAACTGCTGTACTTTTACTTGAATAATACTTTGTGCTTTGGAACCACAGGTTCTAGGTCTGGAGTCTTTATTTACTGTATGACTTCGTACGCAAATTAGCGTCATCCTTAGAGGTTTATAGGCAGGATATTAGAAAGTATAGGCAGGGGTATATAGAGGTTCAAAGGCAGTATCATTAGGACGCTGACAGACACATAATTGGTTTGCAGTAATAAAGTTGGCTTGTAAAGGGGAGGATTCTGCTCAATTTTCATTTTACTGCCTTATAAGCTGTCTCTTACTTCCAACCTCGTGTATCCCACTGCCTGCCCTCAGAACTTAACAAAATACAGGCCTGCCCACTACACCGTGGCCATTTCAGTCTGCTACCATTGCTCTTGGCATAGCACTATTTTATAAGGCATGCTGAGTTGGACTCATAGCCACTGTACATCATTACAATCACACATATGAAAAGAGCTATCGGCAATAGAGAACCAAAGCCAATTAACTTAGACTAATTATGGGAGATGATGAGTTTAGTACATTGTAATTCTTGTCTCATCGGCGGTAGGTGGAGAGTCATCACACTTGTGGGTTACAGAACATGCATCAGTTGTGGAAATGATGCACATTTAAAAAGCCGTGGGGCTGCTCCAGCAACAATCCTGGGAGCAGCGGTGATATATCTTGAGATATATATAAGGAACACTGGTTCTGGAGGTGGAGCTATTAAAGGTAGAACAGATAGATAAATGTGGCTCCAATATAGGGGGTATTCAATTTGGAGCGAAAAGTCCGTGCTGGACTTTACGCTCCACATCACAGGTATTCCGGGAATAAAGTATCAGGTGCGTGCCCGCTTTATCCCAGCATTCAATTAGTAATCAACGAAAACGGGAGCCGGCGGAAAGGTAAGTATTGCCAAAAAACGGGAATTTTTTGGGGAAATATTCCAGGGACCCCACTAAAGGGGGATTACTATGGGTACCCCCAATTTTACCTGCTGAAGGAAGTCGGGGTTTCTAATGGCTGCGGCAGGTGCATATAGATTTTTTTTTGTAAAAATAACTTCCTATCAAATTTGGGGTACATAAAAATGGGGGTAAGCATATTTTTAAGTCCCGAAAGTTAATATAAAAAATTCAGCAAAGATGCACCTGCCGCTACTCTGCGCAATGAAGAAAACACCTGCCGCATACTTGGGGACCCCACCAGAATTAATTTCGTTAGTTTGACATTTTGTTCCCATATTTTTTTTTTCACCCCCAAATTTAAAGTACATTTTTTGGGGGGTCCTGATTTTTTTGTTTTGAAACTTTTTTTGACAGTTTTTTTTAAATGATACTCCCAGGGGTGCAGGCTAATTTTTTTTTAAGCCTGCACCCCTAAACCTCAATTCTGCACTTTTTTTCGCCATGTAAAACGTGGTGAAAACTTATCCCCGTTTTTTTCAAATACTTTTTGCACCGGCGAAAAGTCTTTGAAATTGAATACGGGGATAATGAAAATAGGTGAAAATTACGTAACGGCCTTTTCGCTTCAAATTGAATATGGCCCATAGTATGGCCTATAAATAATTTTTCTCTAAAGTGAAAAACTCCCCGTTTCTCAGATGGCAGCTCTTAGCCAAAATGTTGGCAAAAATACAGGCAGGTGCATAAATATTGGGACATTGACAGAATTTTCATATTTTGGCCTCTATTCATCACCACAATGGCTTTGAAATGAAACAAACAAGATGTGCTTTAACTGCAGACTTTCAGATTTAATTTGAGGGTAATTACATCCAAATCAGGTGAACGGTGTAGGAATTACAACGGTTTCTATATGTGCCTCCCACTTTTTTAGGGGCCAAAAGTAATGGGACAAACTAAACAATCCTAAATCTAACTTTCACTTTTTAATACTTTGTTGCAAATCCTTTGCAGGCAATTACAGCCTGAAGTCTGGAACGCATAGACATCACCAGACACTGGGTTTCATCCCTGGTGATGCTCTGCCAGGCCTCTACTGCAAATGTCTTCAGTTCCTGCTTGTTCTTGGGGCATTTTCCCATCAGTTCATTTCCTTCTCCATACTCTTCTCTTCCCATCACTCTGGTACAAGTTGATCTTTGTCTCATCTGTCCATAGGATTCCATCCGTCGGCTTCCCGACTGTTTCCCTTTTTTATACTACTCAAATACACTTGCATAATGGAAAAATCAAGTAGCTCCTAGATCTCCATCACTTTATAAGTCCTAATTGGTAAAAGGATCTCATCCTGTCCAACTTACTATCAGGATTGGTTACATCATTTGTTCTGGTCCCAATTGACATAAGGATATTCTTTTAACCAATTTATAATCAGGATTGGTTACAGTGTTTATTCTGAATTGTTTACCCCTGATGAAGTCCTCATGGACAAAGCCCGTAGGGTATTAATCTGTGGAATCTGATTGCCCTAAGGGAGGAACCTGCTATAAAAGATCTAACCCCTGTGTGGGTAGCAGCAGGATACTTATTTCTCCCAAAGTGTGGCATTGAATCATTACTGATGTAAGCATTTTTTTAGTAATGAAGTAATATTTTTTAAATTTATGTTGTGACAAGTGAATTTTAATAAAAATTGCTGAAAAATAAATAATTTTTGGATTGATTCTAATGTGAGGCCTTATTGGCCAAACTCTCTGGGTGCTCTTTTGGTGAGAGGGTCTTTTTTTAAACCATTGTTGAGAAAAATCCACAGATTTCTCAAAGAAAGGAACACTTTCATCAGTGTCCAGCATTTGACATTCCCGATTGGATCTCCCCCCCATCGCTACTATAGTGTGTTTAAGCTCTTGTCTTCACCTAAAGACTTTCATGTGCGTGGTGCGCCCTCTAAGTGTTTTTTGTCTTTTATATATATATACACATACATACACACTACTCCAAATAAACATAACAGCACTCCAAGAGCACAGTTACTGATGCAAAAATAAGTGTATTTCAATCAACAATTCAGGGCAACAGCCCTTTCGTCAGGACACACTTTTATACAAGTACGAATATAAGTGTACACTTGCCTGCTCTAAAAATCCCCACACCACAGGCCGTTCAGCACCACCGTCATATAGATAAACAAGCTGGTGTCCCCCAAATGAAGGAACAGGTGGCACTCCAATGGACTTTCAATAGATCAAAGCCAGCGTTTAATTATATAAGCCAACATTTCAAGAACGGGACGGTCTTTTCATCTGGGTGTGCATGCGTTTCATCCCTCTTATAAAGTGCAAACAAACTTTGTACAGTATGTACCTCTGAGGAAGTACCCATATATTAGATTTTTTTTTCTTCAAAATTTAGGGATGAGCGGGTTCGGTTCCCTGAGAACCGAACCCACCCGAACTTCGGGGATCTCGGATCTCCCTGTCTGCCCCGGATCCCTCTCCCGAGGCAAAACCTCGAGATCTGCTGTTGGATCTCGAGGTTTTGCCTCGAGCGGCCATTTTAAAAAAAATGCCTTTGCCTTTAATGGGCAAAGTGCTGATTGGCTGACAGAGCCGTCTGTCACGGCTCTCAGCCAATCAGCATTATGGTGCTCATTTGCATGTAGCACGGACTCGTGAGATCCGTGCTACATGCATCTGTGTGACTGACAGTGACACAGAGCACAGATGGGTCAGTGAGACCCGTCTGTGCTGCTGTGTATTTCAATGACACAGATGCACGCACGGACCAGGAGATCCGTGCTACTTGCATCTGTGTCATTGACACAGAGCACTGACGGGTCCGTGAGACCCGTCTGTGCTGCTGTGGTAAAAAAAAAAAAAAAAACCTGTGTAAAAAAAGAAAAAAATGGCATGCCCCCCCCCCCAAAAAAGAGCAACCAGCCCCGGGCATTAGTGACCCAGTGCTGGGTGTGCTTAAATACAGGGAACAAACGACGTAGGGGTCCCCTGTACTTAAGCACAACCAGCACCGGGCTAGTCAGAACCAGCGCTGGTTGCCAAAATACGGGGGACAAACGACGTAGGGGTCCCCCGTATTCTGCGCAACCAGCTCTGGGCTCTGATCCGGTCCTGGTTCTGGAAATACAGGGGGAAAAAAATTAGTAGGGTTCCCCTGTATGTTCCAGAACCAGCACTGGACTTTTTCTAGCGGGGGGCTGATGCCACAGCCAGGGGAGCCCTTTCACCGGGCCCCCCAGCCGCAGCATCAGCCCTGACCGCTAGTCAGCCCAGGCCGGGGATCCCTGGAGAGCTGGGGACCCCCCCAATAAAGGGGTCACCCTCTCCAGGGCACCCCAGGCCCAGGCTGATAGCCGGGGCTATCCCCGCCACCCCTGGTGGCGGTGGGTGGCGGGTTGATTGTGTGGTGTGGTGTAAATAAAGAATATCAAACATTGTCTTTACAAGTAGAACTGCAAGTCCCAGCTAGCCTGCCCCGCATGCTGGTACTTGGAGAACCACAAGTACCAGCATGCAGGGCATTAAGGGCCCACTAGTACCTGTAGTTCACCTGTAAAAAAAATGTTTAAAAAAACACAGGACACACACACCGTGACAGTATAAGTTTATTAAACATACATACACACACACACACACATGTACACATATTCACCTATGTAACCTGTAGCATCGGTCCACTTGTCCGGTAAAGTATCCATAGGGGACCTGTGAAAAAAAACATAGTCACCATCTCCTATGCGAGGTTCTGTCCTCTTCGTTCCAAAGTAGGCATCCCCGGGACTTGGCAAAAAAAAAAAAACGAAAACGCGATCCTCGAACTTAGTACCGTTCTATAGAACGGTACTTCCCGAATGAGAGCTTAGCGGCGGGGTATCACCATGGAAACCCCGCTGCTAAGCGTTCATTGGCTGAGAGAGGTCATCTCCCGTCTCTCAGCCAATGAACGGCTCCCTTCATTGTAGTCAATGGTGGGAGCCGCAAGGTTATTAAAGTTTACCCTGCGGTTCCCACCATTGACTACAATGGAGGGAGCCGTTCATTGGCTGAGAGACGGGAGATGACCTCTCTCAGCCAATGAACGCTTAGCAGCGGGGTTTCCATGGTGATACCTCGCCGCTAAGCTCTCATTCGGGAAGTACCGTTCTATAGAACGGTACTAAGTTCGTGGATCGCGTTTTCGTTTTTTTTTTTTTGCCAAGTCCGGGGATGCCTACTTTGGAACGAAGAGGACAGAACCTCGCATAGGAGATGGTGAGTATGTTTTTTTTTCACAGGTCCCCTATGGATACTTTACCGGACAAGTGGACCGATGCTACAGGTTAAATAGGTGAATATGTGTACATGTGTGTGTGTGTGTGTGTGTGTGTGTATGTATGTTTAATAAACTTATACTGTCACGGTGTGTGTGTCCTGTGTTTTTTTAAACATTTTTTTTACAGGTGAACTACAGGTACTAGTGGGCCCTTAATGCCCTGCATGCTGGTACTTGTGGTTCTCCAAGTACCAGCATGCGGGGCAGGCTAGCTGGGACTTGCAGTTCTACTTGTAAAGACAATGTTTGATATTCTTTATTTACACCACACCACACAATCAACCCGCCACCCACCGCCACCAGGGGTGGCGGGGATAGCCCCGGGCTATCAGCCTGGGCCTGGGGTGCCCTGGAAAGGGTGACCCCTTTATTGGGGGGGGGTCCCCAGCTCTCCAGGGATCCCCGGCCTGGGCTGACTAGCGGTCAGGGCTGATGCTGCGGCTGGGGGGCCCGGTGAAAGGGCTCCCCTGGCTGTGGCATCAGCCCCCCGCTAGAAAAAGTCCAGTGCTGGTTCTGGAACATACAGGGGAACCCTACTAATTTTTTTCCCCTGTATTTCCAGAACCAGGAGCGGATCAGAGCCCAGAGCTGGTTGCGCAGAATACGGGGGACCCCTACGTCGTTTGTCCCACGTATTTTGGCAACCAGCGCTGGTGCTGGTTGTGCTTAAGTACAGGGGACCCCTACGTCATTTGTCCCCTGTATTTAAGCACACCCAGCACTGGGTTACTAATGCCCGGGCTGGTTGCTCTTTTTTGGGGGGGTGCACGCCATTTTTTTCTTTTTTTACACAGGTTTTTTTTTTTTTTTACCACAGCAGCACAGACGGGTCTCACGGACCTGTCATTGCTCTGTGCCAATGACACAGATGCATGTAGCATGGATCTCCCGGGTTCGTGCTACATGCAAATGGGCACCATAACGCTGATTGGCTTCCTGTCTGCCACTGCAGTGCCACTCCTAGATGGGCCACGTGTTTGTGCCGCCCACTTGTGTCGCTTAGCATAGTCATCCAGCTACCTCGGTGCAACCTTTTGGCCTAAAAACAATATTGTGAGGTGTTCAGAATAGAGTGGAAAGGAGTGGAAATTAATGTTATTGGGGTTATTAATAGCGTAGGAACAAAAAAAGGCCCATTTTATGTGATTTTAGCGTTTTTTTTTATTTTTTAAGAAAAAATCCAGATCCAAAACACAAAACCCAGAACCCAAAACACGGAAGGGCGGTTTTGGCAAAACCAATCCAGATCCAAAACACGAAGAAAGATCCAGATCCAAAACCAAAACACAAAACACGAAAAGTGGCCGGTGCACACCCCAGACATTAGCAGATCTTGGAATGCATGGACTGCATATAATTTTGAGACATACTACACTGAAGGCGTTGATTATTACCCTTGATTGACTGCTCCTTTTGTGATTTATGAATATTCTCACCACCTTATCAATGAGGCTGTGTTCTACATTGGCTAATAATTGTATTTGGCCTTTTCTGTTTGCACTGGACACTTTTTGATTGCATCACTAGACATATTAGGACAGTAATATATATCAAAATCAAATGCCTTTATCTTGCACTAATATCAATCACGCAAAGCTGTACCTCTAGATAAAACCCCCTGCAGCTAGGGTCAAATACAATACAATATCACAAACAATATCCTCCGTAGATGTTACTTAAATAGTGATCCTTGGTTGCTTGAATCCCACGACAATGTTTCTAAAATGCTTGGTGTTCCAAATTTTACCTGTAGGGTATACACTCTCACCAGAATTCACCCAACAGAAAATGGCAATCGGCTGTATCAGTAAAAGAACAATGTTTTTATTACATATAAAAACAGATATCACATATTAAGAACATGCGCACAATTGTAAAGAATGACAAAGTATCCCCAATTGACAAAGGAGATGGATATTTCCCGCCAACTCCCTTATGGGTAACGAGCTCAGGATGGCAGGTCGTTTCCACTGTACATGAGGACACTGCACCAAACACAACCCTAAGCGTTTTGTCCAATAGGACTTCTTCGGGGGCAAATACTTTGTAGCTGGGTGATAATAAAATTTATATATAATATGAATGCGGAACAAGCATATTATTAAAATCACAATGGACCATATAATTATCTAAGGTTACTTACCAGTGAAGAAAAATACATTCACAATAAGGAGTGTTCTAAAATCTCTGGACTCAAATCCAAGACCAAATCGGTGGTGCTAGATAAGCTAAATGCAAGCAAAAAATGTATCTAATTAATAACATTGACAACACCATTTTAGAATTAAATTTTATAATCCATACAATTTAGTAATAAGGGACAGATACAAGGAGAAAAACATCAGGTGTATACAGTGGCGGGCTGGGCCGGGGGGCAGGGTGCCATGTGCCCCCCGGGCCGCAGCATCATGCGGGCAGTCTGTGTCACTGTGACACAGACTGCACCGCGTGTGTAGCGCTTACCGGACGGAGTTCGGTCAGCGCTACACACTGCCAAACACACAGCCGCTGGAGCCGGCAGCTGTGTGTTTGCTGTAATCAGCAGCCGCTGAGAGTCTGTCAGACTCTCATCGGCTGCTGCTGCTCCCACTGCGGGAGCCACCTTCCGGCTCCCGCAGTGGGTAATGGGAGAGACGTCATGAGTAATGACGTCTCTCCCATGCAAAGCGGTCGGAGGAGCTGATAGCGTCGGGACCAGGAGCAGGGGTTTCAGGTAAGTGATTTTTTTTATAAATTAAGTCTCTCTCTACTGGAGGGGGACTACTGGGGGCACTACCAGGGGGGGATTACTATGGGGGCACCACCAGGGGGGAATTACTACTAGGGGCACTACCAGGGGGGTGGATTACTACTGGGGGCACTACAAGGGGGGGACTACTACTACTGGGGGCACTACAAGGGGGGGGACTACTACTACTGGGGGAACTATTACTACTGGGGGCACTACAAAGGGGGGGACTACTACTACTGGGGGCACTACAAAGGGGGGACTACTACTACTGGGGGCACTACAAAGGGGGGACTACTACTGGGGGCACTACAAAGGGGGGGACTACTGCTACTGGGGGCACTACAAGGGGGGGACTACTACTACTTGGGGCACTACAAGGGGGGACTACTACTGGGGGCACTACAAGGGGGGGACTACTACTACTGGGGGCACTACAATGGGGGGACTACTACTAGGGGCACTACAAGGGGAGTTGACTACTACTAGGGGCACTGCATAGGGGGCAGGGAACTACTACTAGGGGCACTATATAGGGGGAGGGGACTACCACTGGGGGCACTGCATCGAGGGACCACTGCTGGGGGCTCTATATAAAGGGCAATACTGGGGGTACTGCATAGGGGGGAGACTACAACTGGGGCCACTATTTAAGGGGCATTGCATAAAGGTTACCACTATTGGGGGCACTGCATGGGGGGTGGACTGCTACTGGGGGCACTATTTAAGGGGCACTGCATAGGGGTACCACTATTGGGGGCACTATATAAGGGGCTTACTACTGGGGGCACAAGGGGCACTGCACAGGAGGGACCACTACTAGGGGCACTATATAAGGGGCTTACTACTGGGGGCACAAGGGGCACTGCATAGGGGGGGATCACTACTGGGGGCACTACTGGAGGCCTGCATAAGGGTGTCCTCTCCTGTGGCACACGGGGGCACTGCATATGGGCACTACGACAGGGGGCTGCCCCTAGTCTTATTTTTACCTTACATTAATCCCATATGGACCTGCCTCCTCCCTGAAACATTTGAGGGGGGGCGCCATAGCACGCACGTTCTTCGGTCACCCTGGCTACACGCTACTACTCTGCCAGGGCCGCCTGCATGCATTTGCCCCCCAGGCTAAAAGTTGCCAGCCAGCCCCTGGGTGTATACATATTAGAGATGAGCGGGTTCGGTTCCCTGAGAACCGAACCTATCCGAACTTAGCAGATACGAGGCAGATCTGAGTCGGCCCAGGTTTTCCCGCCTGACTCGGATCTCAAAACATCATCATCCCGCTGTCGGATTCTCTCAGGTTTTGGATTCTATAAAGGTCCCGCGATCACCGCCATTTTTTATTCGGCTGTGGAAAGTGAAGAGGGAGGGAGCTGGGAGCTGTGCTGCGCTGCGCTGCTGTTGTGCATAATTGTGATTTGTGAGGTTGTACTGGGGGCTGTGCTGCGCTGTTGTTGTGCATAATAGGTTGTCCTGTCCATAGGGGCTGGCAGTTTGAGGTTGTCCTGTCCATAGGGGCTGGCTGGCTGGCTGTTGTCCATAGGGGCTGGCTGTTTGAGGTTGTCCTGTCCATAGGGGCTGGCTGGCTGGCTGTTGTCCATAGGGGCTGGCTGGCTGGCTGGCTGTTTTGAGGTTGTCCTGTCCATAGGGGCTGGCTGTTGTCCACAGGGGCTGTCTGTCTGTTCTGCTGTGTTGTCCAGGGGGTGCTCTGTCCATCAGGGGTGCTCTTCTTCACCCCCAGTATAAAAATAATAAAAACATTTTTATGTGTGCGTGCTAGCCACAGCACCAGTGAAAAAATAAAAACTATTTTTTGGTGTGTGCGTGTTAGCTTGCCACACCACCAGTGAAAAAATAAAAAACATTTTTTGTGTATGCGTGTTAGCCACACCACCAGTGTGAAAATAAAAACTATTTTTTGTGTGTGCGTGTGGCTGTTAGCCACTCCACCAGTGAAACAATAAATAAACATTTTTGTGTATGCGTGTTAGCCACTCCACCAGTGAAAAAATAAAAACATTTTTTTGTGTGTGCGTGTGGCTGTTAGCAACACCACCAGTGAAAAATAAAAACAATTTTTTGTGTGTGCGCTTTTGCCACATTTATCAGCAACATAGGTGCTGTGCTGCCTGTGTCGTTTATCATGAAGCTGCTGCCTCGTTAGGGTGCTCTCCCTCCCAAGTGCTCACAAAAATGTATTCAGTCATTCAACCAATCAATCAATCTTTTTTTTTTTTTTTTTTTTGTTAGTGTCAGGGGTGCTGCCTGTGTCGTTTATCAGGAGGCTACTGCCTCGTTTGGGTGCTCTCCCTCCCAAGTGCCCCCAAAAAATTAATTCAATCAATCAATCTGTTTTTTTTGTGTGTATGTGCATTAGCTATGGCATAAAAAAAACCTCTGCTGAGATTTGCATAAACATTTTCAAAGGTGAAATTAGAGGATATGGTTTAAAAAATGGAATAAAGCAGCTAAAACTGCGTTCTCTGATTATAGTGTCCCTACTCCCAGTCCCTACCCATGGCCCCTCTAACCTGAATTTCAGCAAGGCAGAGGGGCAACTCCATGTAACCGTATTCCAGAGTGCAGCTGCTGCAGATGTGTAGGGGGTGTGGCGATATGGACTCAAATGGAGCTCACATCCACTAAAGTGGGCAATGAATCCCCAATCTAACAGGGAGCGCAGCTGTAATTTATACACAACACAGGATGGGATGACGATATAGGCTTGGGTGATGGTATAATCTGGGGTGATGTATACATCATCGTCTTCACACAATATTAATTTGTCCCCTGCTGGAATCCACCATTACAGGTGCCGCTGTAATTTTTGCACGTAATTGACGGTAAAGGTCTTTCTGGTAGAATTTGTTGTTCATTTTGATGGGCATAATCTTTTCCACATTTTGGGGAAATAGTCTCAGGCCGATCACCGACAATATTCCCGGCTGTGCTGAAAACTCTTTCTGAGTACACACTGGAAGGTGGGCAGCTCAAGTAAAGTAAAGGCAGTTTTGTGTAAGGGCCTCCAAATTGCCTCTTTATCCTGTCAGTAGTTATTTACATCTCTTCAGATCTATGTCCGTTGGGAAGAAAAAATGTCTTCATCCCACTCCCAGCAGCAGGCATGGCGCTCAAGACACAACGTAAGACTTAAACCCTAAATCTTAAATATTACATTTGTTACTCTGTTCCGCTTGTCCACAATATCTGCTCCGGTTAAGTGGACAATGGCATTTTGAACTGAAGGCCACTAACTAACTGTGTTGTTTTTTAATGTTCCTGTACAGGTTGGTAAATGCTTTTTCGGAAGGTTTGCAAAGGATTATTTAACAGTCAATTGTTTTTGGAAAGCTCTCTTCCTGGTCCCCTTCTGGCATGAAAATCCACTCCTAGTCGCAGAAGCAAGCGCAGGATTCTCAAGAAAGACACAACGTAAGACCTTAAGGGGTAAATTTAATTTACTAAAGTGAGAGTTTTTAGAAGTGAGTTTTAGAAGTGATGTTGTTTGCCCATAGAAAATAATCACATTCTAGCTATTATCTTCTAGAAAGTGATGTTATGTAGAATCTGATTGGTTGTTATGGGCAACATCACTTCTAAAACGCACTTCTAAAAACTCTCACTTTAGTAAATTAAATTTACCCCTTAATAACTTTGTGCTGGTTAACTGGCAGTTTGGAGGCCACTATCTATGTTTTTTTAATGTCCCTGTACAGGTTGTGAAATGCTTTTTCATGTGGAAAGCATTTCTAGAAGTCTTCCTGGTCCCCTTCTGGGATGAGAAAATCCACTCCCAGCAGCAGGCATGACGCTCAAGGATTCTTCTGGGGCAAAGACTGACGTGAATGAGTAAAATTTTTTTTTGGAAATGCCTCCTCCCCTCTCCTTCTTCTTCTCCCTCATAAATTTACTTCAAAATAAAAAAATGAAATTAAATTTACTACCAAAACTTTCCTGTCCCTGCCTTCAACTACATACATACTCCAACTCCCTCAGGCCTCTCTTGAATAATAAAAACATTTGTTTCCTGATGTGCCATGTTAGCAGTTTTACTGCCACATTTTTATGCCGCATAGCTTAGTCAGCCAGCTAGCTTGGTGCAAATTTTGGGCCTAAACTGGTTGAAAACAATATAGTGAGCTGTGAGGTGGTCAAAATTGACTGGAAACGAGTGGAAATAAATGTTTTTGAGGTTAATAATACTGTAGGAACACAAACAGGCCCATTATGTAATTTTTGCCGTTTTCATGATTTTTTAAGAAAAAATCCAGATCCAAAACCAAAACCGAAAAACAAAACACGGAGGTGAGGTTTTAGCAAAACCAATCCAGATCCAAAACAGGGGATATCCAGATACAAAACCAAAACCAAAACACGGGGGTCAGCGCACATCTCTAATACAAATTAACAATCAGGTACATACCAATTAGAAGAGACCAAGTGTGTCCAGGCGAGGATTACCCAAGAATTGGTTCCCAAACTGCATAAAACCTATTAGGTACAAAATGTTTTTTTTTAAGAGAGATATTCTTTAAATTCAGCTAGTGTTATATATATATATGGTCCCAACAAAAATTAACCCTAGTGTGTGAGCATGTGGTAGGGAATATGGGCCCTCATTCAGAGCCGTTCGCTATTTGTGGTCGTTCGTTCAAAAACAAGGGGTGGCTATTCAAATGAACCGTTCGCAAATTGCAGTCTGTTCACACCTCTAAGTCTGAACGAGCGAGCAAAACATACGCTCGTTTTTTTGATAAAAACGCCCCCTGGCCGCACGCACCATACGTCATGTCCGCTATTTATTAGATTAATCGAGTACATCATACAGCGTATGAACTGCTCGCTATTCTTGTGGTTGGTGTTTTCAACCGCTATTTTGCGAGCAGTTCTGAGTTAAAAAAAACCAAGTGACGTGGTCAATGACGCTGCTGTATTAAATATGCACTCCCTTAAAACGCCCGTTTTGACCTTTAAGCACGCCTGCGTTCGGATCTCCACTCCCCGTTTTCAAGCACCTTCCCCTGTTACCACCCACATACGCCTCATTCTGTCACTCAAAATAGCAGGCCCTCGCTATATTGCGTACCAACGATTTTCGGCCGCACTGACTGGTTCGCGCATGCGTACTAAAAACCGTACGCATGCGCAGATGTGCGAACATCGCTCGGAACGAGCGTACTGCCGCTAACGAGCGGCTCTGAATGAGGGCCATAGATTGTAAGCTCCACTGGGGCAGGAAATTATGTGAATGGACCAATATTCTCTGTAAAAGCGCTGCTGAATATGTGTGCGCTATATAAATAACTGGTAATAATAATAATAATAAAAATATGGACCTAAGTCTTACCCACCGCAATGGTTTTATATTTATAGGGCTAGTAAAAAATGATTATGTATTCAACTAATGCAGTATAAACATACAAATGGATCTACATCTTGAGCTGCATACACACACAATGATTTAGTAAATGAACGATTTTAATAAACGATTTTCATTAATTTTTTCAAGGGATAAATAAACGAAAATCGCGCCTTTTCGGGCGCGCGCAGGTCCCGACTCCCTCCCAGCAAATGTTGGGAGGTATGCAATATGGTTGCTGGAACGCATGCCGAACAACTCCAGCAATATATATTTTTGTTTGTATAGACTCTTATATAAAGTATAAAAGGATTCTGTTGTAAGGTAAAAGGTTTGATATGTAATAGTGGGATTTGTGAGTAGTGGTAAAAAAATTCCATTAGTCATATAAAGTATATGACAATTAGATGTTATTAATGGTAAGGATTTATACTAGTTTTACAAATAATATGAATGCATAATATTTTTGTACCAGCCCTATAAGTATCAAATCATTTTGGTGGGTAAGATTTACCTCCCTTAGCCTTAAACCTAATAATAGGTTTTTAGGCAGTTTGAGGGGATGTAGTTATGAGACCAGTGGCCGCGATGCCGCCGGTCTCAATCCCGACAAGGGATTTAAGAGAGGCGTCTAAATACTGATGCCTATCTTAATCAGGATGCCAGCCCGAACGAGGTGTCCGGGGTGCCCCTAGCGTTAGCTGTTGGGGGGACGGTTAGGTTTAGGGAGCGAAGCGGGGTTAGGCACCACTGGGGGGGGAGAGGGGTTAGGCACTAAGGGGGGTGGGTTAGGTTTAGACACAAAGGGGAGGTTTAGGGGGGAGAGTAAGTATACTTTCCAGACCCCTCCCGGGATACCAACCATGCCAGTTTGACAACCACTTCTTGGGTAATCCTCACCTCGACACACTTCTCTTCTAAATGGTATGTACCTGATTGTTAATTGTTATATACCTGATGTTTTTCTCCTTGTATCTGTCCCTTATTATTAAATTGTATGGATTTAATTATAAAATGGTGCTGTCCATGATATTAATTTGAGCACTTTTTTTTGCTTGCATTTAGCTTATCCAGTAGCACCGATTTGGTCTTGGATTTGTTCCCCTGTATATTCCAGAACCCGTACCGGATCCTTTCTAGCACGGGGGTGAGTTAATGCGACAACCAGGGGAGCTCTTTCACCAGGTTCCCCAGCAAAAGCAAAAGCATATAGATTGTAAGTTTGTGAGCAGGGCCTTCCTACCTATATATCTGTCTGTTATTACCCAGTTTTGTTCTATTAATGTTCCAATTGTAAAGCGCAATGGAATATGCTGCGCTATATAACAAACTGTTAATAAATAATAATAATTACCCCTGACCGCTAGTCAACCCAGGCCGGGGATGCCTGGGGAGCTGGGTACCCCCCCAATAAAAGGGTCCCTCTCTCCAGGGCACCCCAGGCCTGGGGCTATCCCCGGCACCCCTGGGCAGTGGATGCCATGTTGATTGTGTAAGGTATAGCCCCCCCCACCCACCCCAAAGCACAAGCAGCCCCGGGCTTTACACTGCTGCTCCTGGTTGTGAAAATACAGGGGACAAATTACATGGAGGTCCACTGTATTTAAGCACAGCTGGCACCAGGCTAATCAGAACCAAGCCTGGTTGCTAAAATACATGGGACAAATGACGTAGGGGTCCCTAGTATTTTGTTCAACCAGCACTGGGCTCTGAGCTGGTCCTGGTTCTGGAAATACAGGGGAAAAAAAGAGTAGGGTTCCCCTGTATTTACCAGAACCAGCACCGAACGTTTTCTAGCGGGGGCTAATGCCACAGCCAGGTGAGCCCTTTCACCGGGTCCCCCAGCCAAAGCATTACCCCTGACCACTAGTCAGCCCAGGCCGGGGATCCCTTCCTTTCGGATACAGGCCTGCCGCCAACACCTCCACCGCTATCGGTCCCCACCTGGCTAACTGCCACACCGTCACCCGGTCTCTGCCGCCGCTAACACCTGCTACAATTGCCAGCTTTCGCCTCCACTAACGCCTTCAAAGGATAGCCATCTTGGTGCATCGAAGTGAAGACAGGTTACACCCCCTGCTAGAGAAACCTATTGAGGCAGCGCAACAAGTTGAAACTCCCTATCTGTTTAATGACATATTTGTGAGGTAAAAACTGTAACTTTCTAATTTACCTGAACCCAAAAAGCACCTACCCTGAAACAATAGCTACCTAACACCCCAAGTCTAAATTCACCCCCTACCCTGAGTTATGCCTTCCCAAAAATTCCCCATAGAAAACAGCAGAAAAGTGGTCCTAATTGAGTGTCAGAAAAAAATGACAATTGCAACTTTAGCGTACTCCAAAATCCTCATTTTTTATTTATTTTTTGCCCTGAGCTTTGGTATGCAGCACCAAGCGACAGTTCTACCCTTCCTTGCCAAATTTCAGCTCAGTACCTCAATAGCTTTTGAGATGTAGCCCCTTAAACACCACATGTTTTATTTCAATTCAGCCTTAATATAAGGGAATAACTGTGCCCTTATATGTATCACTCAGCTACAAAGTATTTGCCCCTGAAGAAGTTCTATTGGACAAAACGTGTAGGGTGGTGTTTGGTGCAGTTTCCTCATGTACAGTGGAAAAGATCCTAAGCTCATACCCATAAGGGTGGTGGCGGGAAATATCCATCTCCTGTCCATTGCGGATACTTTGTCATTCTGTACGATTGTGTACATGTTCTTAATATGTGATCTCTGTTTTTATATGTAATAAAAACATTGTTTTTTACTGATACAGCCAATTGGCATTTTCTGTTGGGTGAATTCTGTGAGAGGGTATACCCTACAGGTAAAATTTGGAACACCAAGGGGAATATTCAATTGGGTGCGAGAATAGCAAAAAACCCGCACTTGTGAGGTTTTTCCAGCAGGTGCGGGTTTTTTGCTATTCAAATAGCTGCAGATTTTTTCTTTTTTTTACGTGCCAGGATGTTTTTTTTCACGCACCTCCAGAGCAAGTGTGATTTTTTTTTCTTTTTTCCTAAAATCTGTAATTTTAGGAAAATCACCGGGACTTGCTCTGGCACCCCGGCGGTACCCCCCCTGAGGACTAATTAAGCAATTGGACGTTACCAATTAGCTTAATTAGTCCGTAATTACTTACCTTCCGAAGCGGTGTCTTCTTCATCCAGTGTCGGAAGCCAGGTGAGTGGTGAGTGTGCAGGGTGAATGTGTGTGTGACTCCCCCAGTGTCTGTGTTGACCCATCCCCCCCCCTGGAAAGGGCACTGGGAGAACTACATCTCCCAGCAGCCTCCGGGACTCCCAGCAGCCCCCTCTCCAGTGAGAGGATAGAGGGGAGGCCACCGGGAGCAGCAGAGACCACCGGAGACCCCATGGCAGGTAAGTGCAGAATTATTATTTTTTTTGCGCGTGGTATCATGAGCGTACATACCCGCGGGATTCCAAAATTGGGCGTAAGGTTTTTTACCTCGCTAATTCTCGCGCCCAATTGAACATGCCCCCAAGCATTTTAGGAAGATTGTCGTGGGGATTCAAGCAACCAAGGATCACTATTTAAGTAACATCTACAGAGGATATTTTGAATCTGAATATTAGCGCCCTCTGATATTATTTGTTATATACACACACCCCTATCAGCCATAACATTAAAATCACTGACAGGAGACAGGAGAATTAAATAATATAAAAAAATATGTTACAATGGCACCTGTCAATGGGTGGGATATATTAGGCAGTATGCTAACTCTCATTTGTTTGGAATCGGGAATAATGGGCAAGGGTAAGGATCTGAGCATCTCCAAAACAGCAGGTCTTGTGGGGTGTTCTTGGTATGCAGTGGTTAGTACCTATCAAAAGTGGTCCAAGGAAGGACAACCGGTGAACTGGCAACAGGGTCATGGGCGCCCAAGGCTCATTGATGGCTAGCCTGTCTGGTTCTATCCCACAGAAGAGCTACTGTAGCACAAATTGATTAAATAATTAATACTGGCTATGATAGAAAGGTATCAGAACACACAGTGCATTGTATCTTGCTGCATATGTGGCTGTGTAGTCGCAGACCTCTATCCACCGCCGAAAGTGCATACAATGGACATGCAAGTGTCAGAACTGGACCATGGAAGAAGGTGGCCTAGTCTGACGAATCACATTTGCTGTTACGTTTTACATTGTGGATAGCTGAGTGCATATGTGTTGTTTATATTATTAACAGTTTCTTATATATGTAGCGCAGCATAATTCGTTGCACTTTACAATTGGAAACATTAATACTACCAACGGGATTCGTCACCACGGACTTTGTCTGACACCCCCCGAGATGGATTCAGTGGTGACTAAATGCGTTTGAAGTGGTTTGGAGGGCGCGAGACGTGGTGACGCCACATGTCAGGTTCCAGCTATCTGGAGACCAGGAACTGTCTCAGCCGCATTGACCTACATTGGAGCCAGCATGATCTTAAACCAGGGGCACTGGAGAGGGATCGTGAGGCCAATAATCTGTTTCCTTAATGTATGTGCAGTAAAGTTGTCTTTTGAAATTACACTCCGTTTTCTTTCATATTTCCGACTTATCCGCCCATGGTTGGGGCTTAGTGGAGGTGGCTACATCAGCATCGAGTTTTGGATACTGGAAACTGAATATTTTGTGATAGTCTTTCTTAGGATTTACTGTGCATCCTGTTTTGAATATATATATATCACATACACTGAGTATGGTGTTGCTCCTTGCTAGCCAGAAGGCTCTGAAGAGAACACATAGGAGTAGGGGCGCCAAGGTTTGGGGGGGGGGCGGGTACTAATTGCCCGGCTTGCTGGAGGGGCCCGGCATGGACCCGGGTCCAGCACCGCTCCCCCCCCTCCTACATCACGCTGCTGTGTGCTGGGCTGCACTGGGAGACTGCTCACGACTGCTAGGAAGCAGCTACAGCAGTCTCCTATGCCTGTGGGGGGAGCGGTCAAGTTGATCGCGTCCCCCACTAGTTGTGTGTCTGGCTGAGGGGGCTCACTGCGCCCCCCTCGCCAGCAAGCAGAGCCGCTTTTTTTTAACCTAAGGGGGTGGTCCCACGCCTCCCTCAATTAGGCCACACCACCTTCTACCCGGGCCCGGCGCAGCTCTTGGCTGGCCTGCGTAGGAGAGCCTGCTGGACCAAGGAGCGGCTGCTGCAAAAATCCCTTGCTCATCACAATCCCAACGACTACAGGAATTTCCTGCACATGGATGACGCCACCTTCCAGGAGTTGCCTCATCTGGTTAGTCCCTATATTCAGAGGCGATATACCAAATTCAGGAGAGCCATCCTTGCTGAGGAGAGTCTGGTGGCAACTCTACGCTTCCTGGCTACAGCCAAGTCCCTGGCTGATCTGAAGTTTGGCTCCCTAATCTCTCCACAAGCTTCGGAACACATCATCCGTGAGACCTGCGAAGCCATTATACATGTGCTTATACAGCAATACTTACAGGTAAGTAAAAAAAAAGTCTGTTTTGCAACTTAAAACAATGTTTTTTATTTTTTTATTTAAAGACAGAAAAACGTACAGCATATACAACACTACACTATAAAAGTAATATTTAAACTGACCAGCATTTTTCTTAAATTGGCAAACCTTGAGACATTTTTGGTATCTTTCCCGACAGCGTGAGAGTGGCAAAGGTGTTTCGTAAATTACCATTGGTTATATCTGCCGCGGCCAAGAAATGTATCCTCCCAGAGGTGGATACAGCCTATCGTCCTGCCGTTTTCACTTTTCTTAGAAAAATGTTTTCAGTATGGATTGGCTGGAGCTTCTGTTAAAAAAAAAAAAAAAAAAAAAAAAAAAAAAAAAAGCGCTAAGTATATTTCTCTATTTTAACACATGGCATACAGTATATTGCCACTTTCCCCACAACTTGGGGAACAACTTTGTACCTCGGAAACATCAAAGACCCCCCCCACCCCATATCCATTGATATCATCTCTACCCAAGGTGCTGGTGGTATGCAGGCTCGAGTCTAATTATTTTAACTATAATTCTTCTCATTTTTGTATCTTTCATTGTATGAAAAATATTGATCTTACAATGGTTTTTTTTTCTTGCTAAACAATGTTGATGATTTTGACATATTGTCCATTTCAATTTTATTGTATTTTTTTGTGTTTATTCTTCAAAAAATATTTGTTAGAAAAAAATAATTTTGCAAACTTTAGAGTTTTCTTGTATTTTTGTATGTTGTACAAAATGTAAAGTAGTTGTCAACATGCAAAAAATAGTGACCTTTATAAATAAAATGTACAGGGCTATTTATCAAAGTGTGGATAGACCTAAAGTGGAATGAGAGAAAGCACTTGCCAATCAGCTTCTTTAAAATCAAGGGTTGGTGTATCAAGCAGTGCATATAGCAGAGAAGTGGGCCAGTGGAGAAGTTGCCAAAGTTGCTCTTTGCACTGCTTAATACATCAACCCTACAGCCTGTCACATAAGTATTGAAGCTGACTGAGTGCTTTATGTCTATCCACTGTATAAATACCTCAATTAGGGGTGGATGTACTAGGGCCTGGAGAGAGAAAGTACCAAACAATCGGCTCCTGTTATTTCTTCTTCAGAGTCCACAGGAACTACCTTGGGGTATGTGGTTGGAGAGATCCAGGTACCAAACAGTCAAAGTCTCCTCCATATATACCCCGCCCCCAGCTACAGGCATTCAGTTTCTTGTTTGGTGCTCAGCAGGAGATCAGATGCACCTTTAGAACAGAGGACTGCTCTGGCAGTCCCAAGCTTTTTATTTTATGATTTGTTTTAGTTACTATTTTTCTGGGTTAGCAGTGCTGAGCATCCTAATAAGATGCATGCACTGCGACTCCTTCCACCGATGCCGCAACACCAGTAGCTTCTCTGGTAATTTAGGCGGGTCACAGTAGAGCTTAGCTAGCAGTTATGCTAGAGGCCCGGACTGCAATCGGACGCATGGAGATGACGGGTAAGGCAATTCCTCATTTACGGAGAATCGCACGCACCAGTCCTTGCTTCCAGAGCTGGATACGCACCAGAAGCCACTGCAGTGAAGGCCTGGCGCTCCCTCGCAGCCTCACTAGACCACAAGGACCTTATCGTCTGACGCTGATGATCAGCAGTAGACACATCTACTGCCATGAGGCCAGCGTACCAGGTAGGTTGATGCAGC
>JAUIMM010000217.1:4640000-4645000 GCA_031769625.1 Taudactylus pleione
CTTCCAAACGCTGACAACCTGTCAATCACTATGCAATGTATTCCTAATCGCGTCTGTAATCGCAATGCGATCGCAGCTCATGCGCAGTGATACGTATACGTACAGTATGCGCAATGGCAAACAAATGGTCGATCTGCATATGGAATCACCATTGCGTTCATCTCTGAATCAGGCCCATAGTTCACTAATCAACTGCATTTCAGCCCCAAAATACATTTTGTGCTATTACAATATTAGCAAATGTCAAATGTAGCTTATAGGCTTAATACATATACCTCTTAGGGGGAGATGTACTACTGTAAGTCTTGGAGAGAAAGTACCAACCAATCAGCTCCTGTTTGTTTAAAAAATGACAGTTAGGAGTTAATTGGTTGGTGCTTTATATATATCCACTTTATCTCTCTGCAAGGCTTAGTACATCTACCCCTTATCTGGTATCCCCGGAAATTAAAATGTTGGTTGCATGTTATCACTGTCAGCGTGAGCCCAGGATAGTGCTTTTCATACTTTTTTCTGCAATAATACACTGAAGAGTGACATCCACATACTGTATTTGACACATTTTAAATATATAATGTAAATTTACCTTATTGTACCCAAAGCACACGCTCCCCCCCCCAGTTCTTTTTAACCATTGTAGTACAGTTACCTTAAGACTTGTTTCCTTTTCATTTCCTCTTATTCTTCTGTCCAACTGAGTCTGCGGCTGCCGGCTCTCGGCACAGAGAGGGAGGGTAGCGTGTACTAATTACCCCGGCTTCTTAAAGGGGCCCGGCCCGGGTTAGCTGCTAAGGGGGACATTGTATGGTGTTGTATCCATGGTTATAACATCTTTCTTAATGTCCATTGGAAATTAATCTATGGTGTCACTTGTTCTATAAATGCCACAAATGAAAAAAAAACATTGCTTTGTCCATTTAATGCAGTTAAATGTGTTGACCAAAAGATTGCAGATCAGGATGAATAGTATCAGAGGTGTAACTAGTGTTGCATGAGCGGTGTTGTCGCACAGGATGCAGGACCATGGCTGTCCCCTGGATATAGCTTACAGGGTGCCTGGAACAGCAGCCAAAGTATGCTGGGTTCGGACGCACCCGGCAACAGCCAAAGTATGCAAATCCCGCAATCGCTAGCAAGACATTAGCATATCCACTATGTCTTGCCGTGTGATCGCGGTATGTATTTAGATGCCCAACAGCCTGACACAAGATGCCCACTTTCCCTTAGTAACATACGTCATCTCCAGGAAGTGTATTAAACAATCGGTAACATCAAGTAACATCAGACCCATACGCAGCACTTGTGGCTGACCATACCCTACCGCAAGCACTGCGAGTGCTGCTGTGAGTAATTCGCCATGTGACGTGTATGCTGACAATGTGTCTTAATTGCCCCTGAAACATTGTTCAGACACACAGACAAGCCTGCGCTCGCACTACCACACCCCCGTTACCATCGACCACCCCCTGTCACTACCCACAAATGGCACGTCCTGTCACTCATGCTTGCAGAGTATCTGTGTACAGGGTGAGACACTTCTTGATTGCATGGACTAGTTCACACACGCGCACAGCACTACGGCAGTAACTTAAGGACAAAAAGGATCAGGTAGAGCTAGAGCAAAGGCGGTGACATCACCAGGGATTTGCTCCTGAAGGCTGCAGTTGTGCGTCCGCTTCTGCTGGGTGTCTCGCTCGGGCTGACTGTACGTTGCTGCAGCTCAGCTCCCTGCCCAGAGCTGCAGCCTCAGTCTGGATGTGGCTGTGTTAGAGGGGGCAATCAACCTCTTTGCCCCCCACTGGGATCCACTACTGGATATTTTGAAATAAAGAAATATATGTATGTCGGTGTAATTTGGTTAGTAGTATTAATGTCTGTGTAAACAAATATATTTTATTTTGAATTCAGCAGAAAACAGGTAACCAATGGAGTGATTGACAGGGCGGAGTAGCAGACAATGAAGTTAGTATTGCAAATGGACTGTAGTGGTGAGAGTCTGTTTTGGGGAAGACCGGTAATGAGTCTATTACAATAACCAATGCGGGAGAGAATGCGTGCATGAAATCCTGAAAGAGTTTTTGCAGTGACTTGTGTAAGATATGATTGTATTCTGGATATGTTTTTTAGATATATGTAATATAATTTGGAAACAGATTGAATGTGGTGAACAAAGAACAGTTCAGAGTCAACCTAGGCAGCGAGCTTGAGGGGTAAGGTTGATTGTCGAGTTACCAACAGTGATAAAGATATCAGGTTGGTAAATATTATTAGGAGGTGAAAGTATTATTAATTCTTTTTGGGAAAGATTAAAGAGCTCATTCAGACCCGCTCACAAGTTGCGGACACTCGCTGGCAAAAAGGGGCCAGATAGTTAAATGAAGTGCTCGCACTGCATCGCGTAAGGACGTCCACTATGTTTTAGCGAGCAACGGCAATGTATGCTCTCAAGTGTATAAAGACAGCCCCTTGCCACTCGCAACATACGTCATCTCCGGGAAATGTAGGATTAATTGGGACCATCGAGAGCCATCGAAGCTGCTCGCAGCCTTTGAGGTTGCCTTAACCCGCCGCAAGTACAGCGATCAGTGCGGGCTGAAATACATGCAGGTGACGTGTACAATGACGCTACTTTGCTAATTATGCACACCCTTTAAACAGCGTTTTGGTGGCCAGACATGTTTGTGTCCGCAACACCACTCCCCCGTTTACAAGCACCTTCCCCTGTTACCACCCACAAACGGCACTGTCTGTCACTCAAAGTAGCATCCTGATAGTGGCTTACGAGCAACCAAAAACAGATCGCAGAGACTGGCTTGCACACGCGCACTGCAAATTATACGCATGCGCGGATGGGCGAAAATTTCTTAGAGCGAGCACAACTTAGCGACCAGGTCTGAATCAGGTCCTAAGTGTTAGGTAGTTAGATGACATCCGAAATAAAATGGCAGAGAGACATTCAGTAACTTGGACCAGTACAAATGGTGACAAATCTGGGGAGTATAGGTAGATTTGAGTATCATCCGCATACAGATCATACTGAAATCCAAAAAGAGCTGATAAGTTTGCCAAGAGAGGTGGTATAGATTGAGAAAAGCAGGGGCCCTAAGAGAAAATGGAGTCAGAGAAACGCACACTGAAAGAGCGATTAGATAAGTAGGATGAGAACCAGGATAGGGCTGTGTCCCGAAGACCTAGAGATTGTAGAGTTTGTATGAGAAGAGAGTGGTTAACAGTGTCAAATGCAGTAGAGCCATCTAGAAAAATAAGAAGTGAGTAATGACCTTTAGACTTAGCAGTGTCAGATCATTCACCTGAGTCAGTGCTGTCTCTGTGGAGTGTCGGGAATGAAAGCCTGACTGAAGTAGGTCCAATAAGTTCTGTGAGCAAAGAAAGTGTGGAATGGGAGCTGAGAGATGGGACAGTAATTTGAGAGAGAGGGTCAGATTTTTTTTTTTAAAGAACAGGTATAAACACAGCATGTTTGAATACTGATGGGAAGAAACCAGAAGAGAGAGAGATAGAGAGGGAGAGGGATTACAGATTTTAGTTAAATTTGGGATGAGCACTGGAGACAGAGCTCTACTGGTTTGTGATGGATTAGGATCAAGAGGAGAGTTAGTAGAGTAAGAGGATGAAAAGAGTTTAGGTGCTTCATCGTCATTTGTGGGATCAAATGAAGAGAATGTGCCAGAGGGTTCAGGGAAGGAATTGAGCAGGTCACTAGCTGAGGAAGAGCATATCATTTAATTTCGGATCTTATCAGTCTTGTCCTTGAAATAGGAAGCGAGCTCTTGTGCACTGATAGTAGCAGGTGGTTTGGGTAAGGGAGGGGTAAGAAGTGATTTAAATGTATTAAAAAGTCACTTGAGGTTAGAAACTTGAAAAGAGATAAGAGATTGGAAATATGTTTGTTTGGCAGTGTCCAGAGCCTTACAAAGAGAGTGGTAGAAAGTCTTATATGTGACAAAGTGATTTACGACATTGATGTTTTACTTTATGTGAGAGGTACTTCTCTTGACCTTCATTGTTAATTTGACATAGCCAAATGAGATAAGAGAAAAAACCCTTATCAAGCAACTGGACTGCTCCTTGGAGCTTCCCAGATGCAAATAAGTTATGACAAGCAGCCAATCAGCAGCATTCTTATGAAATCTGGTAGTTTAGTTGCCAAAACTGCCAGCGATTTGTGGAAGTTTGAGTTACCATCAAAGTCTTACTGTATTACTTTTTCCCCAAGCAAACTGTGACTTTAACATCAGTAGTGCTGTGCCCTGACCTACAGCGCCATGCACTACTACAGCTAAATAGACACAGGTTACATAAATCTGATGAAAAACTCCTGTTATCTATTAATATGGTACAATATCCCAGTCTAATTTCAGTTGTAGCAATCAAATATATACTCTAATTTTAGAATTAATAGCACCAATATTGTTAGTATACTGTAAAAGCTAAATATCCTGTAAAATATATTCCTATTTTATATTTGATGACCAGTGATGTAATCACTTACATTGGAAAGTAGCAATATCACGCTGTTAATATACAACTTCTCTTTAGAGTGATGTATGTCACATTTGTCCAGTAAGTGTTCTTAATAGCACATATAGATAAGAGAGAGTTCCCTCATAAAAGCATCTCACTCTTTCTCATATATACTTGATTTAAATTATAAGGATATTAGATGTCATATTGAAGTGCTATGCTATATGACTTTAAATGACCTTATATTTTACAGTAAGGGGGCATATAAGCCAAATTATATTTGATGCGTTACATTATAACAGTTAATTTTTATTTCACCCAAGCTACCGTGCACATTGAATTGATGTATGTCTGATGATTAGCTAAGAGTGAATAATATTGCATTCAATTTTAGTTTATAAGAAAGATACAAAGAATAATTTTACAAATAATTCTGTGTTAGAACTAACTTTTAATGTTCTTCTAGTATTTTTGTCAAAATGTTTCCTGCTCCCGTGACCTTTGAATTCCCGAGA